>CM050163.1:318720004-318850386 GCA_027410445.1 Discoglossus pictus | reverse complement strand
ACAGGAGAGGAAGTACTACAGCTATTCCTGATGGAACATTTCTTCCAAGATCTGGCGGCAGACATACAGGATTGGGTGAGAGATCGTCGCCCTGCTAACTTAATCGAGGCAGCACGGCTAGCGGACGAATACGCAGAGTCCAGAAAGGTGAGCCAAGGGTCCACACGACCAACCTCTAGAGCAGAGCCACGCACCTCAATGCCCGCTGCAAGCACAGAATTTCGGGCCCCAGTACCCCCAGGACCGCCACGGCCTCATGGGTCTAACCACCAACCCCGGGATTCTTACAAAATGACGTGCCATCGCTGCAGCAACACAGGGCATATTGCCCGTTATTGCTCTTTGAGATCAGCCAATAACAAATGGAGGCGCACAACACCCCACACAGAGACCCCGCCATCACGTCCCTCTGCTGCTCACTGCCTGAAAATCAAAGGGAGCCCTGAGGAGTGTTTGGGAATCTTGTATGAGGCCAACCCCGTACAGGCTGCCTCCCCGGATAACCGCCAGCATCACCGCCAAGAGGTGCGTGTGAATGGACAGATAGCACAAGGCTTAAGAGACACTGGCGCTACCATCACTTTGGTGCAGAAACATCTTGGGAAACCAGAACATGTATCTAATCGTACCGTTGCTGTTCGTGTCGCAGGGGGGGCTGTTTTTCGCTTACCCACCGCCCGGGTACACTTGGATTGGGGAGTCGGGTCGGGAAAGACCACAGTAGGCATCATGGACAATTTACCTGCTGAGGTCGTGCTGGGCAACGACATTGGCCCTCTAGCCTCAGCCTTTTTACCCACGACTGCTGCTACTTGTCCCGTGACCACCCGCTCACAGACCCGTACCGAGGACGTTCCTACAACAGGTCGGGAGACCCAGGTAAGCCACAAGCAGACACTTAGCACTACCGTCACAGAGAGACCCATAGCGTGGGACACCCCCGAAGAGCTTGTGAAGGAAACTAGACAGGACCCCACCCTCCAAAAGTACCGAGCACTAGCCGACGATAGAGGGGATGAGCGGGAACGTTTTATATGGAAAGGGGTTTCTATGGGACAGAGATTGTGGCCCACCTTTTGGACATTGGGATACTGGACTGTTGGGATGGGATCCTGGATTTTTTTGGGTGGGTGTACAGGGGAAGAACAGTGGGCCCTGTACAATAGGGGCCCGACCACGAGCTGGGGGAGGAATGTACTCTGCAACTTGGGACGGTTTTGCTAAAGGACTTCAGTTCATTTGGAAGGCTGATGCTTTTCTGCCTAATTATTTAATTGTCTGAAACCAGTTTGTAAAATGTATTTTCCCTCTCCTTGAAATGTTTATTGCAGTAATGCTGATGGGTTGTCAAACTGTAGAAGTGACCAACAAATACTTTTGTCCGGACATCCCCAGGCCGATCCGTTGGGATCAGACCGTGTATGCCGGCTTATGGTCACGGGGGAGGTGTGTAACGGAACCCATCACTGTTTTACCCTGTTTTATGATTATTATGGTTAAAATATGATCCTACAATATATATGTTGGTTGATGTTCTACAGAATATATTGGCTCAGAATATTAGCCAGACTTTTGCAGACCTAGGCTAATAGATAATCCTGTTACAGAGATTCAAGAGATAAGAAAGTTGTAAAGGATCCTTGCATTTTCCAAAGTGTTTTCATTCTCTGATAAGAACAAAGAATGATCTAATTAATGTCTGATTGTATCCAGGTTGCCAGGGAGGTGTGACTCACCTATTGTCCTATATGTGTATTGTGTGGGGGATATGTGCAATGTCTGTGTGTTATGTGTAAAAACATACTTTTACTAACTTTTGAACCCCTGGTCTGATTCATGCCATTTTTGTATATGTTGTTCCCCTGGGTGAGAGATATTGAACGGTGCTGGACTTAAAGGTGTACCCCCTGTATTTGGGGTACATCCAGAATGTGGTTAAAATTGTGTCTGTTTTAATTGTGTTACCTGTTATCTGAGGGGAGGAGACGTGGGGGTTGACCAAAGGTAGTCACTGCCCCTACTGTGTATGGGAAGTGTTTAAAAATGTGTTTTTGTTTTTAATAAAAGAGAGTTCTACTTGACCCTTCAAAACGTAGCATCGTCTCGTTCTTTGGGGGGATTTATGGTACCGTTACTCTGCCGCATTTTACAGCACTCCTGGATTATACAATGGGATATCGTGGATGGGAATAAATATTTCATTACTGCACAGCACCTTGCTTCAGAAAAGGACGTCTCCAACGGCTGGTACCCTCTCACTACCGGGGTAGCCGTTACAGGGATCTTAATTGACCCCCGTGAGTGACAGAGTTAATGAAGTGCTTATGGGGGCCTGTATTGCCCCCCATGAGTCACAGGGTTAATGAAGGGCTTATGAGGGTCTATATTGACCTCCATGAGTGACAGGGTTAATGAAGGGCTTATGGGGGTTTATATTGACCCACATTAATGACAGGGTTAATTAGGAGTTTATGGGGGTCTATATTGACCCCATGAGTGACAGGGTTAATGAAGGGCTTATGGGGGTCTATATTGACCCCCATGAGTGACAGGGTAAATGAAGGGCTTATGGGGGTCTATATTGACCCCCAGGAGTGACAGGGTTAATGAAGGGCTTATGGGGGTTTATATTGACGCACATGAATGACAAGGTTAATTAGGAGTTTATGGGGGTCTATATTGACCCCCATGAGTGACAGGGTCAATGAAAGGCTTATGGGGGTCTATTTTGACCCCCATGAGTGACAGGGTAAATTAAGGGTTTATGGGGGTCTATATTGACCCCCATGAATTACAGGGTTAATGAAGGGCTTATGGGGGTCTATATTGACCCCCAGGAATGACAGGGTTAAGTAGGGGTTTATGGGGGTCTATATTGACCCCCATGAGTGACAGGGTTAATGAAGGGTTTTCTGGGGGTCTGTATTGACCCCCATGAGTGAAAGGGTTGATGATGGGTTTATGGGTGTCTATATTGACCCCCATGAGTGACAGGGTTAATGAAGGGCTTATGGGGGTCTATATTGACCCGCATGATTGACAGAGTTAATTAGGGGTTTATGGGGGTCTATATTGACCCCCATGAGTGATAGGGTTAATGAAGGTTTTTGTGGGGGTCTGTATTGACCCCCATGAGTGAATGGGTTAATGATGGGTTTATGGGTGTCTATATTGACCCACATGAGTGACAGGGTTAATGAAGGGCTTATGGGGGTCTATATTGACCCGCATGAATGACAGAGTTAATTAGGGGTTTATGGGGGGTCTATATTGACCCCCATGAGTGACAGGGTTAATGAAGGGCTTATGGGGTCTATATTGACCCTCATGAGTGACAGTGTTAATGAAGGGCTTATGGGGGTCTGTATTGACCCCCATGAGTGACAGAGTTAATGAAAGACTTATGGGGGCCTGTATTGACCCCCATGAGTGACAGGGTTAATGAAGGTCTTATGGGGTCTATATTGACCCACATGAGTGACAAGGTTAATGAAGGGCTTATGGGGGTCTATATTGACACCCATGAGTGACAGGGTTAATGAAATGCTTATGGGGTCTATATTGACCCCCATGAATGACAGGGTTAATGAAGGGCTTATGGGGGTCTATAATGACCCCCATGAATGACAGGGTTAATTAGAGGTTTATGGGGGTCTATATTGACCCACATGAGTGACAGGGTTAATAAAAGGCATATGGGGGTCTATATTGACCCCCATGAGTGACAGGGTTAATGAAGGGCTTATGGCGGTCTGTATTGATCCCCATGAGTGACAGGGTTAATGAAGGGCTTATGGGGTTCTTTATTGACCCCCGTGAGTGACAGAGTTAATGAAGTGCTTATGGGGTCCTGTATTGACCCCCATGAGTCACAGGGTTAATGAAGGGCTTATGAGGGTCTATATTGACCTCCATGAGTGACAGGGTTAATGAAGGGCTTATGGGGGTCTGTATTGACCCCCATGAGTGACAGGGTTAATGAAGGGCTTATGGGGGTCTATATTGACCCCCATGAATGACAGGGTTAATGAAGGGCTTATGGGGGTCTATTTTGACCCCCATGAGTGACAGGGTAATTTAAGTGTTTATGGGGGTCTATATTGACCCCCATGAATGACAGGGTTAAGTAGGGGTTTATGGGGGTCTATATTGACCCCCATGAGTGACAGGGTAAATTAAGGGTTTATGGGGGTCTATATTGACCCCCATGAATTACAGGGTTAATGAAGGGCTTATGGGGGTCTATATTGACCCCCAGGAATGACAGGGTTAAGTAGGGGTTTATGGGGGTCTATATTGACCCCCATGAGTGACAGGGTTAATGAAGGGTTTTCTGGGGGTCTGTATTGACCCCCATGAGTGAAAGGGTTAATGATGGGTTTATGGGTGTCTATATTGACCCCCATGAGTGACAGGGTTAATGAAGGGCTTATGGGGGTCTATATTGACCCGCATGATTGACAGAGTTAATTAGGGGTTTATGGGGGTCTATATTGACCCCCATGAGTGATAGGGTTAATGAAGGTTTTTGTGGGGGTCTGTATTGACCCCCATGAGTGAATGGGTTAATGATGGGTTTATGGATGTCTATATTGACCCACATGAGTGACAGGGTTAATGAAGGGCTTATGGGGGTCTATATTGACCCGCATGAATGACAGAGTTAATTAGGGGTTTATGGGGGGTCTATATTGACCCCCATGAGTGACAGGGTTAATGAAGGGCTTATGGGGGACTATATTGACCCTCATGAGTGACAGTGTTAATGAAGGGCTTATGGGGGTCTGTATTGACCCCCATGAGTGACAGAGTTAATGAAAGACTTATGGGGGCCTGTATTGACCCCCATGAGTGACAGGGTTAATGAAGGTCTTATGGGGTCTATATTGACCCACATGAGTGACAAGGTTAATGAAGGGCTTATGGGGGTCTATATTGACACCCATGAGTGACAGGGTTAATGAAATGCTTATGGGGTCTATATTGACCCCCATGAATGACAGGGTTAATGAAGGGCTTATGGGGGTCTATAATGACCCCCATGAATGACAGGGTTAATTAGAGGTTTATGGGGGTCTATATTGACCCACATGAGTGACAGGGTTAATAAAAGGCATATGGGGGTCTATATTGACCCCCATGAGTGACAGGGTTAATGAAGGGCTTATTGCGGTCTGTATAGATCCCCATGAGTGACAGGGTTAATAAAGGGCTTATGGGGTTCTTTATTGACCCCCGTGAGTGACAGAGTTAATGAAGTGCTTATGGGGTCCTGTATTGACCCCCATGAGTCACAGGGTTAATGAAGGGCTTATGAGGGTCTATATTGACCTCCATGAGTGACAGGGTTAATGAAGGGCTTATGGGGGTCTATATTGACCCCCATGAATGACAGGGTTAATGAAGGGCTTATGGGGGTCTATTTTGACCCCCATGAGTGACAGGGTAATTTAAGTGTTTATGGGGGTCTATATTGACCCCCATGAATGACAGGGTTAAGTAGGGGTTTATGGGGGTCTATATTGACCCCCATGAGTGACAGGGTAAATTAAGGGTTTATGGGGGTCTATATTGACCCCCATGAATTACAGGGTTAATGAAGGGCTTATGGGGGTCTATATTGACCCCCATGAATGACAGGGTTAATAAGGGGTTTATGGGGGTCTATATTGACCCCCATGAGTGACAGGGTTAATGAAGGGTTTTGTGGTGGTCTGTATTGACACCCATGAGTGACAGGGTTAATGATGGGTTTATGGGTGTCTATATTGACCCCCATGAGTGACAGGGTTAATGAAGGGCTTATGGGGGTCTATATTGACCCGCATGAATGACAGAGTTAATTAGGGGTTTATGGGGGTCTATATTGACCCCCATGAGTGATAGGGTTAATGAAGGTTTTTGTGGGGGTCTGTATTGACCCCCATGAGTGAATGGGTTAATGATGGGTTTATGGATGTCTATATTGACCCACATGAGTGACAGGGTTAATGAAGGGCTTATGGGGGTCTATATTGACCCGCATGAATGACAGAGTTAATTAGGGGTTTATGGGGGGTCTATATTGACCCCCATGAGTGACAGGGTTAATGAAGGGCTTATGGGGTCTATATTGACCCTCATGAGTGACAGTGTTAATGAAGGGCTTATGGGGGTCTGTATTGACCCCCATGAGTGACAGAGTTAATGAAAGACTTATGGAGGCCTGTATTGACCCCCATGAGTGACAGGGTTAATGAAGGTCTTATGGGGTCTATATTGACCACCATGAGTGACAAGGTTAATGAAGGGCTTATGGGGGTCTATATTGACACCCATGAGTGACAGGGTTAATGAATTGCTTATGGGGGTCTATATTGACACCCATGAGTGACAGGGTTAATGAAGGGCTTATGGGGGTCTATATTGACCCCCATGAATGACAGGGTTAATTAGAGGTTTATGGGGGTCTATATTGACCCACATGAGTGACAGGGTTAATAAAAGGCATATGGGGGTCTATATTGACCCCCATGAGTGACAGGGTTAATGAAGGGCTTATTGCGGTCTGTATAGATCCCCATGAGTGACAGGGTTAATAAAGGGCTTATGGGGTTCTTTATTGACCCCCGTGAGTGACAGAGTTAATGAAGTGCTTATGGGGTCCTGTATTGACCCCCATGAGTCACAGGGTTAATGAAGGGCTTATGAGGGTCTATATTGACCTCCATGAGTGACAGGGTTAATGAAGGGCTTATGGGGGTCTGTATTGACCCCCATGAGTGACAGGGTTAATGAAGGGCTTATGGGGGTCTATATTGACCCCCATGAATGACAGGGTTAATGAAGGGCTTATGGGGGTCTATTTTGACCCCCATGAGTGACAGGGTAATTTAAGTGTTTATGGGGGTCTATATTGACCCCCATGAATGACAGGGTTAAGTAGGGGTTTATGGGGGTCTATATTGACCCCCATGAGTGGCAGGGTTAATGAAGGGTTTATGGGGGTTTGTATTGACCCCCATGAGTGACAGGGTTAATGAAAGGCTTATGGGGGTCTATTTTGACCCCCATGAGTGACAGGGTAAATTAAGGGTTTATGTGGGTCTATATTGACCCCCATGAATGACAGGGTTAATGAAGGGCTTATGGGGGTCTATATTGACCCCCATGAATGACAGGGTTAAGTAGGGGTTTATGGGGGTCTATATTGACCCCCATGAGTGGCAGGGTTAATGAAGGGTTTATGGGGGTTTGTATTGACCCCCATGAGTGACAGGGTTAATGAAAGCCTTATGAGGGTCTATATTGACCCCCATGAATGACAGGGTTAATTAGGGGTTTATGGTGGTCTATATTGACCCCCATGAGTGACAGGGTTAATGAAGGGTTTTGTGGTGGTCTATATTGACCCCCGTGAGTGACAGAGTTAATGAAGTGCTTATGGGGTCCTGTATTGACCCCCATGAGTCAAAGGGTTAATGAAGGGCTTATGAGGGTCTATATTGACCTCCATGAGTGACAGGGTTAATGAAGGGCTTATGGGGGTCTGTATTGACCCCCATGAGTGACAGGGTTAATGAAGGGCTTATGGGGGTCTATATTGACCCCCATGAATGACAGGGTTAATGAAGGGCTTATGGGGGTCTATTTTGACCCCCATGAGTGACAGGGTAATTTAAGTGTTTATGGGGGTCTATATTGACCCCCATGAATGACAGGGTTAAGTAGGGGTTTATGGGGGTCTATATTGACCCCCATAAATGGCAGGGTTAATGAAGGGTTTATGGGGGTTTGTATTGACCCCCATGAGTGACAGGGTTAATGAAAGGCTTATGGGGGTCTATTTTGACCCTCATGAGTGACAGGGTAAATTAAGGGTTTATGTGGGTCTATATTGACCCCCATGAATGACAGGGTTAATGAAGGGCTTATGGGGGTCTATATTGACCCCCATGAATGACAGGGTTAAGTAGGGGTTTATGGGGGTCTATATTGACCCCCATGAGTGGCAGGGTTAATGAAGGGTTTATGGGGGTTTGTATTGACCCCCATGAGTGACAGGGTTAATGAAAGCCTTATGAGGGTCTATATTGACCCCCATGAATGACAGGGTTAATTAGGGGTTTATGGTGGTCTATATTGACCCCCATGAGTGACAGGGTTAATGAAGGGTTTTGTGGTGGTCTATATTGACCCCCTATGAGTGACAGGGTAAATGAAGGGCTTATGGGGTCTATATTGACCCGCATGAATTACAGAGATAATTATGGGTTTATGGGGGGTCTATATTGACCCCCATGAGTGACAGGGTTAATGAAGGTCTTATGTGGGTCTGTATTGACCCCCATGAGTGACAGGGTTAATGAAGGGCTTATGGGGGTCTATATTGACCCCCATGAATGACAGGGTTAATGAAGGGCTTATGGGGGTCTATTTTGACCCCCATGAGTGACAGGGTAATTTAAGGGTTTATGGGGGTCTATATTGACCCCCATGAATGACAGGGTTAATGAAGGGCTTATGGGGGTCTATATTGACCCCCATGAATGACAGGGTTAAGTAGGGGTTTATGGGGGTCTATATTGACCCCCATGAGTGGCAGGGTTAATGAAGGGTTTATGGGGGTTTGTATTGACCCCCATGAGTGACAGGGTTAATGAAAGGCTTATGGGGGTCTATTTTGACCCCCATGAGTGACAGGGTAAATTAAGGGTTTATGTGGGTCTATATTGACCCCCATGAATGACAGGGTTAATGAAGGGCTTATGGGGGTCTATATTGACCCCCATGAATGACAGGGTTAAGTAGGGGTTTATGGGGGTCTATATTGACCCCCATGAGTGGCAGGGTTAATGAAGGGTTTATGGGGGTTTGTATTGACCCCCATGAGTGACAGGGTTAATGAAAGCCTTATGGGGGTCTATATTGACCCCCATGAATGACAGGGTTAATTAGGGGTTTATGGTGGTCTATATTGACCCCCATGAGTGACAGGGTCAATGAAGGGTTTTGTGGTGGTCTGTATTGACCCCCTATGAGTGACAGGGTTAATGAAGGGCTTATGGGGGTCTATATTGACCCGCATGAATTACAGAGATAATTATGGGTTTATGGGGGGTCTATATTGACCCCAATGAGTGACAGGGTTAATGAAGGGCTTATGTGGGTCTGTATTGACCCCCATGAGTGACAGAGTTAATGAAGGGCTTATGGGGGTCTATATTGACCCCCATGAATGACAGGGTTAATGAAGGGCTTATGGGGGTCTATTTTGACCCCCATGAGTGACAGGGTAATTTAAGGGTTTATGGGGGTCTATATTGACCCCCATGGATCACAGGGTTAATGAAGGGCTTATGGGGGTCTATATTGACCCCCATGAATGACAGGGTTAAGTAGGGGTTTATGGGTGTCTATATTGACCCCCATGAGTGGCAGGGTTAATGAAGGGTTTATGGGGGTTTGTATTGACCCCCATGAGTGACAGGGTTAATGAAAGGCTTATGGGGGTCTATTTTGACCACCATGAGTGACAGGGTAAATTAAGGTTTTATGTGGGTCTATATTGACCCCCATGAATGACAGGGTTAATGAAGGGCTTATGGGGGTCTATATTGACCCCCATGAATGACAGGGTTAAGTAGGGGTTTATGGGGGTCTATATTGACCCCCATGAGTGGCAGGTTTAATGAAGGGCTTATGGGGGTCTATATTGACCAGCATGAATGACAGGGTTAAGTAAGTATTTATAGGGGTCTATATTGACCCCCATGAGTGACAGGGTTAATGAAGGGCTTATGGGGGTCTGAAATTGACCCCCATGAGTGACAGGGTTAATGAAAGACTTATGGGGGCCTGTATTGACCCCCATGAGTGACAGGGTTAATGAAGGGCTTATGGGGGTCTATATTGACCACCATGAGTGACAGGGTTAATGAATTTCTTATGGGGGTCTATATTGACACCCATGAGTGACAGGGTTAATGAAGTGCTTATGGGGGTCTATATTGACCCCCATGAGTGACAGGGTTAATGAAGGGCTTATGGCGGTCTGTATTGATCCCCATGAGTGACAGGGTTAATGAAGGGCTTATGGGGATCTTAATTGACCCCCGTGAGTGACAGAGTTAATAAAGTGCTTATGGGGGCCTGTATTGCCCCCCATGAGTCACAGGGTTAATGAAGGGCTTATGGGGGTCTATATTGACCCGCATGAATTACAGAGATAATTATGGGTTTATGGGGGGTCTATATTGAACCCCATGAGTGACAGGGTTAATGAAGGTCTTATGTGGGTCTGTATTGACCCCCATGAGTGACAGGGTTAATGAAGGGCTTATGGCGGTCTGTATTGATCCCCATGAGTGACAGGGTTAATGAAGGGGTTATGGGGATCTTAATTGACCCCCGTGAGTGACAGAGTTAATGAAGTGCTTATGGGGGCCTGTATTGCCCCCCATGAGTCACAGGGTTAATGAAGGGCTTATGAGGGTCTTTATTGACCTCCATGAGTGACAGGGTTAATGAAGGGCTTATGGGGGTTTATATTGACCCACATGAATGACAGGGTTAATTAGGAGTTTATGGGGGTCTATATTGACCCCATGAGTGACAGGGTTAATGAAGGGCTTATGGGGGTCTATATTGACCCCCATGAGTGACAGAGTAAATGAAGGGCTTATGGGGGTCTATATTGACCCCCAGGAGTGACAGGGTTAATGAAGGGTTTATGGGGGTTTAAATTGACCCACATGAATGACAAGGTTAATTACGAGTTTATGGGGGTCTATATTGACCCCCATGAGTGACAGGGTCAATGAAAGGCTTATGGGGGTCTATTTTGACCCCCATGAGTGACAGGGTAAATTAAGGGTTTATGGGGGTCTATATTGACCCCCATGAATGACAGGGTTAATTAGGGGTTTATGGGGGTCTATATTGACCCCCATGAGTGATAGGGTTAATGAAGGGTTTTGTGGGGGTCTGTATTGACCCCCATGAGTGAATGGGTTAATGATGGGTTTATGGGTGTCTATATTGACCCACATGAGTGACAGGGTTAATGAAGGGCTTATGGTGGTCTATATTGACCCGCATGAATGACAGAGTTAATTAGGGGTTTATGGGGGGTCTATATTGACCCCCATGAGTGACAGGGTTAATGAAGGGCTTATGGGGGTCTATATTGACCCCCATGAGTGACAGTGTTAATGAAGGGCTTATGGGGGTCTGTATTGACCCCCATGAGTGACAGGGTTAATGAAAGACTTATGGGGGCCTGTATTGACCCCCATGAGTGACAGGGTTAATGAAGGGCTTATGGGGTCTATATTGACCCACATGAGTGACAAGGTTAATGAATTGCTTATGGGGGTCTATATTGACACCCATGAGTGACAGGGTTAATGAAATGCTTATGGGGGTCTATATTGACCCCCATGAATGACAGGGTTAATGAAGGGCTTATTGGGGTCTATATTGACCCCCATGAGTGACAGGGTTAATGAAGGGCTTATTGCGGTCTGTATTGATCCCCATGAGTGACAGGGTTAATAAAGGGCTTATGGGGTTCTTTATTGACCCCCGTGAGTGACAGAGTTAATTAAGTGCTGATGGGGTCCTGTATTGACCCCCATGAGTCACAGGGTTAATGAAGGGCTTATGAGGGTCTATATTGACCTCCATGAGTGACAGGGTTAATGAAGGGCTTATGGGGGTCTGTATTGACCCCCATGAGTGACAGGGTTAATGAAGGGCTTATTGCGGTCTGTATTGATCCCCATGAGTGACAGGGTTATTAAAGGGCTTATGGGGTTCTTTATTGACCCCCGTGAGTGACAGAGTTAATTAAGTGCTGATGGGGTCCTGTATTGACCCCCATGAGTCACAGGGTTAATGAAGGGCTTATGAGGGTCTATATTGACCTCCATGAGTGACAGGGTTAATGAAGGGCTTATGGGGGTCTGTATTGACCCCCATGAGTAACAGGGTTAATGAAGGGCTTATGGGGGTCTATATTGACCCCCATGAATGACAGGGTTAATGAAGGGCTTATGGGGGTCTATTTTGACCCCCATGAGTGACAGGGTAATTTAAGGGTTTATGGGGGTCTATATTGACCCCCATGAATGACAGGGTTAATGAAGGGCTTATGGGGGTCTATATTGACCCCCATGAATGACAGGGTTAAGTAGGGGTTTATGGGGGTCTATATTGACCCACATGAGTGGCAGGGTTAATGAAGGGCTTATGGGGGTCTATATTGACCTCCATGAGTGACAGGGTTAATGAAGGGCTTATGGGGGTCTGTATTGACCCCCATGAGTGACAGGGTTAATGAAGGGCTTATGGGGGTCTATATTGACCCCCATGAATGACAGGGTTAATGAAGGGCTTATGGGGGTCTATTTTGACCCCCATGAGTGACAGGGTAATTTAAGGGTTTATGGGGGTCTATATTGACCCCCATGAATGACAGGGTTAATGAAGGGCTTATGGGGGTCTATATTGACCCCCATGAATGACAGGGTTAAGTAGGGGTTTATGGGGGTCTATATTGACCCACATGAGTGGCAGGGTTAATGAAGGGTTTATGGGGGTTTGTATTGACCCCCATGAGTGACAGGGTTAATGAAAGGCTTATGGGGGTCTATTTTGACCCCCATGAGTGACAGGGTAAATTAAGGGTTTATGTGGGTCTATATTGACCCCCATGAATGACAGGGTTAATGAAGGGCTTATGGGGGTCTATATTGACCCCCATGAATGACAGGGTTAAGTAGGGGTTTATGGGGGTCTATATTGACCCCCATGAGTGGCAGGGTTAATGAAGCGTTTATGGGGGTTTGTATTGACCCCCATGAGTGACAGGGTTAATGAAAGCCTTATGGGGGTCTATATTGACCCCCATGAATGACAGGGTTAATTAGGGGTTTATGTTGGTCTATATTGACCCCCATGAGTGACAGGGTTAATGAAGGGTTTTGTGGTGGTCTATATTGACCCCCTATGAGTGACAGGGTTAATGAAGGGCTTATGGGGGTCTATATTGACCCGGATGAATTACAGAGATAATTATGGGTTTATGGGGGGTCTATATTGACCCCCATGAGTGACTGGGTTAATGAAGGGCTTATGGGGGTCTGTATTGACCCCCATGAGTGACAGGGTTAATGAAAGACTTATGGGGGCCTGTATTGACCCCCATGAGTGACAGGGTTAATGAAGGGCTTATGGGGGTCTATATTGACCACCATGAGTGACAGGGTTAATGAATTGCTTATGGGGGTCTATATTGACACCCATGAGTGACAGGGTTAATGAAGTGCTTATGGGGGTCTATATTGACCCCCATGAATGACAGGGTTAATGAAGGGCTTATGGGGTCTATACTGACCCTCATGAATGACACTTTGTCTTGGAGAGGACTGTTTGCCAGCCTCCTGCCATGCGACTATGGCCCTGGGACATTTTGCCCTTTAAACACAGTATTCGGCCATACCAGAGTGTATGTCACTTATTCTGGCCCTTTACATACAGGGGGATCATTCGGTACTTGCCCTGTGGGAGCGGTGATACCCCAGATAACTATGCCATGGAGCCCATTCATATAATGATAGACTATGGGAAAGACTTTAGCTACAAGGCAATTGAACTGTGTGAATAGGATCTGAGCGCTATTCGGTAGTTTTGTGAGCTCAGATCCCAGCTATCTGGGGATATGTGAAATGTGAGTAAATGTGAATTGCAGTAATGCTGATGGGTTGTCAAACTAGAGAATTGGCCAACAAATACTTTTGTCCGGACATCCCCAGGCCGATCCGTTGGGATCAGACCGTGTATGCCGGCTTATGTTCACGGGGGAGGTGTGTAACGGAACCCATCACTGTTTTACCCTGTTTTATGACTATTATGGTTAAAAAATGATCCTACTATTTTACTGCATGTATGTTGGTTTATGCTCTACAGAATATTGGCCAAGACTAGTGCAGACCTTGGCATGGGAGATAATCCTGTTACAGATAAGGAAGTCTATTGTATAAACTGTTTTCATTCTCAGATAAGAACAAAGAAGGATGATCTAATTAATGTCTGATTATATCAAAGTTGCCAGGGAGCCTCAGGGAGGTGTGACTCACCTATTGTCCCTCTATGTGTATTGTGTGGCCAACTATGAGGGATGTGTATTGCCTGTGAAATGTCTGTGTGTTATGGGTAAAAGATACTTTTACTAACTTTTGAACCCCTGGTCTGATTCATGCCATTTTTTAATATGTTGTTCCCCTGGGTGAGAGCTATTGAACGGTGCTGGACTTAAAGGTGTACCCCCTGTTTTTGGGGTACATCCAGAATGTGGTTACATTTGTGTCTGTTTTAATTGTGTTACCTGTTATCTGAGGGGAGGAGATGTGGGGGTTGAGCCATGTATATAATTGGCTGTGTGATAATTATGTGGGTGTAGCCCTTCAGAGGGCACCATTGCATAAAAGGAGATTACCTGTCATTAAAGAGTACTACTTGAACCTTCAAAACGAAGCCTCGTCTCGTTATTGGAGGGGATCGCTATATCATACTGGGGATTGCTATGCGCTGCATACTCCCTGGGAGCTTTAAGCTACGGCGGTTGTGGAGTCTGTGGTAGTGTGGTGTCCGGTGCGGTGCTTGTAGGCCTCGACGCAAGCTAGGACGCGTCCATCAACGGAGGTACCTGGTCGGGGGGCCAGTAGATCTGTTACAGGGTTAATGAAGTGGTTATGGGGGCCTGCATTGATCCCCATGAGTAACAGGGTTAATGAAGGGCTTATGGGGGTTTATATTGACCCCCATGAATGACAGGGTTAATTAGGAGTTTAGGTGGGTCTATATTGACCCCCATGAGTGACAGGGTTTATTATGACACCCCCAAGAACGAGACCACACTCCATGTTGAGGGTCAAAAAGTGAACTCTCTTTTATTGAAACAACACACATTTTAAAACCCTTCACATACACAATAGGGGCAGTGACTACCTTTGGTCAACCCCTAATTACCTCTGTCCAATCAGACAGAGTTAAGGCGCCTCTCTGTCTGTTAGGACCATATTGTTCCTGGCTGCTATCACTTAAGTGTGTGTACTTAAGTGATTAGCCTTTGTGTCCAGCTGGGTGCCCTTCTCATATTCCAATATGTATGTTGCAATGTGTACAACATGACTACCCCATACTATTATATACATCCATATATATTATTCCATGGACGGAGGCAAAACAGACGAACCAGCAATATCAGTCCATATAGATTGATCTGTCACACGGCTCCCTCCATGTGGGACACTCCGGCAGACCCGGCTTGACCCTTTGGCGGGTCAACTTGGGGATGACCGGACTAGGAAGTGGTAGGGATGTCAGTTTGCCGGGACAATCCATCAGCATTCCCGTTCTGCTTACCGGGTCGGTAGCTGATGGTGAAGTTATAAGGTTGTAGGGCTAAACTCCACCGCAGCAGTCTACCATTGTCGGGTGCACATTGAACAGTATGTGTGATTGCAGTTGGATAAGATCCCGAACCTTCTCTCGGATGGTGATGGAGGTTCTTGAGAGTAGTAAACAGCCCCACCAACGCAGGGTTTCACATGGTCATACCTGCAACGGGTGCCATAAGCACACTGTCCTTTCTGATAAAACCGACAGATTGTTGATGGTTTACTTGTCGCCAAGTCATGTGAGAACATACATCTACTTCCTTCTCTGCAAACTCCATGCATAAAATACCTGCAGGTCACGTGCTTGGTGCTCATCCTGCGGTCTCGCGCTCGGTCGGCCCTTCGTGTTCTTGTTGGTATGGTCGCTCCCGCTGTATCCGCCTCTTTGGCTCCTCCCCCTCCCATCCACGAGCTACACCCTCCTCTGTCCGGTTCCCTCCCGTACCTCTCTGGGGTATCCCGGTGGGCAGCTTGGACGGGGTCTGCCTCGTGCAGGACGCCCCAACATTCCTCCTCCTCTACGCAGTGGGCAGCGGGCGGAGGGTTGCGCTGGTTTCCGCTGGTGGGTCTCCTCCAAGACTGGGCCTGGTTAGCGGTATTCAGCGGGCACTCTGGTCGTTTGTGCCCCAGCTGCTTGCACCTAAAACACCGGATGGGCGTTGAGTAGTCTCGTGAATAAGGCCGGGGCGGCTGAGGGTAGTTATTAGCTGGAGGGGGTGCTGCTGGTCGGTACCCCACTCTGGCAGGAGTCTTAACAATAGCACTGTCCAGTTTACGGGTATCCGTGTACTCATCTGCCAGGCGGGCTGCTTCATGCAGGGTGGAGGGTTTACGGTCCCTTACCCACTCTCTGACGCCTGGGGATAATTTCTCAAAACAATGTTCCAGCAGGAACATCTGCAGCACCTCTTCCCCGGATACGGCTTGACACCCCGCCATCCAGTGAGCGGCTGTGCGGTGTACTTTACATGCCCATTCGACGTAGGAATCCCCAGTTAGTTTTGCAGTGTCTCTGAACCGCCTCCGGTATGCCTCCGGTGTAACAGCATACCGGGAGAGCAAAGCTTCCTTTACAGCCACATAATCCCCAATCTCCTCATCAGGAATGGCCCGAAAAGCGTCACTGGCCCGGCCGGATAGCTTTCCGGACAATATAGTAACCCAGTCTTCTGCGGGTACCTTGTGTAGCGCACATTGCTGCTCAAAATCAGCAAGGTACCCATCAATCTCCCCTTCTGTTTCAATGAAGGATTTAAAAGCTGCAAACGGTACCTTCCTTTTCTCCACCGGGGATGCTAGAACTGGAGCTGCTGCAGCACCGCTTTGGCGTCGCAGGTTGGCATCTACAGCGTCCATGACCCGGCTGATGATCTCTGGAGACGGGTTGGGACCATAATGAGCCAGTCTGATTCTCACCGCCCGGTCAAAGCTTGCCTCTTCGGGGGTTCTGTCAGCTGTGCTGGGCCCATTGGTTCCTTCATCCATTTTGTTTAGCAGTACAATAATCTCACTTTTTTGAGATTACTGGCTTGTCTGCCTCTTTCTTCCAGTAGGTCTTTAAGTGTAGCTCTTTTCAGCCCTTGGTATTGTATTTCCATTAATCTTAGATATAGTTGTCTCTCTGAGGTTCATCCCGTCACTTGCCACCAGTTATTACGACACCCCCAAGAACGAGACCACACTCCATGTTGAGGGTCAAAAAGTGAACTCTCTTTTATTGAAACAACACATATTTTAAAACCCTTCACATACACAATAGGGGCAGTGACTACCTTTGGTCAACCCCTAATTACCTCTGTCCAATCAGACAGAGTTAAGGCGCCTCTCTGTCTGTTAGGACCATATTGTTCCTGGCTGCTATCACTTAAGTGTGTGTACTTAAGTGATTAGCCTTTGTGTCCAGCTGGGTGCCCTTCTAATATTCCAATATGTATGTTGCAATGTGTACAACATGACTACCCCATACTATTATATACATCCATATATATTATTCCATGGACGGAGGCAAAACAGACGAACCAGCAATATCAGTCCATATAGATGGATCTGTCACAGGGTTAATGAAGGGCTTATGGGGGTCTATATTGACCCCTATGAGTGACAGTGTTAATGAAGGGCTTTTGGGGGTCTGTATTGACCTCCATGAGTGACAGGGTTTATGAAGTGCTTATGGGGTCTGTATTGACCCCCATGAGTGACAGGGTTAATGAAGTGCTTATGGGGGCCTGTATTGACCCCCATGAGTGACAGGGTTAATGAAGTGCCTATGGGGGCCTGTATTGACCCCCATGAGTGACAGGTTAAATGAAGGGCTTATGCGGGTCTATATTGACCCCCATGAATTACAGGGTTAATTAGGGGTTTATGGGAGTCTGTATTGACCCCCAATGAGTGACAGGGTTATTGAAGGGTTTATGGGGGTCTGTATTGAACCCCATGAGTGATAGGGTTAATGAAGTGCTTGTGGGGGTCTGTATTGACCCCCATGAGTGACAGGGTTAATAAGGTGATTATGGGGGCCTGTATTGTCCCCCATGAGTGACAGGGTTAATGAAGGGCTTATGGGAGTCTATATTGAACCCCATGAGTGACAGGGTTAATGAAGGGCTTATGGGTGTTTATATTGACCCCCATGAATGTCATGGTTAATCAGGAGTTTATGGGGGTCTATATTAACCCCCATAAATGACAGGGTTAATGAAGGGCTTATGGGGACCTATATTGACCCCCATGAATGACAGGGTTAATGAAGGGCTTATGGGGGTCTGTATTGACCCCCATGAATGACAGGGTAAATTAGGGGTTTATGGGGGTCTATATTGACCCCCATGAGTGACAAGGTTAATGAAAGGCTTATGGGGGTCTATATTGGCCAACATGAATGACAGGGTTAAGTAGGGGTTTATGTTGGTCTATATTGACCACCATGAGTGACAGGGTTAATGAAGGGCTTATGGGGGTTGGTATTGACCACCATGAGTGACAGGGTATATCAAAGGGTTATGGGGGTCTGTATTGACCCCCATAAGTGACAGGGTTAATGAAGTGCTTATGGTGGTCTGTATTGACCCCCATGAGTGACAGGGTTAATGAAGGGCTTATGGGGGTCGATATTGACCCCCATGTGTGACAGGGTTAATGAAGGGCTTATGGGGGTTCATATTGACCCCCATGAATGACGGGGTTAATTAGGAGTTTATGGGGGTCTATATTGACCCCCATGAGTGACAGGGTTAATGAAGGGCTTATGGCGGTCTATATTGACCCCTATGTGTGACAGTGTTAATGAAGGGCTTATGGGGGTCTGTATTGAACCCCATGAGTGACAGGGTTAATTAAGTGCTTATGGGGGTCTGTATTGACCTTTATGAGTGACAGGTTTAATGAAGTGCTTATGGGGGCCTGTATTGACCCCCATGAGTGACAGGGTTAATGAAGGGCTTATGGGGTTCTTTATTGACCCCCATTAATGACAGGGTTAATAAAGGGCTTATGGGGGTCTTTATTGACCCGCATTAATGACCGGGTTAATTAGCGTTTATGGGGGTCTGTATTGACCCCCATGATTGACAGGGTTAATGAAGGGCTTATGTGGGTCTGTATTGACCCCCATAAATGACAGGGTTAATTAGGGGTTTATGGTGGTTTTTATAGACCCCCATGAGTGAGGGGGTTAATTAAGTGCTTTTGAGGGTCTGTATTGACCCCCATGAGTGACAGGGTTAATGAAGGGCTTATGGGGGGTCTATATTGACCCCCATGAGTGAGGGGGTTAATGAAGTGCTTATGGGGGTCTGTATTGACCCCCATAAATGACAGGGTTAATGAAGGCTTATGGGGGTCTATATTGACCCCCATGAGTGACAGGGTTAATCAAAGGGTTATGGGGGTCTGTATTGACCCCCATGAGTGACAGGGTTAATTAAGTGCTTATGGGGGTCTGTATTGACCCCCATGAGTGACAGGGTGATAGTGTATATTTGTTTTCTTTTATATCGGGTCCTTTAAGGACCTTTACTGTCCTTTAAGGACCCGTAACGCAGGAATTTTGAATTTTCATTGCAGAGGGGTTCCCCCACTGCGATGGTTAATGGGTTAATGCAGGTCTCCGAGCTTATCTCGGATCCCGTGGGGTCTATATTGGCCAACATGAATGACAGGGTTTAGTAGGGGTTTATGTTGGTCTATATTGACCACCATGAGTGACAGGGTTAATGAAGGGCTTATGGGGGTTGGTATTGACCACCATGAGTGACAGGGTTAATCAAAGGGTTATGGGGGTTTGTATTTACCCCCATGAGTGACTGGGTTAATGAAGTGCTTATGGGGTCTGTATTGACCCCCATGAGTGACAGGGTTAATGAATGGCTTATGGGGGTCGATATTGACCCCCATGTGTGACAGGGTTAATGAAGGGCTTATGGGGGTTCATATTGACCCCCATGAATGACAGGGTTAATTAGGAGTTTATGGGGGTCTATATTGACCCCCATGAGTGAGGGGGTTAATGAAGTGCTTATGGGGGTCTGTATTGACCCCCATGAGTGACAGGGTTAATGAAGGCTTATGGGGGTCTATATTGACCCCCATGAGTTACAGGGTTAATTAAGGGTTTATGGGGGTCTGTATTGACCCCCATTAGTAAGGGGTTAATTAAGTGCTTATGGGGGTCTGTATTGACCCCCATGAGTGACAGGGTGATAGTGTATATTTGTTTTCTTTTATATCGGGTCCTTTAAGGACCTTTACTGTCCTTTAAGGACCCGTAACGCAGGAATTTTTAATTTTCATTGCAGAGGGGTTCCCCCACTGCGATGGTTAATGGGTTAATGCAGGTCTCCGAGCTTATCTCGGATCCCGTGGGGTTAATGCAGGTTTCCAAGCTTATCTCGGATCCCTTCTTGGGTAAGTTGTACGTGGCTGGGCTTTGAGCCTGTTTTTCGTTTTTTTTGGCGGCCATTTTTTCTCTCGCGTAGTGGATTTTCGTGTGTCTGAACTCGGGAATTTGGACTCAAATGGAGGCGTAACCTTACTTTCAGAGGCCCTGGGTGCCCCCCCCCCCCTTGCTATGGGTAAGCTTTTTATGTATACTTTGTGAGAATTTGGTGTGTTTTGACTGTTTTTAGGTGCACGCGGTTCCGCCATTTTTCGTGCATGTGGGTGTTTATTACGTTAAGATTGGTTCTGAGGTCGTTTTTTTTTTCTAAGTCGTGCGTGTGTGTATTTAACTGTGTGTGAGGCGCCTTTGAGCCTCCACCTCCGCAAATGAGGCCCCTCGCAAATGTTCATTTTTAAAACAAAACAAAATATAAATTAATTTTAGGGCACATCATTTTGAAGTTTATACTTCAAACCAAGAGATGAAATATAACGTTGATCATTGTAAGGCGCAGCTTGTGGTTGTTGGAGGGATCTTTCTCACTACTTAAACCTCCTAATCATTTTCAAGCACTCCCCAACATATCTTGGTGTGTGCTGGAGTGTATCAGCTGTGTTTCCATATCCTGAGTGCCTTATTTCCTTGAATAGCTACCCTTTTCTGCCCTCTTGTCCCTGTCAGCTCTTCAGTTGAGCACTTTTGTTGCCTCATTCTCTTCTCTGTACTTCCCCAGTGTAGCGGAACCCATCACTGTTTTAAACTGTTTTATGATTATTATGGTTAAAATATGATCCTACTATATATATATTGGTTGATGTTCTACAGAATATATTGGCTCAGAATATTAGCCAGACGTTTGCAGACCTAGGCTAATAGATAATCCTGTTACAGAGATTCAAGAGATAAGAAAGTTGTAAAGGATCCTTGCATTTTCCAAAGTGTTTTCATTCTCTGATAAGAATGATCTAATTAATGTCTGATTGTATCCAAGTTGCCAGGGAGGTGTGACTCACCTATTGTCCCTATATGTGTATTGTGTGGGGGATATGTGCAATGTCTGTGTGTTATGTGTAAAAACATACTTTTACTAACTTTTGAACCCCTGGTCTGATTTATGCCATTTTTGTATATGTTGTTCCCCTGGGTGAGAGATATTGAATGGTGCGGGACTTAAAGGTGTACCCCCTGTATTTGGGGTACATCCAGAATGTGGTTAAAATTGTGTCTGTTTTAATTGTGTTACCTGTTATCTGAGGGGAGGAGACGTGGGGGTTGAACCATGCAGATAATTGGCTGTTGTGATAATTATGTGGGTGTAGCCCTTCAGAGGGCAACATTGCATAAAAGGAGATCCCCTGTCATTAAAAGTTAGTTCCTCTTGACCCTTCAAAACGTAGCCTTGTCTCGTTATTGAAGGGATCGCTATATCATACTGGGGATTGCTATGCTTTTGCATACTCCCTTGAGCTGTAACTACTGAACGCTTGTTCCTGATGTACTATCCTTGGAGTCTGTGGTGGTTTTGGTGTCCGGTGCAGTGCTTGTAGGCCTCGACGCAAGCTAGGACGCATCCATCAACGGAGGTACCCGGTCGGAGTGCCAGTAGATCCGCTACATTGGCTGGCAGTGGTGGGATGGCGTCCTAGTAAGAGGAAAAGCAGCACGGAGACACCGGTAACGTTTGGAGTTACAAATTGAGGGCAACGCTAGTATCCGTACAGCGCCCCTGGCTACAGCAGGATGGAACCGGCTAGTTTTCAGACAGCGTTTCATGATGAGGAGGAGGAGGCGGCCGCGGACTACAGGGATGCAGACAGAAAGGAACTCTGGTATGATGCCCTGGAAGATGCCCAATGGCGGCGAGGTGAGAGTCTCCCCAGTGATGAGCAGCGGCTACAGAAGCGTGTGGCGATGCGGATGTATCTATTGGGAGAGCAGCCCCTGGATGAGTGGGTCACAAGACTAGAAACCCTGGTATGGCGAGAGCTCTGGCTAGACAACGCATACCAGGCCCTCTGGTGGCATAATGTTCGACTTACCCCCTGGACGTCTGAACACGACTTACCGGAGGGGGATGATTATGATGGCCCGGGTTTATTATGGGATACCTTGGAGGACGATATTGATCTTGGCAGAACGGAGGGGTCTAGGTTTTGGGACATCTACGACTACCGGATGGGCATGTATGTCTGGGATGACGAAGGCGAGGTGAGCAAAGACATGACCCACCTGGTAACGAGAGAGTGGGAGCTGGAGCAGGACTACCAACACCTGCTCAGCCTTGTGCAGCCCCAACCTACTCGACAAGCAGAACCAGACTTCATTGACTGGTCCTGGGATGACCTCCAGATGGCAGGTAGAGATGGGACCGAGGTCTCTCTACCGGCCCTACAGAGGGCAGAAGGTGTCGTCCTTCCCCTCCAGCGGCAGTATGAACCCCAGGGGCCAGAAGGTGTCGTCCTTCCCCCCCAGCAGCAGTGTGAACCCCAGGGGGCAGAAGGTGTCGTCCTTCCCCCCCAGCAGCAGTGTGAACCCCAGGGGGCAGAAGGTGTCGTCCTTCCCTCCCAGCGGCAGTGTGAACCCCAGGGGGCAGAAGGTGTCATCCTTCCCCCCCAGCGGCAGTGTGAACCCCAGGGGGCAGAAGGTGTCGTCCTTCCCCCCCAGCGGCAGTGTGAACCCCAGGGGGCAGAAGGTGTCGTCCTTCCCCCCCAGCGGCAGTGTGTACCCCAGGGAGCTGAAGGTGTCGTCCTTCCTCCCCAGCGGCAGTGTGTTCCCCAGGGAGCCGAAGATGTCGTCCTTCCTCCCCAGCGGCAGTGTGTACCCCAGGGAGCTGAAGGTGTCGTCCTTCCTCCCCAGCGGCAGTGTGTACCCCAGGGGGCCGAAGGTGTCGTCCTTCCTCCCCAGCGGCAGTGTGTACCCCAGGGAGCTGAAGGTGTCGTCCTTCCTCCCCAGCGACAGTGTGTACCCCAGGGGGCCGAAGGTGTCGTCCTTCCCCCTCAGCGGCAGTGTGAACCCCAGGGGGCAGAAGGTGTCGTCCTTCCCCCCCAGCTTCAGTGTGAACCCCAGGGGGCAGAAGGTGTCGTCCTTTCCCCCCAGCGGCAGTGTGAACCCCAGGGGGCAGAAGGTGTCGTCCTTCCCCCTCAGCGGCAGTGTGAACCCCAGGGGGCAGAAGGTGTCGTCCTTCCCCCCAAGCGGCAGTGTGTACCCCAGGGAGCAGAAGGTGTCGACCTTCCTCCACAGCGGCAGTGGGTACCCCAGGGGGCCAAAGGTGTCGTCCTTCCCCCCCAGCGGCAGTGTGAAACACAGGGGGCAGAAGGTGTCGTCCTTCCCCCCCAGCGACAGTTTACCCTAACCAGGGGAGACACCAATCTCTCAGACAGCGCAGATGGGACCGTGGTCTCTGCGCCCACAGCTTGTCCAGATCCCCAACTACCGTCACTGGGACAACCGGAGGAGGGGGTAAGTACAAATTCCCCTCCCCAGCTAACTTCTAATGTGGCCCCAGGGTTAACAGAGGAAATGTTAACCCCCACTGACCCCCACGTTTCCCTGGCTACTGAGCCGGAATATGTCCCTTGTACAGAGCAAGATGTCCTGCAGGTTATACCAGCAGAAGAGCTGGCATCAGGGCAGAGTGCCGCTGGCCTCTGCCCCTCAAGTCCCCTCAGCGTGTTGCCCCATCACCACAGCAAAATATCCAGGTACCTGGTTAGACTTCCCCCCAAAGGAGCGATGTGTGACGAAGTGCCCTTCGCCACTTTGGCTTGGAGAGGACTGTTTGCCAGCCTCCTGCCCTGTGACTATGGCCCTGGTACATATTGCCCTTTGGAACCAGTGTTCGGCCATACCAGAGGCCATATCACTCATTCTGGCCCTTTTACATACAGGGGGGTCATTCTGTACTTGCCCTGTGTGAACCATGATACCCCAGATAACTGTGCCATGAAGCCCATTCATATAATGAAAGACTATGGGAAAGACTTTAGCTACATGGCAATTGAACTGTGTGAAGAGGATCTGAGCGCTATTCGGTGGTTTTTTGCGCTCAGATCCCAGCTATCTGGGGATATGGGAAATGTGAGTAAATGTGAATTGCAGTAATGCTGATGGGTTGTCAAACTAGAGAATTGACCAACAAATACTTTTGTCCGGACATCCCCAGGCCGATCCGTTGGGATCAGACCGTGTATGCCGGCTTATGGTCACGGGGGAGGTGTGTAGCGGAACCCATCACTGTTTTAAACTGTTTTATGATTATTATGGTTAAAATATGATCCTACTATATATATATTGGTTGATGTTCTACAGAATATATTGGCTCAGAATATTAGCCAGACGTTTGCAGACCTAGGCTAATAGATAATCCTGTTACAGAGATTCAAGAGATAAGAAAGTTGTAAAGGATCCTTGCATTTTCCAAAGTGTTTTCATTCTCTGATAAGAATGATCTAATTAATGTCTGATTGTATCCAAGTTGCCAGGGAGGTGTGACTCACCTATTGTCCCTATATGTGTATTGTGTGGGGGATATGTGCAATGTCTGTGTGTTATGTGTAAAAACATACTTTTACTAACTTTTGAACCCCTGGTCTGATTTATGCCATTTTTGTATATGTTGTTCCCCTGGGTGAGAGATATTGAATGGTGCGGGACTTAAAGGTGTACCCCCTGTATTTGGGGTACATCCAGAATGTGGTTAAAATTGTGTCTGTTTTAATTGTGTTACCTGTTATCTGAGGGGAGGAGACGTGGGGGTTGAACCATGCAGATAATTGGCTGTTGTGATAATTATGTGGGTGTAGCCCTTCAGAGGGCAACATTGCATAAAAGGAGATCCCCTGTCATTAAAAGTTAGTTCCTCTTGACCCTTCAAAACGTAGCCTTGTCTCGTTATTGAAGGGATCGCTATATCATACTGGGGATTGCTATGCTTTTGCATACTCCCTTGAGCTGTAACTACTGAACGCTTGTTCCTGATGTACTATCCTTGGAGTCTGTGGTGGTTTTGGTGTCCGGTGCAGTGCTTGTAGGCCTCGACGCAGGCTAGGACGCATCCATCAACGGAGGTACCCGGTCGGGGTGCCAGTAGATCCGTTACACCCAGTGCCCTGCTAAGTTCCGGCTTCTCTAAATACAACACCTCGTTCCAAGCTCCCATCATGCTGTTGATGCCACACCCTCCTCCTCCATTGCTTCCCAGCATCGTTCAGTTGCCTGGTGATCTGTACCCTTTGCCTGGCTTTGTACACCTACTACTGCCAGGTGCTTTCCTATTCCATGCATCTCTTGCAAGTATTCATCTCTTTACTTTTTCCTTGCTCTTGGTGAAGATGTGATTCACTTGTTTCTCCACTGTATGACAAGCACTATGCAAGGTACAATGCTCTCTCCTTTTCTTTTCTTGTGCTTACTTTGGCTGTTAGTCCTATTCATATGCCCTTACTTATTTTTTTATTATTTTGTCTGAATTCTCCTTCCAGTTCTTATTTCCATTGTTGTATTTGCTATTTTATGTTTTCATTCTCCAGCAAGTCTCCATCATTTCCTCTACTGCTACATTAATTCAAACATCCTATGCCAAAAGACTTGCTCCTTGCATTATAAGTGGCAATTGTCCTAGCTTACAGCATGGTGCCTTTCACATGAGACTACACATCTCCCTCACTATATCTCCTATCCCACCTGATTATTGAAGGTGGCTTTTCACTGCCCTACACAATGGCTTGTCTGCCATGATCAGTTTTCATCAGCTACTCTGGCCAGTCTTTGTAACACTTTAGGTCCATATGATTGGACCCTACAAAACTTCCTGGGGGCTACATCCCAGCCAAACCCCCTTGCAAGTTAATCACCACCAACACCTGTAATGCCAATACTCAATTCAAGCACAATTACAAGACTTCAATTGCTGCTCATGCTTTGTAGCATGTTGTATACCAGTCCTCTCAGCCCAGACCTCTCAGCTGGGCCTAAAAGCACATGTCTGTCTCCCCAGCCAGGTTAAATACAAAATAACTATCAGTAAATGACTTTGACAAAGCCACACTGCCTTTCACACCCCTTATGGTCTGGAGGGCAGAATTTGTCCGCAGATGCAGCCAAATCACTCACAGGAGCTCAAATCATGAGCCTGAAAAGCTACAAGTCTTCACACAGGAGACCTCCTGTAGTCGGGCAATACCAAAGTACGTCAACATTTTCTTACATTAACCAACTTTAGAACCACTCCTCAAACTAGCCCAAAATACAATGTCTGAAGGACAGGTTATTAATACAAAAAAAAAAAGATCTACCAAACAGCTTGAATTATATTCAGTTGCTCCATTCAATGCACTGAACTGATGTGCCATACAACCAGACTATCATTCTAGTTTTTGCTGCTCACTGCAACTCTAATCTACACCTAGATTTTGTCAACATCCCATTGACAGAACAATCTGCCAGCAACTCCTAGGTACTAACCCATTCAGGCCAGACATCCCATTATACCGCACAGCCACTATAAATTAGCCTTCTAAATTACACCTAAGTGAATTCTCAATCTCTCATTCACAGCCATAGTATCTCACCAAAGCAAACCTTCAACATCAATCTGACCATTTTCTATAAACAAATTTATCATCAAAAACAAGTTGCTCTCCTGTACCAATTTATGGCTACCAGACTCACTACCAGATGAATGGTCAAAACGTAAAAAAAAATATAAAAAAAATAGAGTGCCCTGTCTTTGAGCTTAAAATCCAGCATACACAGTGCATGTTTCCAAATCACCTTACAGGACTGAAAAATCACAAACTTACAATCTAAATGGTTTGGGTGTGATGCAGGAGGGTGATAGATGCAAAATGGCAATGTGTAAGGCAATAGGTCCCGGTCAGTTTAAGTGGTTGTGTGCTGCACTGTAGATTGTGGGTGTAAGTGATATAATGCTGTAGAGTATGCAGTTGTGAATATTACGAATGAAGGTGATACTATTTCTTTTTAAACAGATGCCTTTTTGGTGAGTTTTTTAATACTTTGAGGCAGGAATTATGGAGTTCCACAGATTAGCACAATAAAAGTCCTAAAGGAGGGAGTGAGGAAAGAGGATAAGAGAGAAGGAATGAAGAAAATCATTAGCAGAGCGAAGAAGGTGGTTAGAGGACTATTTTGAGACTAGAGCAGAGATATAAACGGGTACCTTATTGCTGAAGGTTTTAGACTTTAGGGTCAGGAATGTAATGAGAGGAGCTGCAGACACTGACCGTTGAGTATGTTAGATTAGTCTAATGGAGGCATTTATTATGGATTGAAGACAGACGGATGATGGGGATACCAGCAAGGAGAGAGTTGTAGTAGTCGAGGTGAGATATGATAATCAAATGGATAGAATTTTAGCTGTGTCTGTTATAAGATAGTGACATATGTGAGAATTACAAAAATGTGTTATTGATTGTATTTGAGGAATGAAAGAGAGGGCAGGGTCCAGTAGAACCCAAAGAAAGCGGGAGGTGGGAGTTATGATGGCATTGTCAACAGTGAGAGATATTCAAGGAGTGAAAGCTGTAGCAGAAGGTGGGAGGATGAGCAGCTTAGTTTATGGCATGTTGAATTTGAGTTGATTGGCAGACACTCAGCAGGATATGCTTGAGAGACAGTTGGCAACTTGTGCTAGAAGAGAGGAAGTAGATATGGCGCTGAGTGGTAGGTTGGAGTGTCATCTGCTTATAGATGATACTGAAATCCAAAATATTTTATTTGGTTAGAAAGGGAGGATGTATAGATGAAGAAGAGGAGGGGGCCTAAGACTGAACCTTGGGATACACCAACAGTCGGAAGGAGAGGTGAAGAAGAGGTGCCATAGAAGGAGACACTAAAAGTTCTATTTTCTAGGTAGGATGTGAACCATGAGAGTGATGTGTCACAGATGCCAAGAGAGTAGATAGTACGGATTAGAAGAGAATGGTCAACTGTAGCAAAGTCAGCAGAGAGATCCGGGAGAATTAGGATAGAGAATTGACCCTTTAACTTGGCGGTGAGCAAATTATTAATGACTTTTGCTCATTGCAGCCTAAGTCCTGCGTGCTTCAACGGCTCGCCTCGCAAAGTGATGCTCAAAGGTAGCCCTTGCTTTGCGGGGGCCGCAAGTGCGTGACCAACATCGCAAAAGTCACCAACATCGCAAGATCCACAACTATATATGTGATGTATTAATATTGTTTTTGTCTTAACCACTGTTTAGTGCAACAAAATATGTTGGTACATTACAAATAAAGAATAATAAAATAATAATAATTGAGGTTAAATCAATATGCCAGAGTGATTCATCCTTTGAAAGATCTGGGCCTTAACATTAACCTGTCCCATAAGAGGCTATATCAAAAGCTTCATTTTCAGAAATAGACTAAATAGACTAAAGCTGCTACTAATATTTGTAATGGAATGGAAAAAAGAGAAAAGAAAAAAAAACTGACCTTATTTCTTTTCTCCAATTGTCTTTTATCAAAAGCTTGCTAGAAAATGTTTTAAATAATTGGTGTTCCAAATAGATAGCTCCCTCTTAATTATCATGATCTATATAAAATCAAGATACAGTGTCATTTATATAATAAGGAAGAACAGCTTATACAGTAATTACTTTAATAAAATCATCACTGTGGCATAATTAGGTAATCTCTTTAAGGTGTTAGTATATCATCAGTGCAATAAAGTGCTATAATAATATCTACATAAGGCACCAGGTATTCAGATACTGCCTTTTAGTATTTTAGTATCACATCACACAGTAAAAAACATTTCCGCTGTACTATGAGGATAAAAAGTTTGTTTATTGGCTCTGCCAGTGTTTCATGGGACCTTCAAGCTGATAATTTTTTAAGCATTATGTTATTCCTTCTCAACAACTCAATCATGCAATTTCATAGCCAAAATAATATATGAAACCAAAAACCAATAGTGTCTAAAAAATATACTAGATGTTATTTTTAAAAAATGCAAAGATCAACCTGAAATTACTTTATTAAACTTTATGATATTGCTCATTAGGGGTAGCCATCTTGTCCCCCATTCAGATCTCCCCCCCCCCGGGTACCGCAGTCTGATCACCCCCCCAGTTCCCCCATTCTGATCCCACCCCCAGGTCCCCCATTCTGATCTCCTACCCCCCCCAGGTCCCCCATTCTGATCTCCTACCCCCCTAGGCCTCCCGTTCTAATCCATTATTCTGCCCCCCCCCCCCCCCCGCCTGGTCTGTATAACACTCTTACTGCTTCTATATCATTCTTGATATATGAGGTGGTAACTGTACTAATCCACCTTATGAGGACAGAGCCTGTGACAGACCACTGGGAAGGGTGTAGAACAGTTGCTGGCCCTGAAGTAACAGACAAGGTCCATATATATATTTTCTTATATATACAGTATATATATATATATATATATATATATATATATATATATATACACCTAATATTTAAAATAACTACCCCTGAGGGAATGGCCAGCCAGGATCCTCCCCATGGCCTCTCCTGCCTCCCTCAACCCCTCCTCCACCACCACAGACACACAACTCCCCTGAGCCTCACTAGCTCCATCTCTTCCTCCCCTGCCAGCGCATCTTCACTATGGTGCAGGAAATTATGGAATTTGGGATTCCCGGTGAGTATACGCACAGGCAGGGGAGGAAGTAAAGGAGATGGTGCGGCTCATGGTATGCGCAGGGAACACTTGGGGCAGGAGGGGACGTGGTCAAGGAGACCAGGAGGGGTTGGGGTGGGGTCTGGTGTTGGGGACCCCAGGAGCATTTAAACAAAAAATAAATTGAATAAAAAAACATTTGCATAGCACTGGGGCACCCCTTAAAGCGCAGGGTCTTGTGCATTGCACCGGGAGCACCGGCAGTAGTTCCGCACCTTTTAATATCGCTGGACCACTGACCTTGACAACTGAGGGACACTGGAGGCTTTGTACACTGACATGCTTTGTGTAGCAGCATTTTGTCTATTGAACTTGCAAATCAGATTCTACACGGGGGAAAGAGATTCCACAGCACTGATAACACTGACAGCTCTGTTTCTATAGAGGGCATTTGGATATCATTGGATGGGCTCAGCTCTTCTGTGTACCACTGAGGAGTCACTCATTTGCATACTGAGCCACACAGAACCGTACTCTGATATCACAGGGAAGCTGACATAAATGGTAATATTTTTTAAACTACTTTCAGTATAAATATGTTTTAAAGGGGCTTGCATATATTTGGGGGTTGCCTCTCTATTAAAAAAGTTGGTTGTGTCATGATTGAAGCACTTTAAAGGTTTAATGAACTATAAAAATAATGCCAGGCAATTCTACCCTGAACAGGAGAAACAGTAAACCCTGAACGTACATTTCATCCTACATTGGGCCTCGACAGTAGGGTGTAGCTGATAACTCCCTAAGGATTTGGTATTTCTGGGCTGGATCATTCTAATTAGTGAGTCCAGACTTATATAGTACAGGATATTTCTTCTTGTGAAGGGCACAAGTGAGATAAAAGAGGTTGCGCTCAGAGTGGATGACAATATCCATAGCACTACCTATTAAGGATAGTTTGTTCTCTGAGCACCTCTACTGCTGGTATTATCTAATTGCTGGTATTAAACTTTACATCTGACAAGCTGTGTCACTTATTTCGCCCGATTTACATAATTAGGAGTGGGCCATATCTAGCAGATTTTCTGCTGTGAATTCCAGTGTCTGACCAGTATGGATAAGAGGTCTGATCTACACCATTAATATACAGTAACACACAGCAGGAAGTCCCTAATTATGCAAAAGGGGCAGAGCTAAGCTGCACAGCTGCACAGCTCATTGGTAAAAGTATACATTATAACTACTCTTACTACTAGCTTTAAAGTATAACTACTAGCATTACAAAGTCTAAACATTATAAATCAAGTATACGTATACATGTACTTTAATTTTTGTTGTTTTTTAGCCATTCAGTTGTGTCTTGATCCTATGGACTGAGGCCCGCCAGGCACGTCTATTGTCTCTGGTTATGTTTATCTATAAGGTTTTCTTGGCAAAGGTACTGGAGTGGGTTGCCATTTTCCTTCTCCAGTGGACCACAATTTGTCTGACCTCTCTTCTATGATATGCCCATCGTTACATGGCGTAGCTCACAGCTGCATTGAAGTATACAAGCCCCTTCACCATTACAAGGTGATAATCCAGAAGGGAACTTTCAATTGACTGCAATTATTTTCATAGTACAGTGGTGCTTTAATATCACAATGTAATGAATATGTTGTTTTTGTGTTTTAATATGGATAGCTGTATCTTGATTTTCTATATATTGTTTGGTGGACAAAATTATTTAAAATATGATTAGCTTATTGCAATTTTGCATTTGTCTTTTTTGTAGAATAAAATATAATATTACACAGTTTGAGCATATCAGATTATTGGAAATCAGCAGCATGTATATGAAAAAAAATAAACTTTTATACTGTGCACATCTGCACTACAGAGAAACCCATGCACTTCTAGTTCTGCATGTTCTCTTATTCCAAGCCAAAACTATATACAATAATATGATGATGTTGTCCAGGACCTACTACAATGTTAATGAGAAATGCTGAAGGTACACACCTGTAGGTACTGAAGGTACTCACCCACTCTGTTCAGTACTGTGAAATTTAGAAAAATAATATTTTTTGCTATTTTAAAGGTACTTTAAATCAATGCCTGATGTGTGCTCTGCAGAATTATTTATTTTACTTATATAACATAATTTTGCATTGAAATAATATCTAGAGTGCTAAAGTAAATGCATGCCAATGTCATCATATATGTAAATCAATTTATCTCTTACGAAAGCAGCACTTGCAAATACAAGCTTCAGTATTGTATATGATAAATTGATTCATTCATCTACAGTTAAGTGCTCTGACTAATATTTTTCATGTTGTGCTGAATGTATATGGAAACAACTGTTAAACTTTAGAAAAATTATGGTTTTTATAGTATTATAATACTTTTGCTTTGAAATAAGCAACAACATAATCTCGAATCTTTATTCTGGCTAATGGCTCTGTACTTATAATATCTAGAATTCTCAATATTTCCCTTGATAATGAACAAAATAATGTAGGTGGACAGCTAGCCTGTAAATGTACCCATCCATGACCAGTAGCCCTATTAAATTCCTCTAACGTGTAAAACTGTAGCCCGCAAGACTTGCGGCTATTAAATTGGCCCCGTAAAGCAAGCAGATGCCGATCTGCGGATTTGGAGCAAAAAAAGCCTACGGGACGTGAAACGTGGAACTTCGCGGCCGCAAGTCCTTTGTTCTGTCAAGCCCGTAACTGCTAAGTTCCAATTTAACCATTCAATTGCAACAAATTTCCAAAGACGCCATGGCGTTCAAGACCGTAACCCACAAATGGAGGCCAAGACATTACGGACACCAAATAGGATTCGCAAAGGGTTTACAGACAACATTTAAACACTATTAAGAACAATATAAACACACCAGTGCACTTTTTTTTTAATCATATGTGGAAATGGTCATGCATATGCAAATATGAAAAGTCGTGCTGCAACATTTAGAAAGCAATTAAAGATACACTTCCTGTTTAAATAGCAACACAAAAACATGAAACTCATGCCATATTAACCCTTTCTAACTCACAGAGGTTCAATTGTAGACCCTAAAATATCAATATAATTGCATATACATCTAGCTCATCACATCTACATTTGGGAACACAAATAGTGGCCATATTTCACCGCCACATTGAATACATCAAGTACCCGGGGAACATTTTATTATTTGTTGTTCGGTCATTCAGTCATGTCCGACTCTCTGTGACCATATGGACTGCAGCACATTTAGCTAGGTGTCTGCCTGTACTGTTCTATAAGGTTGCATGCCAAAGATACCTGGGTGGGTTGCCAGTTCCTTCTCTAGTGGGCTAAGATTTGTTTGACCTTTCTGCTATCACCTGCCCACATACACTGGCCCTACATGGTATAGCTCACAGCTTACAAAATATCCCCATCACATGGGCCAAATGGGCCAAGATCCAAGACTCTGTAGCTAAGCTAGATTAGGTTAACATTGTGACCAATACATTGTCACTGAGGAGTGCTGTGGAGAAGGCACAAACATGTTCGCAGCCCCTATGTCCTCCTCCGCATAGCCACACGGCCCACATCATCCGCTGCTGGCCGTCGTCTCCCTGTTGCTGCTGGTGGTGGCGGGGGCAACGCCCCGGGAGGCAGTGGCACCACGAGTGGCGGGTGTGGAGGCATGATGGGAGGAGAGGAGGGTCCGGGCTGCTGGTGTCCCGGGATGCCTCAGGGGTAGAGGAGGCGGGCCTGGGGACAAGTCCAATTCGTAGCAGCCCAGCCAGATAGGACTCAGTCTGCACCTAACCTCCGCATGATTGGCAGAGAGGCTGGCCTGGATCCCCCAGAGATAGTCCAGTTGCTGGTTCATGAGGGACATCATCTCCAACTGCGCAGCCTGGCTTGGTGGTGGGGATGGAGGTCTTCATGCCGGGGCTGGGTGAGGAGGTGGCGGTGATGGAGTGGGGAGGGACTGGGGATCGGCTGGAGCCTGTGGTGATGCATGTGGGGGTGTTGGTCTGCCCTTTGGTGATGGCGGCCAGGCAAGCACACCTTTGTGTGGGGAAGGAGGAGGTGGCTGGCTGTAGGTCAGTCTTTCCAGGAGGGGGATAGTGGTGTCAAATCCCAGCGGTGTGTCCTGAGGTCCGGTGGGTGACCCCACCACCCAAATGACCTCCCCCTCCAAGCCAGGGCCCTCTGATCCTCTTCCTTCCTCCTCCCCCTGTGCTGGTTCCTGCTGGGTGGGGGTTGCTCCTCCACATCCTACTACTATCTCTTCCCTCCATTATATCTCAAAGTTAAAATAAGGATAAATAAACAAATGTTTTTCTGTATATGTGTGTAGAAAGAAAATGTGTGTTCTATGTGTTATTAATAACTGTTGGGGGATGGGGTGTGGGGGATTGGTTTGGAGGGGGGGACCTAACTATATTTGTCTCTATGTGTGTTCTTTAACCTATGTGTATTGCAAATATGTGTAATCTGTAAATATGTGTAAGTATTAAGTGTAAATCCGTATGTAAAAGAACATAAATCAATAAAAATGCAAACTACCTCTCTCAACTAGCTCCTACTCTCACTCCAAAAGACTCTAACCTCCAACTCTGGGACCTGCATGCTACTTTGAATGAAAAATACAACACAGTCAATGCATGGGCATGTGGAAATCAAATTTATAAGCTCCCACTGTCAATCATATTCATCTAGACCATTTTTGATTGGCTGAGAGGCCTGTGTTGCAGTGCGTTATTCAGCAATTGGATAGTTACGGACAATCCCCATCTTGCCCGTCCCCTTACCAGCTTGCGTGAGCGGAAAGGGTTAACGGGCTTGAGACGCAAGCCCATAATTTGCGCCCTGCTCGAATGTAATAGATCTCAGCCGAATTTCAAGCCTGCAGCCGTTGCAGGTCTCACGTTGCACTTACTGTCTTGGGCCCTCATTCAATTGCGATTTGCCCAATTGAATAGGGCTCTAAATAAGCACACAGCATATTTTTTTTACAGAAGTTTTTAGTTAGTGAACTTTAATCCAAAAGCAAGATCTTAACAAACTAAAAACTTCTGTAAAAAATGTATGCTATGTGCTTATTTAAAGCCCTATTCAATTGAGCAAATCGCAATTAAATGAGGGCCTTGGAATTTAATGTGGCTACCGATCACTTCTCTCCTTGGGAACCTGTGTTTAATGCACATCATAAAGAACAGATTAAATTAACATGTAGTTGTGAGAGCAGCTTAAACTCTCTCCCACACTATTTATCCCCCTCAAGTTGAAAAACATAGACAAAAAATATCAGTTTCAATCTAACCAAAGTGCAATTAAAGTAACATGTAAGAAATAACTGTCACAAGTGGTTAAAAATGTATATGTATTGAGTAACACTGTAAGAGAGAGCTGAAACTAAATCTTTAAGTATAATACATTCACATGAGTGGTTGTATTTGAAGATATTATTAGAGTGCAATTTTAAGATCAATGTTATAAGATAATACCAGAGGCAATACATTCACAATAAGACGAGGAGTCCTCTTATATGTAAGACAAATATTGTATACAAGTATAAGCAATTGATTATAAGAGAGAAGTTTGTCTACAGTTAGTGACATAATAGCTCTATTGTTTTTAATCGTTCATATGTTAATTAAAGTTTAAAAAAAGATTAATAAAATCAAGTTAAATCACAATATCTTTCATGTTTGTGGACAACAAACACTGATTTAAAAGGGTGTTCTTTTCTTTGCTTTGTCTTCTATGGTGTCCTTTCACCACCCAGGGGTGAGGGGGACCAGGTTCACCCCCAAACCTTCCTGCTCATCATCACAGGGACACCCCTGGGTTTTCAGGGTTCTGGTAATTTCAGCACTTCTGACTTCTCCAGGCAAGGAACCAGCTCCATCTCAGGACATCAGAATCACAGGACCAGGAACATATGTAGATCCATTCAGAGTGAGCTATATCAGTAACACAGCAGGGAAAAGCAGGTTTGGAAAAATAATAAACTACATTTTGTATGTATCACCTAGCAGAGAAAACTTGAATAACTGACTCTACATGACAGAGACAGATTACATCACTGCATTCTAACTCCGCTATCTCCTCATGAACCGGTCACAACTGAACATGCAGCATACAAAGTCTAAACACATGGAAACATCTCAACAACACATGTATACAATACTATATAACATCACATATTATTACTTTTTGCCAGCATTAACAACCTGGTACTGTATTTATGCATATGATCAATGCCTTGCTATCATATTAATGGGCAGTATTACTATGCTGGTGCAATATTGATTTGGAGTATTACTACCCTATGTAGTATTATGGTGTAATATTACTATCTTGGTTCAATATTAGGTGGTTGGTGATTGGGAGATGTGGTGTCCCAATCGGGTAGGCCCAAGCGCTAAGGTAGTAATGTCCAGGGAATGTTCTAAAGATGTGTCAATCTCCAGGCTAATTTGCCTTATTATGCTTGTGAATTCCTTAGTCTTCTTCTGTGCAGCTATTCCCCTACTGTTCACACTGGTGTCTTAAAAGTAAGCAAGGAATTAGATGGGGGTGGGGGGGTGGAGGAATTCCAAATAGCGCACAATCTTTACGTATGGGTGTTCCACAGGCTTCAAACCTGGGTCCCTCGTGCAGTATTGCGTGTCTATGACAGGTGTGGACTGAAGTCTTTGCCTCTTGTGACAAAATAAGAGTTCTCACAGTGGTGATTTAAAAGAATGTTTCTTTATTCATAAAATTCAAATACAGATTGATACAATCAGTTGATAAATGCAATAAGTGCAATAAAAAGTGTACACTTTCATTGCACTTATCAACTGCGCTATTTGGAATTCCCCCAAGCCCCCTCCATCTTATTCCTTGGTTCAGTATTAGTATGCACCATCATTGTCCTAGTGTAGTATTCATTTAGTGTAGTATTATCTTGGTGTTAATATTCTGATGCTGTACTCATATGTATAATTTCTATCTTGATAGTATTGTATAGTATTACTATCCTAGTGCAGTGTCCACCTGGATTATTATTATATAATATACATAGACCCCATGAATCTGGTCATCACAACTGCTCCACCCTTCCAAATGCAGCATCCCATTGCTCATCACTATCATTACCTGAGGCGAGGCAAACAATAGTAAAAAAATGTACATTGCACTCTCAGTATTCTTTCCCCAGAAACAAGCAGTGTGTGTGTTGGTGTGGAGGTATGGAAATAACATCCCAGTGAACCCCTATTTGTAATCCTAGGAAAGTGATACATCCAGGTTAAAAGGCACCCCGAAGGGTCAATTGACTGTAAAAGCAACCCAGGCTAGAGTAGTAACCCAATTTGCCCAACTGAAACAGGAGGGCTACACAACTTCATAGGGGCAAAATTGGAAAACCTCCCCCTGCCCAAGGCCTCATTCTGAGTGTGCAGGGCCAATTGTTGTCATTACTTTCCTGTACAATTTGGAGGGGAATAATTCTGGGAGTTACTCCAGTGGATCCCCTGACCTGGAGTCTGTATATAGTGCAATTTCTCCTCTATCACCCTGCTATTGGTGCTGGTTCTCAGGTTAGCTATGTGCTGGTATGGCTTCTCATCCTGGTTTCTGTCTGGCAGGATATCAGGGCTTATCCCTTCTCCGCCCCTTGGTCTGTAGCTAGTTCTCTGACTGTTTTTATTAGCTGGAGTCCATTACTGAATCCCAGTCCAAGCTATTGTCCACTATCTCGATCAAGAGCTGGTGGGCCTGGCCGCCCCATCTAGGCTCTCCCTTGTATCCTCAACCTGACAGTCAATTTCTTCTTGCCCTAGTCATTAGAAATGGGATCCCTACTGACTGGGTATGACTGTGTCCCCTAGTCTGCCAAGGTCCTGCTTCCCTGGTCTGCCCCATGGTCTATGATGGGCTCCTGGACAGTGGTTATCCACAGGAACCCAAACCTAGTGCAGAGTCCATTTCCAGGGCACAGTCCATTATCTCCTTCTCCAAGGGCTGGTGTTCCAATCAAGATTCTCCCTTCGGTCAGAAGTCTGACAGACATCTCCTTTCTCTCCCACCTCCCTGTTGTTAATGGTGGTACTCCAGCTAAGTTCCTTATGGCTGGCCGTTCGGTTGTTGGTCTGGCAGGATCTCAGGGCTCATCCCTGTTCCTTTCCCTGGACAGTGGTTATTAGCTGGAGCCATATTGCTGGTTCACAGTCCAAGTTTGGTTCTTCCAAGAACCCCGGAGCATGGTGGCTCCCCCCCAGGCCCTTCACTAAGCCTGATTTTTGCAAGTAATCATCTGTTCCCACTTCCAGAACCACAGTTCCCAAAGAATCAGTGCTCTCTGAGGGCAAACATCAATCCAAACAACTGTATGCTAGGGCCTCCTGGGGGCAGGATTCATCTTCTTCATCCTCACCCAGTTGGCAGGGCTCCCTCTCTTCCTTGAGCCAATTCCTACCATGAGCTGCCTTCTCCAGCAGTTCCACATACTTGGTTTCCAGCTGCAACTCTCGTTGCATCAAAGGTTCAATCAGTGTAGCCTCCTTGAACCCTTGTTCTAGTCCCAATTCTTGTCAGTGCTGATTATACAGGATCACCCCCTTTTCTGAAGGCACAATCCCACATGCTGAATCACACTGCGGTACCTTCTGGAGTCTTTCCATTAACTCCAGCCTATAGTAGGTAGGCCATTCTAATGCAATAGATGGTTCCATGCAGCTATCATATTGCTCTTCCACACAGAGCTCTTCCCAAATCAGATCTGCCAGCCATTCTGATATCTCATCACCTTGCTGGAGCACCAAGAATGCCATTTGTTTACTAAGAGATGCTAGATCCTCTGTGGCAAGCCAATGTACCAGCCACTTCATCATCTTTGTGATCTTGCTTCTTTTCTGTTGGATCACCTCTGCTAGGCAGGCAGTCAATGAGCTTGTCTGGTCACACTGGGCAATCTGCCTGTAGGTCTCTGCAACTTCTCCAAGCCGCTGGAAAAACTTGGCTTCCTCAGTGGATAAGCCTCCAAATGCTATCCTCGCTGCTGTTTTCTGCTGAACTATCTTACTAGTCAGCTCTCCTTTCAACTGAACCTTTAGCGGGGCTGATAATGGGCTCTGGACCTCCACAGGCATTGGAGATGGGAAAGCAGTCACCTCTCTTCTCTTTGGCTGAACTCCCTGCCTGATCTATGCCTGGAGAGACACCTGATTCATAGTTAGATCCTTAGGCATAACAGCTCTTCACGTTTTAAACCTCCTGGACACCTCGTCCACATAGGTAGCCATCCTGATGCTGGCTTCTTCTGCTGAGATCCCACTACCTGCCACCAGTTGTCATGACTCTGAGGTGAGTTGGACCAGGTTCACCACCAAATCCTCCTGCTCAACGTCACAGGAAAACTCTTGGATTGTCAAGGTACTGGTAATCTAAGCACTTCTGGCTTCTCCAGGCCAGGAACCATCCATCCATCCAGGTCATCATCAAAAGATAAGACCAAAAGATGACCCCATAATAACCTTTTCCAGACCATGGTGCATCTTCCAAAACTTTACTACCAACATCAAGATCCTTCAACCTTATATTCTACCTATGATACTCTTCTTTGTAGCCCACTGCTATTTCATTTGGGTCTTTGCTACGGTCAAATCATGCCTATTTGAGATTCAATTCTATTTTGCACTGAACCCCAACCAGAGCAGATCATTCCTATCCTCACCACAGTAAAAACTTACCTATGTGGACTAGCTGCACAGCAAACCACCAAACCGAAACAAAGTCTTCCCATTGATGGACCATTAATCAACTAGATTGTCACACATCTATTCTACCATTTCCTCTTGTATCATTCTCACCTTCTATTGTTTCCTCTGCCCCAAATCTTCTCAACAAACAAGCTACCTCACCAAACAATCTCTCTCTCTCTACAAAACAACTACTTCATGCTCACTCTACCCTACACCAAAACCAGCAAGAAACCAGTTCAAATAGCATATTACCCAAATTCGCCATCGAAAAGCTCACTTCAAAATTAACCCACTATCCAATTCTAGCAATCTTAAAACCTCTCTCCACAGTGACTTTCATTTACTACGTCCTTTTATCCTTGATCCAGTTAGGAATCGATCCATACGCTTACTCCAGACACTCCTTCTGAATTGGTGCAGCTAACTAAGCTTCAAGAGATCAGATACTAGATCATATCATAAAGTTTCTACCCAGATAGAAATCCATTTGCTTTATTAGGTACATTCATTAACTGCATGACTGAACTCTGCAAGACATTTCAATCTATCACTAAATAAACCTTTTCTCAGCAGATGTACTTTTTGGCCGCTAATCAGGCTTAATGTCGTACCTAAAAATTGCCACACCTAAAAGCTGCCTTCACTGAGAGAGAAGGCTGTGACCGCAAATAACAAGTTAAATTAACCTGTAATTGTGGGGTGAGCCTAAACTCTATCCCACACTACTTAAACACCCCAAACAATCACCTCCATACACTCATTCTTTATCTCCAACCTCCTCTCCATAAGATGCGGGTCCGTTATATGCATTTGCTGAGTAAAACATGTAATCTGCACATTTTTCTCAGTTCATTTTTTACTGAAAATCCCCCCGAAATAATGCAAAGCTTTACAAAAAGCTTTACAATCTGGTAATGTTGCAAAGAACAAATATAATTAACATAGGTTCCTATATTAATTCCCTCTATCACATTTACGGGTGGTTTAGTAACAAAGCAAATACTACATAGTTATGCTATTCCCCCATCCTGTAAACATTGAGAGCGTACTGCTACACGTGATTGAGGCACAACAAACCTTAAAACACACATCTTCATTGATTTTGGCACTGCTAAAAGATTACAAATTACTCTGTTAGACTTTTACACCAAAACCATATGATTATAAGATTGTATGGATTACTTGCAAACCATGGCATTGCTGTAACTGCAAAAACCTGAAAAAAATAATCAGTGTACCAAAGACCACTCGCAAATGGTTTTAAAACCATTGCTGTGTGCCGCAGCAGCAGTTAAAGTGACAGTATATCACCAAAAAAGAAGTAAAAATTATTAAAATATCAACATTATTGACATGTAACATTTTCAACATATCTGTAATTAAACATATGATATTGTATTATTATGTACGTTTCATTATACAACATCAAGGGTAATACAATTCAGGAAGCCACGATGCCTGAGAACAAATGCTCCAATGCATTCTCTCTCTCTCTCTATATATATATATAAACACAAAATAAACATTCATATATATTTAAGCCACATTCATATTCTATTGTCACATCTATTTATTTTAACAATAAATAAATGATATATATATATATATATATATATAAATACTACTATGATTCTCCTAACCCAAACATTATTAGGAATCCTTTTTGAATGTAACATCAATACTCTGACTATAAATAAGGAATAGCAAATTATTATAAGAGCTAACTCTCTCTCATACAACATGGTTAAAAAAATCTAAGGATTTAATTCTAAAAGGGAATAATAAATTATGAATAAGAGCTAACTCTCACTCACTTGGTGGATGTGCTAAAAATTATATAAAGTGAATATAGTAAAAAATAATTGGATCTAAGGATATAATGATTTCATTCTATTAGACAAACTACATACTAAAGTATTTTTTGTGAATGCAAGGAACCTCTTTGTTAGATGGAAGTTGTGTATATATGTGGTAATATAAAAAAATAGCTGTTTCCATACAACAAAAATAAATCCGGACTAACTTGATTTAATAGTAGTGTCAGTTGACTTGGTTATAGCTACTAGACATGCAATTTTGTTTTAATCACCTTGGATGGAGTTATATACATCTCTAATAGTAACAATGTGTGAGGAATTGACTCTGCTGGGTTTTGAACCCTGGTCCCCAGGCTGCTGATCCTCTTCCCTACCACTGCGCCAGCCTGCCTTTATGAAATTCCTGGAGATCTGATAACCTTGACTCTGCTAGCAATAGCATCAGTGACTAAGCCCCTTCAGCTGTGTCTGGTCAGGTGTCTGGTCCTTGGCCTATATAAGGCACTTCCTGTCAATGTACCTTGCCAGATTATTGTGGTTCCTGATCCCTTCAATAAAGCTTGTTCCTGTTTCACCTACAAAGTTGCTGAATTGGATTATTGCTGAGCTGGGCTGCTGGTCTCCAAAACCTTGTGATACCTATATCATTACAGAATAATCTGGCCAATTCATGGAGACCGCCGGGTCAGATTCTGCATTGGCCCAGAAGGTTGCTTTATTTGCAAGAACTGTGCAGACCCAGGCACAGACCATTCAAGTGCTGCAGGACCAGGTAGCTGAACTGCAAAATAAAATTCAGTCAATGCACAGTGAGTATACCAGCTACAGGGCACGTGATGTTGCGGCTGCTACTGTTACACCTGCACAAGATGCCCGCTTGCCCCTACCAGAAAAGTTTGGAGGAGATCGCAAAAGATTTAGGGGTTTCCTAAATCAATGCCGTTTGCACTTCATGATGTTACCTCACCGATTTCCATCTGAAAGAGAGAAGGTGGGATTTATTTTCTCCCTATTCAAAGATGAAGCCCTGGCTTGGGGCTCCCCTCTTCTGGAACAGGACAGTCCAGTCTTGGGTAATCTAAATGACTTTCTTGAGGCCATATGCCTAGTTTTTGATGACCCCAATCGATGTGACCCCAATCGATGTGCATCAAGGGAGGCGCTCTGTGGCTGAATATGCTGCTGAATTTAGACAGTGGGTTGCTGAAACTATCTGGAACCAATCAGCCCAGAGGTTCCACTTCAGAAAAGGTCTCTCAGAAGCTATAAAAGATGAGCTAGCTCGTGTTGATCTTCCTGCTGACTTTGATGCATTTGTGCGTTTGGCTATCCGTATTGATCGGAGACTTTCTGAAAGAAGATTGGAAAGACAGGGCTCTTTTAGACCAAGTGCTACTCCTACTTTCTATTCAAGAATTTCTACTCCGACCCCACAAACACCTACAGACTTTGAGCCTGAGGCTATGCAGGTAAATCTAATAAGAGGGCCATTATCCAATGAAGAAAAACAGTGGCGACACACTCACAATTTATGCCTGTATTGTGGTAGTGCAGGGCATCAATTGCCCTAGCAAATCCAAAAGAACAATAGATATGGCTGCTGAGGGTGCACAGATTCGACAGCAATCCCAAATTTCAGATCCACTGGATTCTGTCACACAACCTTTGTTTTCTCTGGCTCTTGGTGAAGAGGGTATGTTGACTCAACATCCTCATTTTGTGGTGCCTATCACTTTGCAATGTGGTGATAGTAAAATTTCAACTACAGCTATGATAGATTCTTGAGCAGGCAGAAACTTTATGGACATCAAGTTTGCAGCAGGAAATAAAATTCAGTCTATCCCTAATTCTTCACCTGTGTTAATGGAGACAGTAGACGATTCTCCACTTACGTCAGGACCGGTTACACATGAGACTGTGCCCTTAAAGTTGACTCTGGAAGTGAATCACCATGAGACTATATCTTTCCACCTAATTTCCTCAACACAGTTTCCAGTGATTTTGGGTGTACCTTGGCTTGCTCTGCATAACCCACAGATTGATTCGAAAATTAGAACTTTGTCCTTTCCTTCAGAACACTGCTTAATGAATTGTCAACCCTCTAAGGTAACACTTGTTGCAACAACAATTAATGAAATGGTTGCTACAAACTTAACTAAGCTTCCTCTACAATATCAGGATTTTGCAGATGTCTGTGATAAGAAGAATGCTGATCAGCTTCCACCCCATAGGCCTTATGATTGCCCAAAAGTAGCTGTTACCTGGGGCTGCTATCCCATTTGGCCATATATATTCCCTTTCTGAGCCTGAATTGAAAGCTCTTCGTGAATACATACAAGAAAATCTTGCCAAAGGCTTTATTCGACCGTCTACTTCTCCAGCAGGAGCTCCTATATTCTTTGTAGAAAAGAAAGATGGCAGCCAATGGCCATGCGTTGACTACAGGGACATTAATAACATCACTGTTAAAAAACGCTACCCCTTGCCTCTCATTCCTGAACTTCTGGAGAGACTTCGCTCAGCTAAAATATTTACGAAGCTTGATCTTCGGGGGGCATATAATCTGGTTCGCATAAGACCAAATGATGAATGGAAAACAGCTTTCAGAACCAGGTACGGGCATTACGAATATCTAGTAATGCCATTTGGGCTTTGTGATGCCCCTGCAACTTTCCAGCATCTTATCAATGATGTATTACAAGATCTCCTGGATCAGTTTGTTGTGGCATATTTGGATGATATCTTAATATTTTCTGATAATTTTAAAAACCACAGAAACAGGTCCGTATAGTTCTGGAGCGCCTTCGTACCCACCACCTATAAATTAAACTGGAAAAATGTGAATTTGAACAAACATAAATTCAATTCCTGGGGTATGTAATAACTCCTAAAGGTTTAAGTATGGACGCAAGTAAAATTAAAGCTTTGCTGGACTGGCCCATCCCCAAGAATGAAAAAGATATTAAAAGATTTGTGGGGTTTGCCAATTTTTACAGGCGTTTCATTAAGAATTTCTCTGCCATCATTAAACCGATCACTGAACTTACATGTAAAGGGACTCCTTTTCAGTGGTCCGATAAGGCTGATACCGCATTTTCCTGATTAAAGACTCTGTTTACATCTGCCCCCATCCTGGTACATCCTCAGCCGGAATTACCATTTATTGTGGAAGTTGATGCTTCTGATTCAGCTGTTGGTGCTATACTGTCTCAAAGGACTGGACCTCAGATGCTGTTACATCCGTGTGCCTTCTATTCCCACCAGATGGTGCCAGCAGAAATAAACTATGACATAGGGAATAAAGAACTATTGGCTATAAAAGCTGCCTTCACCGAATGGAGACATCTCTTGGAGGGAGCTACCCATCCAATTACTGTCCTCACAGATCACAAAAATCTGGAATGTATTCGATCAGCTAAGAGACTGTCAGCCAGACAAGCACGCTGGTCCCTATTCTTCTCAAGGTTTAATTTTTTGGTTACATACCGTCCTGGCTCCAAGAATGGTAAGGCGGATGCCTTGTCTAGAATAGCTGACCCCCTCCATACTACCGTAACCAAGACCACCATCTTGCCGGATGATATATTTATAGGAGTTACATTTCCTTCTGATCTGATGTCTCGCATTAAAAAGGGTTACGCTGAAGACCCAGTTCTTTGTGATCCTCCTCGTGATCTCCACATGACGATGCTTAATGGGTTTTGGATTTTTCAACAACGTCTGTTTGCTCCGGAGTCAGTGCGACTGGATCTTTTACGTCTCTACCATGACTCAAAACCAGCAGGTCATCCAGGAATCCGAAAGACACAAGAGCTACTTGCCCGATCCTTTTGGTGATGAGGATGTTAAGAAGTATGTGTCCTCTTGTGATGTATGTGCCAGACATAAGACTCCTCGCTCATCCCCTGTTGGCTTGCTTCAGCCTCTTCCGATTCCTCATCGTCCCTGGGGATCTATATCCATGGACTTTATTGTGGAACTACCTCCCTCTAAGGAACACATTACCATTCTTGTTGTTGTGGACAGGTTAACTAAGATGGGTCATTTCATACCAGCTCGTGGTCTCCCTTCAGCTAAACAGATGGCTGACCTGGTTATTCGGGAAATATTTTGCTTGCATGGAGTGCCTGATGAGGTAGTTTCTGACAGGGGAGTGCAGTTTACATCTCGTTTTTGGAAACATTTTTGTTCTAATCTAGGTATTAATGTAAATCTGTCATCAGCTTTTCATCCACAAAGTAATGAACAGACTATTCGAACCAACCAGACTTTGGAGCAATATTTGCGGTGCTATATTAGTTACCTGCAGGATGACTGGCTGGATTTTCTACCCACGCGGAGTTTGCCTATAACAATGCCCAACACTGCTCCACTTCTTTGAGCCCATTTTTTGCCAACCATGGTTACCATCCAACCTTTCTAGTGAGTCTCCCAATTACTACTTCCATTCCTGCAGTCACTGATCGGCTAACCACCTTACGAGATTCCCAAGACCTGTTGAAGGAGACTCTTTCGAAGGCTCAGGAATGTTATAAGAGAGCTGCTGATAGGCATAGAACGGAGGCCCCAGTTTATCATGTTGGTGACAAGGTTTGGCTGTAAACAAGTAATCTTAAGCTTAGGGTTCCTTCTCATAAATTGGGTCAGAGGTTCATGGGACCTTTTGAGATCATCGCTCAGATCAATGCTGTCACTTTTAGTTTGCAACTTCCAGATTCCATGAAAATACATCCGGTGTTTCACGTTGCACTGCTGAAACCTTTCCATGCAAACACTTTCCCTGGCCGAGCCCTGCCTGCCCCACCTCCAGTCCTCGGGGATGGTGAGGATGAATACGAGGTGGAGAAAATTCTCCAGGATCTTCCGCAACAGGCTTCAGTATCTGGTGCGTTGGAAAGGCTATGGTGAGGAGGATAGTTCGCGGGAACCAGTGGACAATGTTCACGCTCCTGACCTTCTTCGGTCTTTCCATGTGCAGTACCCTGCTAAACCAGGTAATAGGGCAACCAGAGGCTGCACCTATAGAGGCGGGGGTAATGTGAGGAATTGACTCTGCTGGGTTTTGAACCCTGGTCCCCAGGCTGCTGATCCTCTTTCCTACCATTGCGCCAGCCTGCCTGGAGATCTGATAACATTGACTCTGCTAGCAATAGCATCAGTGTCTGGTCAGGTGTCTGATCCTTGGCCTATATAAGGCACTTCCTGTCAATGTACCTTGCCAGATTATTGTGGTTCCTGATCCCTTCAATAAAGCTTGTTCCTGTTTCACCTACAAAGTTGCTGAATTGGATTATTGCTGAGCTAGGCTGCTGGTCTCCAAAACCTTGTGATACCTATATCATTACACAATGTGTCTCTGCACATCACATTTTTTAACAGTTCAATCAATAATTTGAGATTTCTGCTGAAAATAACTGAATCTCAATATCTATATTAGTAGCTCTTTTGATACTCCCTTGGGGTGTCTAAGATGTAGGTTATATTGTGTTTCTTATTCAATCTGCTACCCATCACCCAGTATTGGTAGATGGTGTCTCAACATTCTTATAACTGTTGATTTTTTTTGTATTTATCCCATACTGGAATAGTAATAGGTGAATTCACTCAGAGATTTTCTATATTGAGTGAAATAATTAGGTATATCTGGTTCTTATATTCACAGTTATTCTGTGTGTTAAATCACACTATTATTATCCATAAAAATATTAGTTATGATTATGATAATAATTACTCATATCTCAGACTCTGAGATATTGTTTCCCACAGATACAATAAATATATTCAAGAGGCTCTATAGATTAATGGTTACAATATTTATTAGAAATACAATTATTACATTACATTAACAATGCATGACCTATGATAATACTATGAACAATACATCCCTTAATATCTTAGCAGAAAGTCGTTTTACCATTATAATGTACTGGCTATGGTGTAGTGTATTATGTCCATGTGTGTGTGTATACATTACCAGCCACCAGAGAGTCACAGGAAGAAAAGAGAGGGCGAGTGTACTTGCTGATCTCCTTATATTTAGTATTAGAAGGCCACACCCATACTCATGTTCTTTGGCTCTTACTGGTCAGTTTAGGTTTACATGTCTACACAAAGCCACCTGACTGGTCAGCTGCGCACACAAATAGTTCTTCCAGCCACATGGTATACAGGATGTTTCCGGTTCTAGTTACACCCCCACCCATGCGTTCTCAAGAATACCATATAAGGTCTTCTAATTTTGTTAATAAAGCTGGACTTAGTGAAGACCAGCGCCATCATGTGTTCATTCTGCAAATCCATCCACTATTCAGAGTGTACATCCAAGTAGTGAAGAAAAGAAGAATATTGATGGCCTTAATTATTTCCCTATTTCTGAGCAAGGCGTGTTGCAACATTGAGAGTCAACTTTTTTATATTTTGAATCAATGTGTTTTAGTCTTATTGATCTTAAGTGTCTTGATAAAAGTTTGTTTTATCTTATTAGTCCATTCCTGTGACGTAATATCACTTAACTATAATTAGCTCTAAAGCTTTTCTTTTTCCTTTTTTGTGAGTGATTAACACTGAGATAGTATTTAGTTTATTATCCACATTGGAAATAACAATACCGTATTGGTCCGAATATAAGCCGCACCCGCATATAAGCCGCACCTGTAAAATTCAAGGGGAAAAAATAGAAAAAAAAGATAGTACTCAAATATAAGCCGCACCATTAAAATTGGAGAGAAAAAGACTATCTCCAAGTGACATTGCAAGAAACAGGCTTTCTAATTAGTTCTGTAGCTTTTTTTTGCAGGTTACAGGCTTTACAGGATGTTAGAATCACTAAAACCGTAGAAGCCGCAAACGTAACTCGCAAGCTCGCAAATCGGCAGAGATTTTTTTTTTACGGTCGCGAATATAAGCTGCACCAGTAACTCGCAAACTCAAAAATTGGGAAAAAAGGTGCGGCTTATATTCGGACTAATACGGTAAGTCTGGACATCAGAGTTTTATGTAAAATATAAAAGGGGAGAGTACCAAGATAACTATGCACAATTAATGAATGCCAGTCTTTATACAGATACATAGCATGGAACCCACAAAGAGTTTGAGACATTTTGATCCTTTCAAATAATACTGGAGGGAGCAGTTTCTAACACATCATTTTATTACACAAAGCAATCATACTAGTCTCTGTAAGGATTGATAATTACGGCTGCATTTAAGGCTTGACAAAGGTGGGTCAGCTGTTAACTTGATTGCTTTCCTTGAGTTTGTCAGAGTCTGAAGGAGCTATAAGTGAAAGGTTATCAATGTTCCAACATATTTTCACCTCTTTTTTTGTATACATATGCATCTTTCTCTCCATTGGCTCCCCATACCCTACAGAATAAAATTACAAATCTTGACTCTCACATAGAAAAGTGCTTAATGTATCCACATCCTAAAACATCTCTGCTCTCATCTCCAAATACACCCAAACTGCCCCATTATGGTCTGCTCAGGAGCTATTCCATTTCTTCTCTCTAATTACCTCATTGTACTCCTAACTACATTACATTTCTTGTGCTGCTCCTTCACTTTGGAACTCCCTACTACTCTTTGTTAAACTTTAACATTCAGAGTTTTTAAAACTCAAATTTTCAAGGAAACAAATCATCTATAGTGTTCACACCTACTGTTTACTGATATTGTTTGACCTGTATAGTTCACTATTCAATATGACACTCAGCTGCCTCCTCAACTTACTATTAACTACTTATTTGCCCTGCTCCATTTGTAACACATGCCTAACCATCTGCTTTAAAATAAAGCTTGGAGCACGGACCTCTTCTCTTTTTGTATTAAGAATGTATTTTACCATATGTATATAGCACTACATAAAAGTTTGTCAATTTATAAATCAAAGTTAATACTATTAATAATTGTGAACAAACAGCATTTTAGTTTTGAAGCAAAAACAGAATTCTTAGCAAAGCATGCTCTAGGTCTAGGATACTCCTTCTGGTATCGCATGACAGCAGTTCAAATGAATTTTCATTTATATAGGGAAAATCAATTACACAAAAACATTGTAATTTATAACCTAAAATGTTCGTCATAAAGCACATCTCTGCATGTGTCAGTGCACGTGACCCTTTCAAAGCTGACAATTAAGAAATCAAATGAACAATTAAACAGTTAAAGAATAACACTTTTCCCAAAACCACATTTCTTCAAGCAAATTGAGTATACTTGGTCAGGTCCACCTTTCCGTCAAGGTGCTATTCTCACACAGCCTTCAGTGATGTTAGATATTTGCTGACATCATTTCATTCCAACATTCCCACTCTACAGAGATATCCTGTGTATTTTAAGATGTATAACATGTTTGTAGGATAACCACAGGCCTCAAGTAGCATTTAATAAGAGAAGATGACCTTTAGAGTAAGTTGACAGAATGTTAAAAACTTGACTTCCAATTATTGGATAGGACTGCCTTGATTGCCAGCATATTAAAGGGCACTTGAAACTAGGCAAACCTGTTTTCAGAATGTAAAAAGTTAAATACGGGCTCTAATTTATAACTCTTACATCAAAACTAGTCACTTGCTTGTCAAAAATTCCGGTATAATAATGTATTAAAAATTGTGTGTTCTGTCTTTTTGTGCACCCTCTCTAGATGTGCCCTCTCCCTCACTCTATGCTCACTCTCTCTTTCCTGCGTCCTATCTGTCTCCTTCCCTCTCTCTCCCTCCTTCCTTTTATCTCTCCCTCCCATCTTCTCTCTCTCTCTCCCTCCCTCTCCTTCTCACTCTCTCTCCCCCTCCTTCCTTTTCTCTCCTTCCCTCCTTCTCTCTCCCTCCATCTCCTTCTCTCCCTCTCTCTCCTTCTCTCTCCCTCCCTCTCTCTTCATCGTGCAATGCAAGCCTCGCAATGCACAGTGTGCATGAGCAACTCACAATGTTCTCTCTCTCTCCCTCTCTCTCACTCCGTCCCTCCCTCTCCATTTCCCGCGCATTGTGAGCCTTGCACTGCGCAGTGGACATGCCCAACTTGCAATTTTGCAAGCATTACACACACACACGACAGCTATATTAGTGATAAACTGAAATGTAGTGTACCATTTTAGTTTCCAGTGATATACTTCTTAAAGTGGGAGGAGGCTTTGAATGCAAAGAAAAAGCTTCTCTCTGTGCCATAGGAATGTGGCAGCTGCAAAGATCAGTGCTTCCGTATGAGTAATGCAAACCTCCTTACTTTACATTGACACACCCTTTAGAGATAGAAACAAGAAGAGGCAGGTTAAGTAAAGAAAATTAAATCCTCTGGTAAACAATAGTTGCATATAGAAATGAAAAATGTAAATGCTTGTTTATTACTTTATTTTCTCAAAAAATGTTTTACATTCTGACATTTAGTTAGTCAAAAGGCCACAGTGTTCATTTAAAATGTAAAAACACATTTGGTGTACTGGGTAGTCACATTTCAATGTACGTATTTTTTTATTTTTTTTAAAATGTGTTTAATTACCACTTATCAGTATGTATTATTACTTCAAACTATACTTTCCATGATCCTGGGGACCCAGTTGGTAATTGGTTAAATCCACACAAGCAGGCAATAATCCATATTGATGCCAAATAACATATATTCTGGCTAACTGTTCCTAGCAAAACAGAAATATTCAGAAAATTGTGCTACTTTCTAAATTAGTCAACTTTTCTGATTATGCACTGTAACTGAAATAAGGAGATCAAAACATTTCTGGCAGGCATCAGCAGAAAAGTACTTGCTGGAATTTCTTATCCAAAATAGACACGGCACAGCCTCAAAGGCAACTTCAGTAGCAAATTCACTTTATGGAGATGCAAGGGAAATTATCTGGGGAAATATATTGTTTGTTTAGAAAAGGTAAATTTACCAGCTATGTGGAGAGAATTCTTTGTTTTGTCTTCAAAAAGAACATTCAAATATAGGGTATGTGGAAAGAAATAGCCAACAGCTGCTTTATCCTAGCCCAACTGTTCTCCTTAGGAAGAGCGGTTTAATTGGTGCCTAAATTACCATTTTTTGTTGCTTCAAGATGTAAGAATATAGAAAAACAGTAGGATACTTGTCAGACTGTGAAAAAAACAAATTTAGTGTAAACTGTTTGCCAGACAGATGAATGGAGGAAACCATAGTTTAAATTTAATGCATTATTAATCTGCTCTTCATTTCAGTGTGATAAATTACAATGTTTGTATATTCAGCTACCATTATTGCTTTTCTTTCTTCATTCTGGAAACTGCATCCACCTGCACAACAGTTGCTAGAATTATGAAAAAAACACTGTTAGTGTATCTGATACTGTCTTTCATACTGTATATGTACATAAATACACATAATCCTCTGATTTAGGACATAGCAAAGGAAGAGGAGTATTAGTAACTGGGGGCGCAGAGCCACATAAATCTGTATGGTCTTAGGGAAGATTAAAACACAAATACAGCCTTGACTCTGTGCAAGATGCACCAAAAAAAGACAACTTCAATATTTCTAAATAATTTGCTGCTGATGTCTATCACCCTAACAACAGATTGGTTTAATTGTAAATAGCATTAGAAAACTGGCTATGCGTCATACACTGTTTTTCTCTACAGAAAATCAGTGCTTAAATATTTAGCATGTGACTCCTTTATTTTAATGTGCAGCTCCATGTGCTAATTTGCATACATGCTTTCTTTTTAAGGCTGGGCCTTCATGAGTGCTGCCGGCACTGGGGAGCTAAAGTTCATTGAGGGAACCATGAATGCCAACTAGTACTGTGACATACTGAAGCAGAGTATGATCCCCTCTCTTCAGAGACTGGGCCGCAGGGCAGTATTCCAACATGATAATGTCCCCAAACACACTTCCAAGATATCCACTGCCTTACTAAAGAAGCTGAAGTTAAAGGTGATGGACGGGCCAAGCATGTCTCCAGACCTAAACCCTATTGAGCATCTGTGGGGCATCCCCAAATGAAAGGCGGGGGAGTGCAAGATCTCTAACATCCACCAGCTCTGTGATGTCATCGTGGAGGAGTGGAAGAGGACTCCAGTGGCAACCTGTGAAGCTCTGGTGAACTCCATGACCATGAGGGCTAAGGCAGTGCTGGAAAATAATGGTGGCCACACTTTGGGCCCAATTAGGACATTTCCACTTAGGGGTGTACTCACATTTGTTGCCAACGGTTTAGACATTAATGGCTGTGTGTTGAGTTATTTTGAGGGGACAGCAAATTTACACTGTTATACAGGCTGTAGACTTACTACTTTACATTGTAGCAGAGTGTCACTTCTTCAGTGTTGTCACATGAAAAGATATAATAAAATATGTACAAAAATGTGAGGGGTGTATTCACTTTTGTGAGATACTGTATATCTCAGGAATAATTAACTTAGCAAAAAATGGCTAGTTCAATGTGCAATCCGTTTTTCCATGCTCATTAAGAATAAAATGACACCATGATTTATGGAGTGCAAAAGTCCCTTTTATTTGCAAATAACAGTTATTTTTTTCTAAAACTAATTCCACACCCCATGATGAAGTCATCCATGAGGAACCACCCTGGACTAACTCTACAATACCTATACATTCACTGTAACAAGAAAAAAGTATTTAGTCCTATACCTGTTGGGGTACTGGAACACACAGTTTAATAGCGCGGTCACCTTCAACATATCTATTAATGATCAACTCAGTTGACTGGCTTTGCGATCACATATATAGTTGTGAGCATGCAGGCTGTTGCTAACGCTGCTGGCTCGTGTAGCGATCCTGTGGCCCTCGCAAAGCGAGAGTTGCATTTGCTGGCATACTCCTTACCAGCAACTGCGGATCTCGCTAAATTTACGGAGTTCCGAAACAAAAATACGAGCCGCGTTACGACCCATTACGACCTCGCAAAAAACGCCCGAAACGCACACATGAAAACATGAAAAACACAATAAATACACACAACAAATACCCAAAAAGCTTACCTACAGCAAGGGGGGGCACCCAGGGCCTCGAAAACTGAAGTTACACCTCAATTTAACTTGAAATAAAAGAGTTTAGACACCCGAAAATCCCCTAAGCGAGAGAATAAATGGCTGCCAAAAAAACGAAAACAAGGCTACAGCACTCTAAAGACGGAAAACACCACCAAACACATACGTTTTTTCCGAAAAAGACGTACAAGATCCGAAAACAAGGACGCAACTTGCGCGACCCGAAAAACATTAGAAACACAATCTATACACACAACAAACACATAAAAAGCTTACCCACAGCAAGGGGGCGGGGGGGGGGGGGCACCCAGGTCCTCTGCAAGTGAAGTTACACCTCGATTTAAGTCCACATTTCGGAGTTTAGACACCCGAAAATCACCTAAGAAAGAGAAAAAATGTCCGCCGAACAAAACGAAAACGAGGCTAAAGGACCCTAAACACGCAAAACACCACCAAACACCTACGGATTTTCCGAAAAAGGCGGACGGCATCCGAAAACAGGGACGCAAAATCAGACACAGGCGCCATTTTAGAACAATAACTTATACAATCCGGAAGTACACAGCTACCCTAACGGATTTGCCTCGAGCACGCACACTATAACACTGCACACATTCATGACGCTTACACAGCAGCTCCACAGCACTAATGCTGCAGCAACATGAAAACAGATTGCCAGCTCTTCAACACAATGCGTCCTGCATATATTACTTCACAATAGGTAAAGTATATTCATTTCTTATTTTATTACTTATTCATTGCCATAACAACAAAAAACACCAACGCTGCTCATAGCACACAAACAACCAAGAGCCTCGCAATGAGCGCCAAAGGATCTTAAAACACCAACAAAATTAATTTCGCACACAAACAACATTACCTGCCTTACAATCTTATTGCTGTCATTTTTTGATGGGCAAGTCGCTAGTATCTAAATGATTTCTATGAGCATGTTAAAAATGTAACATTAACTACTAGTTATTAGTTTAAAATTAAGTTGGCAACAAAGTAACTCAAACTGTTTTCTAAATTAGAAATGTGTACATTATGTATTACATTAATGCACAACACATTTGCTAATCCTTTCATTTATATTAATGTATTAATATATTTCTAAGCACAGGTTTTATAAAAGTTTTCATCTTTTGGGATGTTGTAATACATAATATTAATGTTTAACTTTAATTCCAAAGAAGCAAAGGTGGATATCAGATGATTATAAAACAAGCACGTTAACACAAGAAGAAGAAAAAGTTGTTCGATTGTGTCTGACTCTCCATCAACAGCCACATCTTGTATCTTGTTGTGTTAGTCCATAAGGTTTTCATGGCAAAAATACTGAAGTGGGTTGCCAGGTCCTTCTCCACTGGACCCCAATTTGTCTGACCTCTTTGCTATGACCTGCCCATCTTGGGTGACCATACATGGTATAGCTCACAGCCTCACTCAGGTACACAAGCTGTAGCTGTGAAATCGTCCTTTATGTTACCATGACTCTGGGGAAGGTAAGGTTGACTATGCCCCTGAATGTTTTATGGAAGGACTTTACTTACTACTACACACTGAAATTCTGTAGCTGAAAATTGGCACTTCCATTATAGCTCTGGCAATTTAAACTATGTAAAGAAAATGCTTTTAATTTTTATACCTATTTGTAGTATACAATAATGCAAAACAGAAAAAATGCAATTCCATAAAACTGTATTAATGTTCACCATTAACTTTTATTTTTCCATAGTTCATTTGAAGTGTAATGTTTTTATTGTCCATGGCTAAAAAAGTAATTTCTTCAACCATTACATTATCAATGTGTTAGCCTTTAATTAAAAGGTAGTTAGCACTGAGCTAAAAAATAGATAATGGAGAAAAAATTTACCGGCAGTCAAGTTTCAACATATATTGCGGTTTTAGCAAGCTGCTTTTTACCGAATTTGTATAATAATAATAAATCTTGCTATTCAGGTTCAGTAAAAACAGAAGATAATTAGCATATAAAAAGCTGTGAGCTCAAGGTTAAGTCTTTTATGGGGATCAAAACAAATCACTGAAATGATGAGGAACTCTCAGATATTTCTTGTAAGTAGTTTCTAAATGGAAAACAATGAATTCATTGATGTTTAAAAGACACAATGATTAACCGTTTACTGTATTCAGGTCTTTAAAGTCATTCTCAAATATATATGTTTGTCTTTAATTAATAAAAAAAAATTAAAACCAATTAATATTTTGAAATGATGCTGTTTTTTGTTAAAGAAAGTTAAAAAGTAGAACAAGCATGCCACTTGCCATGCTATTCTAAGAAGTGTTTTGGTGTCAAATAGAATTATAGAAACAGGATGAAGTACTGAAGGACTTATTCAATTTTATTCTCATAGTGAAAGAACGGTCAAATTTGTACTGTTCTAGTCAAGGTTATGTTGGCTGCATTTTTTCTGGTTTTACATTTATATTGAATAAAGTCCCTTCTGTTTTATTTTGATATTGATAATATCTGTGTTAAGCACTGGAATTTAACTGTATCTTCGGATATTAGTTCTTTCCCAGAAAAAAGGCTTCTAAGAGGAGACATATAAATACATCCGGGGTCAACATAAAGCTTTGTCAAAAAAACTTTCTGTGCCAAGAGGTTTTTAATTGACAAGAGGACATCCCTTGAGGTTACAAGAAAAAAGATTCAACCTTAAAGAAAGAAACAGGTTTTTCCCAGTAAGGGTGGTTAATCTGTGGAATTCTCTACCAGAGGAGGTGGTGACAGTGAATTTGATAGATAACTTTAAAAAGGGATTGGATATATGTTTGAATACAAAGGGCATACAAGGTTTTTCTGGTAAATTAGAGAGAGAGGATTGATCTAGGGAGGAATCTGATTGCCAGTACCTAGGGTCAGGAAGGAATTGTATTTTCTTTCTCCTTTGAGACAATTGTGAATGTTTCAATAGTTTTATTTTTCTGTTTGCCTCCTCTGGATCAATTAACAATTAATCTGCATATTACAAATATCAGAGGAGATCTAAAATGGTTGAACTTGATGGACTAATAGTCTCTTTTTCATCTTCAATTGCTATGTAACTATTATTTAAACAATAAGGTACTTAGCATGAAGGCTACTTTTATTTTAGTGTACCAGGCCACATTGTTGGGCAAGTTATTGAAATCTATGGTGAAATAATTTATTCTCTTTTGACTGTACCTTTCATGCCTAGATTATGACAAAGTGTGCCACCCTTTTTTTTTTAAGTGCATGTTTTAACTGTTGCAGCTTTCTGCTTCAAAAATTTTAGTTTCTTTAAATTTTTCCTAAACTAAGTATCTGATAAAGACAAAGCTTGTGCAATTCGTCAATACCCACCACGTTAAATAAATAAATAAATTAATTAATTGAGGCATTTAAAAGCCAACACTGTGTCTTCTGTGACATGTTTAGTGATAATAGGTTATAATAAAATAAATTAAATGAATTAAATAAACTACATTCCGGATGCCTGCTAAGCAGATTGATGTTTATGACAGTTAAATGTGTTTTTAAACAGAAAATAAAAAGACAGCTGTCAAAAGATTTAGTTTATTGCTATGTTCAATGAAAACTTCAAAGCAATTTAACTGCAATGTATTATATACAAATAATGTACTTGCCATTAATGTAAACAAAATTAAAATCAAAGTGTTATTATAACCACTGTGTAAGATAAAACCTAAAGTGACATGTTCAACTGCCTAGGTACTTTATCTTATGAGATACAATAAGCTGCAGTTTTTTTAACAGATAGTAATAATCCAAATGTCTACCCTCTTCATGCCTGGATGCTCCCTACAATTGGCTTCCTTCTAGAGCAATGTCTCCCAAGTGGAATTTATTTATGCTACGGCAACATGTGCATCAAAATGGAGTTGTGCCCTGATCTACTGTATAACTATCGTGTCTCTGGTCCACATAATTCTGTTACTCTTGGTGTAAATTGCTGCCACTCAACTGCATCCATCCACTTTAAAGATACTTCACTTTTTAGCATCAGTGGTTGAGAACCATTTAACTCTAGTTATTAAACCATTGTTATCAGTGGCCAATACTTTGTGAGAATTAGGACTCAATAAAAAAGCAGAATTTGTGTAAGTCGAGAAGGTTGCTAATCAGGTAGAAAGTGCAGCTAATAATTTGTTATAAAAAAGCCTTATTAGTTTTTTTTACAGCAGTTTCACTTTGCTGTCTGTTTTTTTGAAACACTATAATATGTTATAAATTAAATGTTTCATACATTACATGCATTTATCACCTGTAGACTAAGGGCCTCATTCAAAGGTGATTTAGCCAATTGAATAGGGCTCTATATAAGCACAGAGCATATTTTTTACAGAAGTCTTTAGTTAGTGAACTTCTATCCAAAAGCAAGGTATTCATTAACTAAAAACTTCTGTAAAAAAATATGCAATGTGCTTATACAGAGCCCTATTCAATTGGCCAAATCATAACTGAATGAGGCCCTAAGTGTTTGAATCAATTCCTACCCTGCTGTTTATATAATTAGGCTGCACCAACTGAGGCACTGGAACATGTTGTGAAGGGTTGATAAGTGCATTTATTCCTATTCTATGAGTCATGAGCTATTAGCATGAATCATTTACAAATTAGTAGAGCAGCTTAATGAGTAAGGCCCTCATTCAATTGGGATTTGGCCAATTGAATAGGCCTCTAAATAAGCACATAGCATATTTTTTTTAAAGAAGTTTTTAGTTAGTAAAAACCTTGCTTTTGGATAGATGCTTACTAACTAAAAACTTCTTTAAAAAAAATATGCTATGTGCTTATTTAGAGGCCTATTCAATTGGCCAAATCGCAATTGAATGAGGGCCTAAGTAAGTAATTTCGTGACCTATTTAAACAATGTAAACAATTTTTTTACATGAATTTCATGCCTCCTATATGTGTTTGAACCGTGAGATATCCCTATAATTTTATCTTCTGAACACTTCAAGAGGACAGTGCCTTGGGGACCAGAAATCATCATAGATCATAAATACACTTGTGGTACCAATCATGTAAACATGTGTATTACAAGTGTTGTGTTATTTTTACTTAAAATTGCTATATCATGTGTTTCCTTCCTGTTATCAAATCCGTTTGCCCTTCTAAAATATATTCTTATTTAATACAATGTTTTGGTAAGTGGCATAGAGGAATACAACGTATCATTGCACATATGAAAAGATATTTGGAACAAGTAGCAGTGGCTAAAATTCAGTAAAGAAACAATAAGCTACTGCAAGTTCTGGCACAGTATATAGTATTTGATAAACTGCCAAGTAAAAGTCCTTTGGAAAGGAGACAAGGGTTTCCCATGGTATTGCCGACATCCTTAAATTGCTTTTAATTTTCGTAAAAAGAGCTGCTTCCATGAACACCTGTCAAAAATATGCATAATTAATGTGTCTAAGTATTTATTTAAAAATTCTTCTCCAGGGATTTTTGCTTTTGGCAGTCAACAATTTTACAAAGTTATAATGACTTGATAAACTTGGCCTTAGAGAAATACACTGCTGTCAGTAGAAAATGCAAATATGCTATATGCAGTGAGTAAATGAAAAGCAGAATCTGCAAATAACCAAACTTTTTGAAAAAAGTAAAAAGACACCTGTGTTTTATTGTGTATTAAAGTTACTTTCAGATATGACTTGTAGTGAAAAGCAACAAAAACAACAACATCAAGCTACTGGTTTAATATACACATAAATAAATGTATATTCTTTATATATTTAAAAAAATTGAGTGAAATTAATTTAGATAGGAATTTACTGAGTGTGTGTAATGTGCCATAATCCAGGCTTAATGAATAATGTTTCACTTAATTTACTAAAACTAAAATGTGAAAATGAGACCTAAGATTTGGTAGTAGGTTGCCACCTCCAAATGCTGCCAAATTACAAATTTCACTACTGAGCATATGCTTTAATCCTGATAGTGATGAGGGGATATCTTCTCTGATTAGTTATCATTAATGAATCAGTATGCTAGAATTTCAATTATTTGATTAGGTGATTAGCAGCTATTAAGTCAATCAGATTCCTAGAAAGCCTGTACCTCTGCACCAGATCTATCACCCTCTATCATAGCACAAGTGGCCAGCTGTCTCTCTAGGATATCTTCTTGGATGTCCTCCCATCAACTCAAACTAAATATGAGAAAGACTGAGCTCCTAATCTTCCCACCCTCTACCACAGCGTCCCCTCTCACTGTTGACAATATCATCATCACTCCCACCTTTCTGGCCCATTGTCTTGGGGTTCTGTTGGACCCTGCTTTCTCTCACACTACTCACATACAATCCATAACAAAATATTGTCTTTTTCACCTTAAAAAACATTGCCAAAATATGTTTCTATCTCACACAAGACACAACTAAAATCCTAATCCACTCTTTCATCATATCTCGCCTTGACTACTGCAGCTCTCTCCTTGCTGGCCTCCCCATCACCCATCTCTCTCCACGCCAATCCATAAGGAACACTGCGTCCGCTAGACTTATCCACCAAACGCAACTTTCTGTATTTGCAGCAATATTCTGTCACTTCACTGGCTTCCCATAGCCTCTAGAATACAATTTAAAATCCTGACCCTAACCTACAATGCCCTCAACTATAATGCACCCTCTTATGTCTCTGCTCTCATCTCTAAGTACACCCCCAATCTCCCTCTCCGTTCTGCTAACGACCTTCTTCTTTCATCCTCTCTTATCACCTCCTCTCACTCCCGTCTTCAGGACTTTTCTCATGCTGCACCTATTCTTTGGAACTCCTTGCCTTGCTCCACTAGACTATCCTCCTGCCTCAAATTGTTAAAAACTCACTAAAAACTCATCTGTTTAAAGAAGCTTATCACCTTCAGCCCTAATATACACATCACATATATTATCCTTCTCTACCTCTCCCTTACCCTATATATTATAAGTCTGCGAGTTTTCAATCTCATGTGCTTTAAGAAAATAACTGTGTACGTTTTAAGCTCAAAGATAGGGCCCTCCATTCTTTTTTTTTTCTTCATTTGTTAATATTGTTTTGACTTGAACTTACCTCTGTATAGCGCTACAGAATATGTTAACGTGTTACACATAACGGAAATAATAATAATAATATATAAGTTGAGAGCGAGGCCCAAATGTGTGAATTTTCATGGGAAGTTCCTTATAGGAGAAGATCCTGTTAGTTTAGTGTCACATATTTCTATTTTATTTTAGTGCAGCAGGAGTGTTTGATTGGGCCTTTGCTATGGGCCAGAAGAGAGGATCAAGGGCTTCAATCAAGATGAATGTGTCTATTTACCAACACTAAAGTGAGGATCATGGGTATCATTTGATCAAATTGAAAAGAGGATTATAAGTATAAAATACAAACAGGGGTAGGGGGAAACAGCGCACACCAACTCCTAGCATTGATAAAACTTGAAGCCTCATTCAATTTAGAAATTATAAGTTACAGTAGCCCGTAAGGGAGGCCGTAAGTTAATTTGCTATTCAATTGGCTTTTTTTTGCGAGCTACGTGTTATGTGCTTGAAAACTTTGTGGTTGTTAAACCCAGAACTTACAGCCAGTGGAAGCCTTTGATCTTTCATGTCCACAAGAGTTCAGATCGCTAAAATCGCAAATTGCTATTCAATTGCAAAAATCCCTCAAGACTGCATCTGCAGTCAAGCTTGCAAATGGCAAATGGCGGCCTAAGGCTTAATGACCCACAAAGGTTTTACAGACTAGTTTGGAACACTGCAAAACACAATAAAAAAACACCTTAAATATGTCCAAAACAATGGAAGGCATTATAATTACATGCACAAAAACTCCCAACCATCAAATAGTTTAAAAAATAAAAATATGCATTCTGCAAGATGCTGAAAACTATTAAAGACACACTACCTCATTAAATTGCAACACAAATACATGAAAATGGAGGACATATTAACACTTTCTCATTCACAGAGGCTCTAATGTGGACGCTAAACATACAAAGATCATATTATATACATCTCACTCATCACATCGACAATGGGAAAACAAATAGTGGCCAAATTACACTGCCACATCAGATATATCAAATTCCTTGGGAACATTTTTATTTATGGTTGTTCAATCCCTCTGTTGTGTCTGACTCTCTGGGACCCTACTGACTGCAGCACATTCAGCTATGTCTCTTCCTGTGCTTTTCCACAAAGTTTGCATGCCAAATAAACTGGAGTTGGTTGCCAGTTCCTTCTCCAGTGGTCTGTGATTTGTCTGACTTCTCTACTATGGCCTGCCCACCTACAGTGGCCCTACATGGTATAGCTCACCACTTTATTCAGGTACACAAACCTCTTTACCACCACCACTTAGCAATCCAGAAGGGGACCAGGAGAACATATACCACACTAATTTACTCCAACCCATCAGGAAGGGCCGCAAAAACACATGAAGGCTGTGCAGAGGCACATGGAGCAACAGCCAAATCACCTCTATCAGGAATATTCTCCATTAGGCCCATCCTGGAAAGTCCCATGCCATTGCTGTCATATTGTTATCTGGCCTTCAGGGGAATGTTGATACTCCACGGTATCACAAATTGGACTTTGCATGTGTATTAACCCTTTATTATTATATATTATATATATTATTATATGATATGTCATGATAGTATCACTATTATTATTTTCATCATTGTTATTATATGCATTAACCTATTGCATGGTAACTAGGGCTCATTAGTTTACTGATATAGGAATGTGACCCAAATGTGATGTATGTGGATGTCCCAAAGCCCCAACCATTGAAAACACACTTACACGGTGAAAATGTTATAACAAAGCTTTATTTCATGCACAGAGAACAATCAGAAATTGACAAGACTGAGCATTAATATCATGGATGTGGTGTGTGCAGATCCCGGGAAGGCAAGAGGTATTTTAGGAAAAAGGGGATACCTAAATGGGGTAATGTCATAGTCTAGAATAAGCATGATGCATAGCACCTACCAGAGTCACATGTGGTCACTACACCACTGCAACCAGAATCGGATGAAAAAATGGATTATCAGAAATCACTCCACTCAGTTGAAGAAACCATAGCACTTACAACTTGTCTATATCTGCTCAATGAAACAGATGATTAAACATCTTGACGGGGTAATCCAATCCTGTTTCACACATACAGTGTGTTTGCAAAACAAACATCTGAAAGAAAATGGTAAAAAAAAGGTGGAGGAGGATTAAAAAAACATGCATGTACAGTACAGTGCTAAAAATTGTAACTGTAACAATATACCAACTCACCTGATTCCCATCTGCAAGCATAACTAACTATTAGCTAGTTCTCAGGATAACTCACTTGCCCTGTCAATTAATAATGAAGTGTCATCTCACAATAAATGCTTATCTGTGATCAGCATCAGTGATCAAGTTGTACTATCACCTTTTCCATATGATATTGTTCATCAACATTGATATCACATCTATCAGATATACATGTGTCAGAACATGTTAAAGAATGCTCATCAAGAATAGGGAAAAATACCTATTAATACAGAGAAGGCACAAAGATCAGCAGCTAGATTCAATGTTACTTAGATCAGACCCAAGGATCGGTTCTCAGACTGATATTGAGGTCAGGATCACATGCTTCACTAGTGCATATATTAATGCTGGCTGTGATTAACATGCCATTGTGAGACTCTGCAAGTCCACCGCCATAGCCGTATTAGTATACATTTAAGCTAACATAAATCATGTCTTAGATATCTGGCTATATGATAGCCTTAAAATTATGGGAGCCACATGTTATGGGGTAAAGGGGCAGTCATTGAAGGAATGTCTACCTGAGAGGCACTGTGTAAATGTTACACCTCATACATTTCCTTGACAATGCTTGCAGATGCAGAAGATGCCTTCATTGACCTTAATTGTATCTAAACAAAAACAAAAACATAACACCTACAAAATAAGGGATTAAAAAAGACTGCAGCATATCTTCTCAACAGCATTCTTCAGTGACCATCAATTGGTGAAATGTTTAACAGAACCCTAGGTGTCCACAGAGAAGAGAATCATGGACCATGTGATGGGAGGTAGCCACTGGCATACAAAATATCACACTCACATTGGCCAAGATCCAAGACTCTGTAGCCAGGCTAGATTAGTTTAACATTTGGACCAATAGATTGTCACTGTGCTGTTGAGAAGGCACAAAACATATGTGCAGCCCCTACATCCTCCTCCGCCTAGCAGCAGGGCTCCAATCCCCCATGAGCGTCCGCCGTCTCCTTGGTGGTAGTGGGGTGACATCACCCCAGGAGGCAGCGCCAATATCAGTGGAGGTGGTGCTGGTGTTAATATGTGTAATCAAGGATTAAGTGTAAATTTGTAAATAGATGAATAGAAATAAACAAAACCCCAATATACTGCTCTCACAACTTGCCTACTCTCTCACTGTCTGCAAAAAACTTGCAACTCCGGGACCTGCGTGCTACTTCTTCAGAGTCTACAACACAGTCAACTCATGGGCATGTGGAATGCAACTTTATGATTTCTCTCTGTCAATCATCTTCGGCTAGAACGCTTTCTATTGGCTGAGAGGCCTGTGTCGCACTCTGTTATACCGTAATTGGATCGTAACTGTGGATCGCATCTCGTCCAGCCCATTAGCAGTTTGCAGCCGCTGGAGGGGTTTACAGGCTTGAGGCCTCAGCCTGTAACTTGCTCACTTGCTCAATTGAATAGCTTCGGAATTGTAGACGATGGCAAGCCCGCAACAGGCCCGCAGACATACGTCCTGTATACCGCGATTTGTTACCCTCAAATTGAATGAGGCTCTTGGTTTATTGAGTAGAATATGTATATATAGATGTCTACTCACATGGTTTCACCTCTATACAAATCTATATAACTATACCTCTATATAAATAGCACATAAACAATTCCACTGTTATACAACTTTGCAATATGGAGGACCCCTATAAGTTGTTCTAATATACAATTTCTAGCTCTGTGTGTGGTCACCATTCAAGGAGGAACAACCTTATAGACCACAGTAATTCAAATCACCCACAAAAGTTACGGCCGCAGATTATTATAGTTCATTTATAACGTGCCAACATATTCCGTAGAGCTGGATAAATAGATCCCAGCAGGAAACAATTCCTAGGGCAAGACAGACTCCTTAAAGTATTTAAACCATCTCCACAGGTCACAATATCCATAATATTAGACTGACAATCTTTGGAAAAATAAATGCACTTGCTATAATAGTTCAGTGATATAACATCTGAACTAAACAGGACCTATATAAAAGGACTTTACATTAAATCCATAAAAAAATCTATTAAAAATCAATAAACAATCACCAAACGCATTTAATCTGTCTATCTAACTTTCTCAATGGTAAAATATATATAGTAATGCACTTTACCTAGATAGCATCATATAAAAATATTTGTTCACACATAACGTGTCATTTCATTCTCACCTCGGGCTTTGGGCTATAAATACTGATTCCTCTACACTTCCCAGGCCATTTGGCTTGCTGGATATGGCTCCACCCCTATCAGTGACGTGGCTGTGCATAGCCAATTGCAGCCACTCATCTCCATGCTTACACATAGCTCTGAGTCCCGATATACTTTTATCTTTGCTTTAATAAAGTGTTTCAAAACAAACTTAACTTCAGCATAAAAGAAACATCTACACAAATGAGCTTACTTATTTTCAGGTACACCCTAGCCCTGAGTCCGGTTCTTGGTCTGCAGGTAAAACAATACCTTTTCACATAGAGAGGTGGTACCTTTACGTCCAGTCTTTCTCTCCCAGCTGCAATGGATCCTCTGCAGGTCCTCTCCTCTTAGAGCAAACAATCTCTCTAGTACATCTTGTTGCGTTCACATAAACTGATCCTCTTAAGGGCAGCTTCCAGTGCTGCTCTGGCACCCACTCTGTAAGTCCCGCCAGGTCCTGTTCAGGAGCTCTGTCTCTTTCTCCTCCCAGGTAAGGCTGAAATCCCCAGTGTCTCTTGTTCTGATGCTGGCTGTACACTCCAGGCAATCCTTACTCATGTGTCAAAGTCTCTCTTTAGTTAAAGCAGTATTTCAAGCAGTCTTCCTTACTGCCTTACTTCAGTGCTTATCCCAGATCTCAGGATCCAACAGCAGCTAAGCTGTCTAATGTTCTTTCTCCCAGCTTCTCCAAACAGACTGCAGCTTCACACACAGCTCACAGCCCTTAGGCCAGAGCCCAATCAGCAGCCCTTCCCATGTCTGCTTTCCTGGCTTTAAAGTGAAGTTTCGACTGGGGTCAATTAGGAGTTCTCCAGGAGTTTAACTCCGTCACTCCTGTCAAGAACTCTTCATCCTTCTGTACCTTCACCATCCTCTAGGGGCAATTTATATTTATATATATATATATATTTGTACATTTGTAGATGTATATGAGTAATGGATAATAAGTATAATATGCTGTAGATCCCAACACACCCATTAGACTTCCAGAAAACAAAGTAAGTGGAAATAATGGTACAATTTTATGGTGGAAAATATACTCCTGATCTAAAAAGAACCTATATAATATAAAATATACAGCACCCCAATCCAAAGATCAGCAGTGCACATAAGACGCTGGATCGTCAATTTAATCAAGACAACCACTGCATATAGAAACCTTAACAGAAAAAACAAACAAAAACAAAACAAAAATAAATAAATACATCCATAAATAAATAAATAGATAAGGTCCTAGACCTATAGGGACCACAATCCATAACCACCAGAAGGTCCTACAATTACCTATCTAAAAAACATCTAAAAGGGAATCCTATGCAGTTATTTCTCAAAAAAAAGCCGCTAAATTAATCTCTAGGGTTAAGGTCATTTAAAAAAATAAATAAAAAAAAGTTTCTCATCGTCTCAATGATAGAACCTTATTTCCTTGCCTCCTATTTGCTGGTCCTTGATCTACTGCCTGTCTCATGATTCCCCGAGTGTCACTAGTAAAAACATAATAAGAAACCTATTAAAATGGAATTGAAAATGCATGTGGTATATTTAGAATTTAAAATAAAAAGAGTATCACAACATGTATGTAATGTGACAATGTTTTGAGGCTCCCTAAAAACAGGTTATTGCACTGTCATAAAAACATTGTTTAATGTGTATTTCATTTCTGAATTTGATGTTTAGTCAAACAATCTTTTTTTGCTTAGTTGGGTCCTACTCTTAGTAGACTTTAGCACCCCATCCATGTTCTCTGGTGCCTCTGTCTCTTCTGAATCCAATATGTACCTTTGGATCTTGAGCATTATATTCCTGTCATGTGAAATTATTGCAAGTGTTCGATAATCTGAGCACTCTTTGGCATTTCTGTTTTTTGTAGATGTAATTCAAATAGATATTTTATAATCCAAATTACCACTGTTGTGTTTTACAAACTTGCTGCCATATTGAGATCAGCACCTTCGCAGCATCATCTTGAAAGGTATTAAGCAATTCACCTAGCATACAACCATATCTTGCAGCATTGCTATTTAAAGGGATATGGAAGGTTTCTTGATTTCACTCCAAAAATTATATATACAACTATCTATTTCCTTTTTCTACTTTATTTTGTTAAGAAGTCCTCAAAAGCTTTGTTTTTCTGCCTAAAATCATAAAAATCATACTTGCGTGGATCTTCTCTCTGCAACTCATGAAGATACATACTCAGAAGTTCAGTGTTTCAAATTAGCAAGTTAGTGACCTTCTCTCAGCAGAGTGTACAGCAAGTACAGCAGAGTCTGTGTCTTTACAAGCTATAGAGGACAGACCCAAGCATGTACTATTTAATCAATTTTAGATATATTATATTCCTAGTGGAATCCAGAAACCTTTCATATCACTTAAACATTGCTCTCTAGGATTCTTGCTCTATATTAGTGAACAAACCATCATAAGTATCAGTGATACTATGGTCCTTCCCGTATAGTTCTTCTATATATTTTTGAAACCTCTTCTTTATTATTTCTGTTTCTGTTAGATTTCTGCCATCTTTGTGTCTGCATGGAATTTTCCCTTGATGTTTCTAATTTCCTTGAAGACATCACCTGTCCTTCCTTTTCTATTACCTTCTTCCATTTTATTTTTCATTGCTCATTTAAGAATGCCCTTTCATTTTACAGTGGATCATAATTAGTATGATCTCTGTGCCACGATATGTCCATCTTGGATATCCCTTCACAGTATTGTTCATAGCATCACTGAGATACTCAAGTCTCTTTACCATGACAAGGCAATGATCCAGTAAGGAGTGGGTTTAAGTAATTGTATATAAAAAATCTCCCCACAAACTTACAGCAGTGAAGCGTTTTAGCAATTAAAAATGGGGTAATTTCAACAGTGCAATTGCCCTGCACTGTTTAGGAGCAGTGGGTGTTATTTTGGTAACACATTAACCAATCCAGTCACGTGTGGTTAGGATTCTTCAAATCTTTCACCATTCTTGCTAGTATCTATCAGCCAGCTCTATTTTATTCCCAATATATTTTGTTGGTACAATCTAATTGTTTGTGGCTTCCCAAAGTGAAAGCATGAAATCCTTAAATGTTCCCTGGAATTTGTTACACTCGTCTGACTTAGTAATGAAGCTATACCCCTTATATACGTAATCCACTTAAGGCAATTGCTGATAAAATTGGGAAATGCCTTCAAATCCTTAGTAGAGAGTTAAACATTATTTACAGTAACCAAATTCACTCCCAAAAATATCCATGTGGGGTCCAAGAAAAGTCACAGTGAATACTTAAAATTATTGCTATGGTCATATTTTAAAAATGTACTATTTTGAAGAACTACATTTAAACGTGCTAAATGTTTTTAGAATGTAAAGAAGTATAATAAAATAGGCTCTAATTTATTATCATTTATATGCATTATCTGAAGTTTTGGCTTCAGCAGACCAATTTCTTGAGGTGGGAGAAGACTGAAAAAGTAACAACCAAAATGGAGCCACACAGGAAAGAATAATTTTGTATAAAAATTATAAATATATATAAAGTTGTCTTTATTTTTTGCATTCTAAAAACCTTTTGCTGATTAGCAAGTTTGGATATTCAAAGCACGAATGGCCCCTCAGACCTTCATCCCTGTCTACTAGCTCCCAAAACAGTATAATATTGTGGTACAAATAATAGACATACAATATTTTGTGTGTGCTATTCAAGAAATGCTGTTTTTTTTAGCCAAAAAGGCATTCTTAACTTGCAATGGGCTTTATTTTTGTCCAACATGCGGACATATTAATTTAACAGTTACATTCATAGTAATGGCTCAAGGTATTCTACACTCTACAATCTTAGGTGGTGAGAGAAAGAAATTGAGAAACAGAGACATTGTGGCACAGAAAGTGAAGCAATAGATGAATACAGAAAGAGAGAGACACATGGAATGAGACAAAACATCACAACAAAGAAACAAAGATACATGTACATACAACCATAAATTCATATAATAGTTTTTTTTATATGAAATACTGTTTTTTTTATTTTTATTACTTTCTCAAAATGTTTTTCCCATTATTGTTTCTAGTATTTCATAAGAGCATACATTGTAAACATTGGACTTCATTTCTTCTGTTTCTTAATAATATAGATTTAAACATATTATTAATGTGCTTATTTTTACATTCTAAATGAATAAAATTGCTGAGATTGACATTTTATGTATGGTTAAATGCTAAAATTATAAGAACTCATCTGCATGTGTTAAATGAATGTTAAACAGCATTCTATAAAAAATAGTATGATAACAGTACATTACTGGGAGATAAACAGATGTAGAAATTTAACTCAACATCTATCTGCTCTCACTCCCAGATTATACCGTCTCATGTACAGTCCATCCTCTACCATTAAAGAGAAATATTTTCTTTTTGGAGAGAAAATGCATGCTTTTGGCAGTAAGCCAGAGAAGACCTTGCAAGATAGTTACATTTGCCAGCTACTGGCTATCAAAGAAGTATCTGGAAGCAGCTGTTCTGTAATTAGGAGTACAGAGGGGGCTGGGTTCTAATTGCTAGTAGGGAAATGCCCCAGCTGTGCTGGGTGTATCATTAGGCAGTGTAGGCAGCTACCTAGGGTTGCTCCTCTTAAAGAGGCACCTCAGTAAAGTAAGAGTAATATTTTTTTCATAAAATTATTTATTATTTGAGAGCACTGAGCCCTGGAAAGCATAGTGGATTAGTATATTGGTGAATTCTCTTGCTTTCTCTATTATGCAGCGGTCATTAACAACTTGATCTCTTGTGCCTGTGCCTCTGCAAAACCTGGCACATCTGGTAGTTTTCTGTCCAAAAAAGAAACATTTACCTCTGTTTCATAGACTATTCTAAAACCTCTGACTGGCTGAGTCATAAAAAATGTTGCAAATAAATGGGGTTACCAGATCATCTAATCTGATCCAGAAAACAACCAGAAATGGTCCTCATAATCAATCAAGGGGTGGCCAAATTAATGCTTGATTACAACCCAATACATAATACAATGATTTCAATTAAAATTCAAGGCAAGTCATGTGTCATCACAGTGATCCAAGTCTACGCTCCAACCATAAATGCTGAATAAGCTCAAGACAAGGGTGAAGGAACAGGGGGGGGGGGAGGGGGAAACAACAGGACAACCCCCATAGATTATATGACCAGGGGACACAAAAAAATAGCCAAACTAAACATAATTATGCATTACTGGATTTGGAACGCTATGGAGTATTTAGTATATCTTCCCATTAATATATATATTGTTCTCGTAATTGCAAGTTTGTCAGTCGCACTTTGTTAAAAATTATGGGCTTCCGATGAGCACCTTCAATGAGCACTGAAGGCTCATCGCGAGCCTCAAATGTTACGGGTTTTAAGAGGTCTGCAATGAGCACCTTTGGCGCTCATCGGGAGGCATGTAAGGTAGAGGGGATGCAATGAGCAGCGAGGTCGCTCATTTCGGGGCTCGCAATGAGCGCCTTCGGCACTTATCGTGAGGCCCGTAAGTTAGAAGTGGGGAGAGGCTCGCAATGAGCACCAAAGGCACTCATTGTGAGGCTCACAAAAGAGGCTCAGATCGGCTTCCGAGTTCTGGGCTTTCAAGCCCGTGACTCGGAAGCCATTGGTAGCCTGCCAAAAGATGCCAATTGAATAGAAAAATTAGCTACCAACCTCACTTATGGGCTCCCTGCCTCCTCCACCGAAGGCGCTTATCACAAGTACTGTAAAGTAGAGGGGGAGGAGAAGCTAGCAATGAGTGCCGAAGGCAAGTTAGAGAAGGGGAGAGCCTCACATTATGTGGCATACAGCATTGCGAGGCTTCAAATTTTATTGCCGTCATTTTTTACGTGCAAGTCGCTAGTATTTATATATATAATACATACCCATTTACAAGTATAAAAATAAGTTAAAAAACGTATTTAACACTAAGATCTCTCAGACCTACAGTCATGGTACTGCACTCTGAAGCAACTGGGCGGCCACATGCAAATGAGAAGACAATGCATCTTACTTTTAAATTAAAAAAAAAACATTTTATATGACTCCTTTAAAGCACAGTTTTAAGCAAAACATAGGATTGGATTTTGCATAAACCAAGAACCCACTCATACCTATATATATCATGTTTTATTATATTGGAGGTGTAGGTGGATGGGGCCCAGGGGCGCTGAAAATGTAAACAAATAAATTACTTTTTTGAGGGGCACTGCAGCACTGGGACCCCACAGAGCAGAGCCCCTGTGCATTGCACAGGGTGCACTGGCGGTAGATCCACCACTGCTACCTGTCCTGGAAGTAGAGTTGAATTGCACCACTCAGGGCCACAGTTTTTTTGTCTCATTAAATTTTGTTACCTCAGATTTTTTTTGGCTCCTACACCCATGGCTGAAGATGTTGAATTCTATGATGACATTCAACACTTCCTAGATATAACTTCAAGAAAAGATGTTACTCTCATCCTAGGAGCTTGGAATGCTAAAGTAGAAAATGAAAAGATATTTGGAATAAATCCCCTTTGGAGTACAAAATGAAGCTGGTCAGATATTTGTATAATTTTGCCAAGAAAATTCTCCGGTCATGGTAAACACATGGACATCACCACATGGACATCACCATATGGACAACATAGAAATGAGATTGACTATATACTTTGTAGCCAAAGATACAGGAGCTCTATACAGTCAGCATAAACCAGTCCTCAATCTGACTGAGGCTCAGAGAAAATCATCAGACCAAGCAGACATGAAATAAATAATATCCCCTCTGAATATACATTGGAGGTAAAGAATACATTTAAAGGACTAGATATGGTAGAAGTATGTGACATTATCCAGAAAACAGCAACAAAGAATATCCCCAAAATAAAGAAAATAAGTCCTGGATGCTTGTTTCATCCTCCCAGGCTCTTTTTTTTTTTTTAAAGGGAGTCTGTTCAAAAACTTTCCTGGGTCAATGTTTTTTGGGGAGAGACATACTGCTTCATACTGCCGCTCTTGTGGCCAAATCCAATAATGCATGATAAAAAAAATCCTACTATTTTGTGTGTACCGTATTCATACAGTGGGAGAAAAAAGTATTTGATCCCCTGCTGATTTTGAATGTTTGTCCACTGACAAAGAAATTATAGATCTATAATGTTAATGGTAGGTGTATTGTAACATTGAGAGACAGAATAACACAAAAATAAAACATCAAAATGCAGGTCAAAAAAGTTATAAATTAATATGCAGGTCAGTGATTGAAATAAGTATTTGATCCCCTATCAATCAGCAAGATTTTTGGCTCCCAGGTGTCTTTTATTCAGGTAACAAGCTGAGATTAGGAGTACTCTCTTAAGGGGAGTGCTCCTAATCTCAGCTCATTGCCTGTATAATAGACACCTGTCCACAAAAGCAATTAATCAATCATATTCAGAATTCTCCACAATAGCCAAGACCAATGAGCTGTCCAAGGATGTCAGGGACAAGATTGTAGACCTACACAAGGCTGGAATGGGCTACAAGACCATTGCCAAGCAGCTTGGTGAGAAGGTGACAACTGTTGGTGTGATGATTCGCAAATGGAAGAAACACAAAATAACTGTCAGTCTCCCTCGGTCTGATGCCCCATCCAAGACCTCTCCTCGTGGAGTTTCAATGATCATGGGAATGGTAAGGAATCAGCCCAGAACTATATAGGAGGATCTTGTTAATGATCTCAAGGCAGCTGGGACCATAGTCACCAAGAAAACAATTGGTAACACACTACGCCATGAAGGACTGAAATCCTGCATCCCTCTGCTCAAGAAAGCACATGTACAGGCCTGTTTGAAGTTTGCTAATGAACATCTGAATGATTCAGAGGAGAACTGGGTGAAAGTGTTGAGGTCAGATGAGATCCAGGTCTTTGGCATCAACTCAACTCGCTGTGTTTGGAGGAGGAGGAATGCTACCTATAACCCCAAGAACACCATCCCCACCGCCAAACATGGAGGTGGAAACATTATGCTTTGGGGGTGTTTTTCTGCTAAGGGGACAGGACAACTTGGGACAATGGGCGGGGCCATGTAACGTCAAAATCTTGGTTGAGAACCTCCTTCCCTCAGCCAAGGCATTGAAAATGGGTCGTGGATGGGTATTCCAGCATGACAATGACCCAAAACACACAACCAAGGGAAGAAACGAGTGGCTCAAGAAGAAGCAAATTAAGGTCCTGGAGGGGCCTAGCCAGTCTCCAGACCTTAATCCCATAGAAAATCTGTGGAAGGAGCTGAAGGTTCGAGTTGCCAAACATTAGACTTGAAACCTTTATGACTTGGGGAGGATCTACAAAGAGGAGTGGGACAAAATCCCTCCTGAGATTTGTGCAAACCTGCTGGCCAACTACAAGAAACGTCTGATCTCTGTAATTGCCACCAAGTACTAAGTCAAAGGGGTCAAATACGTATTTCACTCATTGACCTGCAAATCAATTTATAACTTTTTTGACGTGCGTTTTTCTTGTTTGTTTTTTTAGTTATTCTGTCCCTCACTTTTAAAATACACCTTCCATTAAACTTATAGACTGATCATTTCTTTATTCTGGATCGCTACATTGTCGTGGTGAAGGGGTTTGTGTACTTCAATGAAGCAGTGAGCTAAACCAAGCAGGATCATCCAAGATGGGGATGTCATCGCCGAGAGGTCAGACAAATCACTGTCCTCTGGAGAAGGAACAGACAACCCACTCCATTATGTTTGCCAAGAAAACCTTATGGTTTTGCACTACCAGACAAAAGATATGCCTGGCATACTGCAGTCCACAGGGTCACTGAGAATCCGGCACGACTGAACGACTAAACAACAACAAACACACAAATACAGTCTAAAAAGGGACTTGTCTGTGACATAAATGTTATGGTTCATTTTAAGTTTCCTTAACTCATAGTACATAATTGACTTTAAAAAAGAATAATGTAAATATAAAAAAAATGTTTACTGGCTTAACCTTCATTATATTTTTAGTCCTATTTAGATTGCTGCAGAATGAGTAAAGAGTTCTAAAATTGAATGTCTCTAAGTACCTTCTGAATATCCTGAGTATTATTCAGTATATGCTGTTGTTCTAATCTGATTTTATATATATATATATATATATATATATATATATATATATATATATATATATATAAAGAATAACTAGATATTCAGTTGGCAGCCCTGAATCTTATTCTGCACCCGACACCCCAACGTCCAGTAGCACAAGTAAATGTATCTGTAATGAATATATTAAACCCAGTCATTTTCAGCAAAAGCAGTACAATTTAAAAAAATAATAATAATTTATTCACACACATACATGCTGGCTCCTAAATATTTTCGATAGTGTAGTGTAACTTTTTGAAGGTCTTCCTTCTAGCCTCACAGAAAATAACTTTCCTGATCTTGAACCATTCGGGTTCTTCTGGCTCCTAAAGCAAATTTTTTTCATGGCTCGTACATTTTGGATATTTTCATACATATAAAACTTGTCTGTTAGAATATCCTATATGTCAGACTGCTATTACACATTACAACAGAGAAATTAGTGCAGGAAGGTATGGGTAACAGGGGAATTGGTGGTTTAAGTGGGTTGCGCACACGCCGAAAGAATTACCGTATATACTCGAGTATAAGCCGAGTTTTTCAGCCTTTTTCAGCCTCTTTGTTTCCCCCTGTGTCTCTCTTCCCCCCGTGTCTCTCTTTCCCCCCTTGGCTATTTCCCTCACCCTCCCTTATCATCCTCAAACCCTCATCCTCCTCCTTAACCCCTCATCCTCAACCCCCCTCCTCATCCTCAACCCCCCCATCCTAAACCCCCCTCCTCATCCTAAACCCCCCCTCCGCACTTTACCCTTCTAATTACCTCCCCCTCTCCCTTTCCCCTCACTTACCTCACATGCGCGTCACGTCATTAGCATTGGCTGGGTCCCGACACAGCTGGAAGGAGCGGAGGAGCTGCTGCTGATGGAAGGTAAGTGAGGGGAAAGGGAGAGGGGGAGGTAATTAGAGTACGGATTCACAGGAGAGACACAGGGGAGGGAGAGGATGGGAAGAGACACAGGGGAGGGAAAGGGGGGAAGGGCAACAGGAGAGGGAGAGGGAGGACACAAGAAAGGGGCACAGAGGACACACAAGAGGGGGACACAGAGGGCACAAGAGGGACACAGGCGGCAGCACATTTCCCACCCTCGGCTTATACTCGAGTCAATACGTTTTCCCAGTATTTTGTGGGGAAATAGGTGCCTCGGCTTATACCCGGGTCAGCTTATACTCGAGTATATACGGTATGTCTACTTTTGGGCAGCTTAAATTTTGGTGCCTAGGAACTCTGAACATGTAAATCCAACCCTGGTTTTCAATTATCAATTCATATAAATGGAATTGTTTAATTTAAATATGTTTATTTTTCAGTTTTAATAATAATAAACAATACAATGTTAAATAATAATAATACATATCAGTATGGGACAATTAACATTCCCTTTTGGGTGAAAGATATGTACTGGAATATATAGAAGAAACATGATGATATCTGAATATGCAGTAATTTGAGTAGAATTAATTCTAAAGAAAAGTTTAGAAAAAATTACAGAATATATTCCAGTAAACTATACAATAGTGATTTGGTTTTCAGGCAGCTACTATAATCATAGTGTATAGATTAATCAAGCCTAAATTAAATGGGCAATGGGCTGACTAGATGGGCCCATAATAATACATATCAGTATGGGACAATTAACATTCCCTTTTCGGTCTAGCATATTGTAGTGTGATGTATAGAAGAGACATACTGATGTGTTAATATGCATTAATGTGAATAGAAATCATGCTAAAGAAAAGTTTAGAAGAAAGTACAGAATATATTCCAGTAAACTATTAAAAAAGTGATTTTTTTTTAGGTAGCTACTATAAACATAGTGCATAGATTAATCAAGCCTAAACTAATTGGGCAATGGGCTGAATAGACGGGTCCATAATGGTGCCAGTGAACTGGAGGAGAAAATAATAGAATATTTTTGTTGGTGGAGATAGACAGGATTATGTGAAATTCAAAAGGGTATACTAACTTGCAATACAAAGAGTTAAAGTGAAATTCAAGATAGTAGACCTAAGATGGAATAAAAAGTGACACAATAGCTTAGGGAGACAATAACAGAGAGTGGTGTAAATCCAGATTTAAAAACAATCTCTTATTGGAAGATTTACCTAAGCAATTTGTTCAATCAGTTGAAATGGATCTAGTAATATTATTGCAGTTTATATCTCTATAATAGTGCAATGTTCATTTGTGAAGCTTAGTCTCAATACCTAACAGCTACAAACCAGGAGCACATGTGTAGAATATTACATTTTCGCAGGCATTTCACAAACTAGTAATTGTATTTATGATACTCTTAATTTATTTGAAATGCAGCCTGATGTGGTTTCTGTGTTGAACTTTCAACCTAGATTCTGCTGGGATTCTGCTTGTTAAGTCTGAGAATAAAAAAAGCACATATTAAAGTGACATGTTCCTGAAGGACAACACAAGGGGAAATTCACTGTCAGTTTGACTGACATTTTAGTCCTCTTGTGCTTGGCTAATTTAAAATTATAATTGCATCTGAAAAATATATATTGCTAATTAATCATTTATATCTGCAGCATTTTCTGAAAAAGATTTTGTAAAAAGAAGGGAAATATCTCAGCAGTCTTATATGTCAAGTATTTAATTTATGTTTTTTTTACTACTACAATGGCATTTCAATTATACCTTAACTTAATGTATCATTATATTTTATGATATATTTCTAATTCTAATTTATAAATCTCTGATTCCTATGCATATTTAATTAAATAACTGTAAACAAACATACAAAGAAAACAAAATATAAAGGAGCCCAACCCTTGCCATTACCTTTACCATTCCATGATAGTATCCATACACAATCTCTACTGTTACCAGTACTTTTCCCCTTCTCATTTACTATAAATCCTATTTCTGTACTCATGTCTAACTGTATAACATTACTGTCTACTTAACCTCCACCAGTGCCAAAAACATACAATATAATATATCTATATTATGTCTTTACTCTGTATGTTTCAACCCTACCTCCAAGCATGCTACTGACAGCACTCTAGCCTTACTACATAATCTGCAGTAACCCAGTCATATAAATCTACATGCCAATTAGAAGCATTGCTTACAATTTGAAATTCCATGAGCTATGTGTAATAACTCAAATAATTTGTGTGAATCATGGACATACTCATATATGCTTGCAATATCTGGTGTTTTTTTAGTTAAAAAAAAATATCTTCAATATTTTCTGAAAGCATAAATCAACAAAAAGTATTACAATACCTATGGCCTCCATTCAATTGCAATTTAAATTTGCAACAGATTCAATTGAACAAGTCTGCAGCTACCTGGCTGAAAGCATAAACCGCAAACCATGCACCTGTAAGTAGCATTTCAGAGCATGATCAATTAAGCAAGGCCATAACTACCAATTTAGAAACAGCCAATAGTAAATGAGACCATCATCATGACATCAGTAAAACATGGAGGTAAAATGCCAATAAATTAGCTTTTAGAAGCCAAATCTGCAATCAGGCTCGCAATCCGGTACAAAATAATAAAAAATAATTACGATACTGTTCTAGTCCATGTTGGTAGCCTGATACGTATTAACTTCTTGATTACCAAGATTGATATAATATGGAAATTAGACGTAAAATAAATAATTTTTGATTGCAGATCTGCAAGCTTGAGACTGTTGTGCAATTAATTTGAATGTCTTTCATCGCTTTCCCCATCTTTTAAAGTGCAATAATGATTATTTGTTTTCTTTTACAGTACTACGAACAGGTGTTTAACCTATCTGGTACTCAAAGGTTTTTCTTCCACATTTGCTTTTATGGTGTGAAAACAATTGCAGGCTTAACGAATTGTAGCAATTGAATAGTGATTTGCGATTGTAACATTTACGGGCTTGAAATATCAAAGGATGAGTTGGAGTTACAAATTTGCCAACCACAGGGATTTTCAGCCTGTAACCCACAAATCGTTTGCGGGTAGCTAAAAGACTCCAATTGAATAGCAAATTAGTTTACAGGCTACATTATGGGCTCCTGTAACTAACAATTGCTCAATTGAATATGGGCCCTAGTTTATTAAAACATATAATATTAACAGCACTCGCAAGGTTAATTCTCACTGATATGAGATTTCAACAGATGATCAAGTCATCTCCTTTTTCTGTGGGTCTGTCAAAGCTTTTTGTGTGAATGGTTTTTACAAAATGGAAAATATATTGACTATTATTTAGAAACTAGCGAATTGCCCGTCAAAAAATGACGGCAATGAAATTGTAAGTGAGCTATTGGTGTTTGGTGTGTAGTAATGAAATGTATAATACATTAATAAATGAATATACTTTACCTATTTTGAAGCATTGTGTTGAAGAGCTGGCAATCTGTTTTGATGTTGCTGCAGCATTAGTGGTGTTGAGCTGCTGTGTAAGCGTGCTGAATGTGTGCAGTGTAATAGTGTGCGTGCGCGAGACCAAACCGTTAGCGTAGTGGTGTACTTCTGCATTGGCGTAAAATGGCGGGTAATGTGTGGTATGCGTCTTAGCGGATTATCCGTAGGTCTTTTGTGGTGTTTTGCGAGTTTCTTGTGGTGTTTTGCGAGTGTGTTGTGGTGTTTTGCGTGTTTAGAGTGCGGCCATTTTTTCTCTCGCTTAGGGAATTTTTTAGTGTCTAAACTCTTTTATTTTGATTTAAATGAAGGTGTAAGTTGCTTTTTTGAGGTCCTGTATGCTCCCTCTTGCTGTAGGTAAGGGTTTTATGTATGTGCTGTGTGTATTTTTTGTGTTTTAAATTTTGTAATGTTCGCGAGTTGCGTCCGAGTGTTGCGAGGTCGTAATGTGTGCTAACGTGTCTCATATGTTGTTTGCGTTCCGAGGTAAAGTTTGCGAGGGTCGTAGTTGGTGTGTCGTGTTCTTTGCGTTGCGACGTAAAGTTTGCGAGGGTCGCTCCATGCCCGCAGCCCTCGCTTCAACAACTCGTACGCTCACAACTATATATGTGATGGAAATATTATGTTTTTTTTAGTGCATATAAATAAAAATGAATTGACTCCTCAGGTTAAAAAAAAAATTCTTAGCTCCTAGGCAGACAGTTTGGAGAACCTTAATAACAAAAATCAAAGTAAATATGGATTGAGTGCATCTGCTCTGTGGATTACTGCTGAATACTAAAGCTGTAAACTAAAGGGTGTTTTGTGAGCAGTGGCATGTAAAAGAGGGAGTGGTGTTGCCTGGATAAAGTTATATCTTTGTGTAGCTAGTGTGTGGTCTGAGTGCATCTGTACTTGGATCACTGTTGAATATTAAAGCGTCAAACTAAATGAGGTTTTGTGTACCGTGAGATGATGAGTAGTCAGAATCTAATTTAAATAGGGAAAGGAACAGTGCAGTTATAGTATAAGTGTAGCAGTTTAAATAAAAGGAGGATGTGCAGTTATAATATACTTGTGTGTGTTTAAATAAAAGGAGGGAGTTCAAAGAAAAAAAATTGTAGTCTTAAAACGGGAAAATGGAAGAAACAGAAGGGGAAAGGAAAACATGTTTTGATTTGTTTAATTAAAGTATAAATAATTAATCTTTACAAATATATTGATTTGATTCCCACTGTATGTTTGTAATTAGCAATCCGTACAGTGGAAGCCTAACTCAGTGTATATCCTTCCATATGTATGCACCAATGGAGCAGCTGATCCAGGGTCCATTCCTCTGTGACAGGTGTGAGCATGTTGCCTCTCTTGAAGTCTCCAATTGGAGAACTGGAGAGGAGATTTAAAGCATTTAGTAATATTGTTCCATTGGAAATGAAATTGGTGCTCCCTGAGCACAGTTTAGGTTGGTCTTGCATGGAAAGTAGAGGTTGTTGGGTTACATTTACAAAGGGAAGCAGAGGAAAAAGGAGTAGGTGGCAAACCAGTTCTGAGTTGGCAAGCACCAACAGATTTGCCAGATTGAGCGAAACTGTTGGGTATGTCCATTTAAAAATGGCAATGCAACATAGAGCTGTCCCCTCTAATAACTGGGAGAACTGTTCTACTGGAGGAGAAGGAGGGCAGAATCGGCAGAGAAACAGACAGGTTTTGGTGGTAGGGGATTCAAATAGTTTGCGGTCTCTCAGGTCCTTGCGTTTCGTATTTTGTGGATCAGGTAGATACATTATTGGGAGGGACTGAAAATAAACTGGCAGTATTTACACCAACGACAAAGTAAGTGGAAGATGAATTGCCCTAAATAATAATTTCATAAGATTGGGAAATAAGCTTAAAGCAAGAACCTCTGAGATATTACCTGTGCCATGTGCTAGTCCAGGAAGAAAAAGGTCACTAAGGTTAATGCGAGGGAAAAAGGTGGTGCACTAAGGAGGGTTTTAAGGTTTTAGAGCACTGGGCTCTTGGGTACAATCTCTACAGTAGTGATGAATTGCACCTTAATGAATGATGAGCTTGTGTGCTAGGGCAAAAGGATGGTTGAAAGGCTGGGGGAGTTTTTAAACTAGTAGGTGGGGGGACTAGATGGAAGTAATGGGATAAACCGAGTATAGGGTGTATGAAATTGATTAATTACTCAAGGGGAGGAGAAGGGGAAGGGTTATTATAGTCAACAGGGAGGTCTTTCTAAGTAACTCAAATACAATGGAAAACACTTCAAAACTGCAGAGTCATAGCAACATAAAGTATATGCTTGATAATGCCAGAGGTTTGCCATGGAAAATGGGCAAGTTAGAATTATTAATAGCAAATTAGAAATTAGTCTTAATAGGCATTACCAAAACATGGTCTAATGACTCTCATGATTGGACTGTTATTTTTTATGGTTATAACCTATTTAGGAAAGTTAGGCGCAAAAGAAGAAGAGGAGGAGAGATGTATTTGCATTTTAGGCCTGAATTTAAGCCTTTAGTCAGAGAAGATATTTATGGTAGAATTAGCAATAATACTGAATCCTTGTGCTAAACCTTAGTTAATCCTTAGTTAAACAGCGGAGCAGCAAATTCACAAATAATATTGGTAGGAATATGATATAAATCCAAATATATAATTGAAAGTGAGGAACTGCAATTCTTGTTACAGGTTGAAAATGCAGCTAAGCATGGCCAAGTTCTAATAATGTGAGATTTTAACTACCCTGAAATAAACTGGATGCATGAGACCAGCAGTTCAGATAAAGGGAGCAGTTTCTTGAGTACACTCAGAGATGATTATTTGGCCCAGGTTATACAAGAACCTATTAAAAATGAGGTTATCTTGGATTTAGTTATCACAAATAATATTAACAAAACATAAAATGTAGAAATTGGGGAACAGTGATCACAAGTAAGTCACTTCAGAGGTTACAGGACAAAGATAGTTTATTACTGATCCACCCTGGAATGATTAGGAATTTAAGGCTGGCCATTACAGTGGCTGCATAAAGACTCCTATAAGGATGGCCAATTGGAATGTTTGTTTTGTCAGAGAGGTTACCTGGGGAGGGAGGATGTGGGTTGATACGTTAAGCAGAAGTTTTTGGTGCTGATGTAGAATTGAGGAAATTATTTCTTGTGTGTTACTCGTTGATACATATGATAGCATGATAGCTATTCAATTCACCCCCCCCCCCCCCCCATTTCCAGGTTGGGGGAAGCCAAGCTTTGTGTCTGGGCAGATAGTCATAAAGCTTGAAGTTATCTGGAGACAAAGAGAAATCTAGCCCCCTTCTAATCTACTGACAACAGAAACATATCAGATCAGTTATATCTCAGAGGAAGGAATGTAAGGACAGGAAGGCGAGGGGATGTGGTTCTTTGGTGCTTTTTTAAAAATAACTGTGTAAGCAAGAATAAAGGCTGAAATGCTAAGCAAATGTGTGGCTGCTTACTAACTAAAGGGATTTGATTTTTCTGCTTCTCCATGAATGACGTGAATGAACTTGCTTGCTGGACACTGAGATTTAACCCCAAATTCACAATTTAGAGGGATTACTGTAGCAGAAAGCAGGAGGTTGTTGGGGTGCACACAGTGCCTCATCTCTGGGTCGTGATCAACAAAACGTCGCAATTTGAAAAGGACAGATTGTAGTGGTCTAACGGCAACAATACAACATATAGACTGGGCAAGAAGTGACAGTTAAAAAAAACTGAAGTTAAATGAAGAACATTCAAATTCTTACTAAATATACATATGTATCACCATATACCATGTGGAAATAAAAGTAAAAGGAGTAAATCAGATCCCATGTGGCTTAACAATTATTTAAAGATCAAGATAATGAGCAAAAACAGCCATTTCATGTATACAAGAAAGAGGGAACAGAGGCTGCTTTACGTGACAAAACGGAAACCAACAAGAGCTATTAGAATGGCTAAAATAAAAAATGAAAATTTAATTGGAAAAGAGAGTAATACTAACCCTTCTTGTTTTTTTAAATATATTAATTACAAGAAGTCCAGGAAGAAAGCTATAGGAACATTACAATGTGAAAATGGCCATCTGAAAAATAGTGACCAGGAAAATATTTGCATGTATTAAGAAGGGTATAGAAGCAACGGAAGCAAATATAATTCTGCCACTATACAAATCCCTAGTGTGCCCTCATTTGGAAAATGGCGTACAAATTTGGGGACCACTTTGTAAAAAGGACATTTTAGAGCTGGAAATAGTACAGAATAGGGCAACATAATTAATGAGGGGAATGGAGGGGCTAGGCTATGAAGAAAGACTAACCAAATTATACCTAGTTTCTCTAGAAAAAAGGCACAAAGAAATATATATATATATATATATATATATATATATATATATATATATATATAAATGGCTGTGTGTGTGTGGCTGTTTTACATGCCTAAATTATGGTGGAAATGTATTATTGTAAAGGTGGTACCCAGGCATGTTGAGTATTGAAATGCTTAGTTTTTCCCAGGGAGTGTAATGGGTGAAGGGATTCCAGTTATGGGGGTTATCTGTTTTAATGGACCGAAGTTAGCCAGGGAAGTAGTGTCAAATAAACGCTTTGTCCGGAGGCAAGTGTTTACAGTATTGACTTCCCGTTGGTGCTAGCTTCCTGACAGTTGAAACGTAAAGTGTGAATTCCCCAGACCCAGGACAAAAGGTCCCATTAAGTATCCAGCCTGTGAGGCTCCAACACCACATGGGGGTTAGAGAGGCTAACAGCATGGATTGACAGATGGGTCTCAAAGCTAGAAGGAGAAAGGTTGAGGATTGGTTGAGTGGACTGATGCTAAGGGGTATGGCTGAGTGATGAAGGGTGACCCCTGTGATGTATAAGATTGTTGGATTTTTTGACTAATAAAGAGAGTCAGTGAACATACATAACATTGAGGTGTGTGGTTCATTCTAAATGGGAGATAATAATTCTAACCAGAGGGAATTTTTATGAAGCACTCTGCCTGCAATTCTGCTCCTACCCACTGGGGGTAGTATTGCTTTCCTGTGTTCCTGTATTGTGAGGCCTGGTTGTTAATGGACCGACTAGACAGGCTGGGCCCTGAGAGATAACCCCCAAAATGACAACCCAAAGGAATTCGTGTAAGCTAAAGGCAGGTGGTGTGGGGTTTTGCTTGCCTCTCCAACTCTGGGTCATAACAGCTATTGCATCGCTGCCACCAGCTGTTACGACCCAGAGTTGGGGGCGCCATAGGAGAACAATGATTAACCCCAGAAGTCCATTGGTGGGCCCTTCTATGCATGACACTTTAAAAATGGTTTGGATATTTTTTTTTTTATAAAAAAGGGATTTAGGGTTTTCCTGAATAACTAGAGAAGGAGTATTGATCCAGGGAGGAATCCAATTGCCAATATCTGGAGTCAGGAAGGATTTTTTTATGAGACAATTTGCAATGTATCTATGTATTTTATTTTGTTTGTTTGTCTTCTTCTGGATCCATTATCAATTAACAATTAATCCACACATTTTCAACCTCAATTAATATGTAACTATGTAAATATATTACTATGATAACTTTTGATAATCCCTTATTTTATATTCCTCTTTTTTGAAAGGTAAATTCTATTAAAATGTATGAAACTTATAGAATTAAATTGTGAGTAGGAACTTTAGGAGTTTGGTGAAAGTTAAGGAAATCGCAATACCAGCAAATTTTTCATGAATTACAATTGCACATAATTCGTCAGACATTCTCTACTCCACAGATCCTGCATAAAATTGGTTGCTTAAAAGATAATTTGTGTCTAAGATGTAAAAAATGGGATACAGATCTGTTACCTTATTTTCAGGTTCTAAGAATATTAGTAACTTTTGACACAAGATACAATATTGGCTGTGTAAGCAATTGAATATCAGTATTACATTTGATTATAAAACAGTGTTTTTTGGTCTGTTAATAAGAACCAAATGTTGTGAAATCGGGTTTATTGAAAGTAAAATTTTATGATGTCAAAAGATATGGTGGGAACAGGTTCCAGAATTATATTAGAAAGTGGAGACTTTTTCTCTCTGTCTGGATAATTGGAGTATTATAATGTAATTCATTAGTTTGTGAAATGTTAATTGTCACTTTATAGAATTTGCTGGTTTGAGAGTAGTTAATCAATTAAATAAAAAAGAAGAGGAAAGATGTAAGAGGAAAATAAATGTTGCTGTATTGGATGTAATTTGCTTGTTTAACATATAGTGGTACCTTGGTTTGAGTTAATTTCGGTTGAAGTCCAATTTGGTTTAAGTCGCGTTGCATAGGAGAATAATTTATTAGTAACAAGTTGCTTGCTTTGATTGAGACCTGACCACGATGCAGAAGTACAATAAAGTTGCAGAAGTGTTGGAATTACATAAGTCATTGTGCCTGTAAGAGCTCTAATCAAGCCTGTGCCACTAACAGCCTAACTCAAGCCTGTGCTTGTAAGAGCATACATCGAACATCTACCTGTAAGAGCATTAATTGAGCCTGTGTCTGTAAGAGACCTAATCAAGCCTGTGCCTGTAAGAGCTTACATTAAGCCTGTGCCTATAAAATGCTTCTATACTTTCTGAGTTTTAGTGTCATGGTGTGTTAATTAGACAAAACTCTATAGGATTTTTGTATTCTGAACAGTAGTTATCAGTATTATTTTACCTAGACTCCAGCTAGGGGATTGGGCTGCTTTTTATAATTTGTTCATTTAGATAATCATGTTTAAGGTTATATTTTATTTACAGATGAACTGTCTGTAACGGAACCCATCACTGTTTTACCCTGTTTTATGATTATTATGGTTAAAATATGATCCTACTATATGTATGTTGGTTTATGCTCTGCAGAATATTAGCCAGACTATTGCAGACCCCTAGCAGAATACATAATCCTATTAGGGTCTCCTAGAGGCAGGAGAGCCCTATTGTGTAAAGAGTTCACATTGAGAAAGATGGAACAAAGAGAAGCATTATCTTATCAATGTCTGTTATTGTATCAAAGTAGCCGACTAGTCCATGGGAGGTGTGACCACACCTATTGTTCTCTCTATGTGTACTGTGTGGCCAAATATGGGCATGTGTATTGCCTGTGGGGAGAGATGTGTATAAATATTTCTGCATATAACAAATTAAAGAGTAGTTCTGCTCCTGAAACTGTGTGTCGTCCAGTTATTGGGATTGCGGTTGGGATATTGCTATTATTTTACCTGTGGAAACTTTGCCTGTGGATTTACCTTTTACTTGTTCCTGAGCCTCACTGGGATTATAAGCGGAGATATCCTGGGGAATATTGCCTCTCCGCTACACTGTCCCTTTAAGAGCTCAAATTCTGCCTGTGCCTCTAAGAGCCCAAGTCTAGCAAGGGAAGCTTGTGCTTACATTATGAGATCAAAGAAGGCTACAGATACCACTCCCGTAGAATGGAAAAAAGACATAGTAGCCAAGTATGGAGTGTGGTAGCCGCGTGCGTGATCTCGCTGCTGAGTTTAAAATGACAAAAACAACAATCTCTATGATAATTAAGAATAAGAAAGCTATAAAAGATTTAAATGTAAAGCCTCTACTAGTCTATCACAGTGAAAACACCAGAGTGTTCAAAAGAGAAAATGTGATCAAAAGCAAGTTTAGTGTTATGTGGAGGGCAAAGCCTGGGTAACCAGATAGTTCTTCATTGAATGGATAAACAAAGTGTTTGGCCCCACTGTCAATAAATATTTGAAAGAGAAAGAACTGCCTCTGAGGGCCCAGTTGAAAATGGTCTATGCTTCTGTCCCCCCCCCCCCCCCACCAGGCTTGGAGGACAAGTTGCTGGAGAACTGTAATTTTATAACAGCAAAGTTCTTGTCCCCTAAAACAGTTCCTCTGATCCAGCCCATGGACGAGCAGATCATCCCAAACTTAAGAAACTGCAAACCAAGGCCCTCTTCCAGAGGTGCTTTGATGTGACCTAGAGATTTCTGGAAGGACCATTGTAATATCTTCTACTGTGTGATAGATAAGGCCTGGCATGCAGTTTCTGTCAAGACCATGAACTGCAGCTTGTGGAAATTGTGTTCAGAAGCTGTATTTCTCAGGAACTTGAAGGCTGAACCTAGCCTAGTAGTGGAGGACATAGTGTTTCTGGACAAGTCCATGGCCCTGGAGGTGAGTACGGAGGACATTGAAGAGTTAGTGGAGGAGGACAGACAAGAGCCCAGCACTGAGGTGCTGCAGGAACTTCAGAGGAACTTCAACAGATAGTGTCTAAGGAACTTTCTTCTTCAAGTATAGAGGCCTGAAGGGAGGAAGCACCTACTGCACTCATCAAAGAAATGTGTGCTAAATGGGCTGAATTACAAAATTTTGTTGACCACTATCACTCTGACAAAGCTCAAGCAAGCTGCACTGTGGATTTGTTTAATGATCAAGCAATGTCTCACTTCAGAAACATTTTGAAGCGAAGGCAGAAGCAAGTTTCCTTTCATAGGTTGCAAGTGAAACTGCCTACATCACAGTTTCAAGCAGAGTCTCCAGCAGTGTGCAGTGTTATTAAGACAGAAAGTACAAATATCCCCTGTGCAAGTGCTTGATGTTGTAATGGGGGAAGGCTCCTATTCCAAGCAATAACCTCCTCCTCTACATTGCCACCATTCAATTGTTTCCACATGTCCTCTCAGTACTGTACACTGTGAAGAGATCAAATAACAGAACAAATAAACACACTCACACACAGCACAGGGGGAGAGACAGGAAGTCTGTGAGTGAGGTTGCAAGTGAATTTGAGCCATATTTGATGTTTTTCGTAAAGTTAAAGTGAAGTTAACTTCTCTGTTATTTGATCTCTTCACAGTTAAAGAGAAGTTTGAATTATCTGTTATTTAATATCAGTACAATTAAAGTGAAATTAAATTCTCTGTTATTTGAACCCTTTACAGTTAAAGTGAAGGTAAATTCTCTGTTATTTGAGGTAATTATTGTTGTTTTTGTTATGCCTGTTTAGTTTTAAGGTTTTGTATCCAAAGACATGACCATCAATTCTAAATAATATGTGAAAAATCTGGGGTCCGGAATGGATTATTTCAATTTTCAATGATTCCTATGGAAAATGCTTGTTTGGTTTGCAACCAGTTTGGTTCGCATCCTGCCGTCCGAACGGATTAAGGACTTGAACCAAGATTTTGTTTGTGTCAGGGAAGTTTATAGTGTCTGTGTTTTTATTGCTTTCTATTTCTTTCTTTTTGTATTGCTTGTGATATGTTGATGTATTTTTCCTTCTTTTTATCTGTAAAATATACTATAATAAAAAAAAATGCTTATGACACCGGCATGATAGAGAAGGGGTTAACACATATAGTGTTTACAAGGCACCTCACAATTCCCTACCTGCAGTATGCAAGGGTTGCAAATGCACATTTATTGTCATATTTCTTAAAAGAACACTTTTATAGGAGTTCTTTTCAACTTGAATGTAAAGTAGATTAAAGTAATAAATCAATGTAAAGCAAATTAAGGTAATAGTAAAAAATAAAATCCATTTTTGCCCACTCCCACAAAAAGAGATTAACAAGCAAACAATTGTGTATGTTATGACAGATGACTCAGACAGAAACACTGAAAATGGATTATCTATTTAGATAAAGAACAATAAAAAAGAAAATACAGATATTTAAAACTATTGGTGGAGGAATATGGCGTATTTTTTTTTTATTCTCAGCACTCTACATTCAGATTGAAAATAACTTTCTTAACAGTGTCCCTTTAATTCTTAAAGTCCCCAGAAACATTTTCAACGCAAACAAAAAATCTTAAAATACAGATTTACAGAACTGCAACAATGTCAAAATGTTAGAATATAAAAGGTTACTTTGTTCTGTTGAGCTAAACTTTTGAGGACAGAGAGCCACATTCAATTGCAACTCTATCACAGTAGGCCGTATGTGTGCGGGTGTGTTGTGTCCACCCGTCCATCTCCGATTGCTATGCTATTCAATTGAGCAAGGGCGCAAGTTACGGGCCGACGCCTCAAGCCCTTAAATCCCTCCCATGGCCGCAAACTGTTAATGGACTGGCCTAAGTTGCGACTGGCCGTATAATGTAGTGTGACATAGGCCTCTCAGCCAATAGAAAGTGGTCTAGCCACAGATGAGAGGGATATTATAAATTTCCAATCCACCCGCCCATGCGTTGACTGCTTTGTATTTTCAGAGAGTGAGAGAGTAGGTGAGTTGTGACAGCAGTATATTGTGGTTTTGTTTATTTCTATTCATCCTTAATTACAGATATTTACAGATTACACATAATACTAATACACATAAATTAAATTACACACATAGATACAAATAGAGCTAGGTCACTCCATCCCCCCCCCCCCATCCCCCCCCCCCCCCCCCACTATGGGGCCTGAGCAGCAGGAACACCTAGAAGAGGGACGGAGGCTAAGGGGCCTGATCCCAGGGGGAAGGACAGGCCTCAGGGACAGGTCAGGGAGGTAAGGATCCCCATCCACAGTCGGGAGGGCAAGAGGCTAGGGGCAAGAACAGGGCCCAGAATTACATGCACCGGGAGAATGTGGTCCTCTTCTGTGCTATCCATGGCCCCTGTGATTCTTTCAGGGAGAGGGAAGTTAGGCCAGGTCCTAGGGCTCAGGCATGGAAGGAGATAGCATCTGAGGTGACAGTAGTAGCCACAGCACCAAGGGATGTGAGTTTCTGCCATGAAGGATGATGACCAAGGAGGACAGGAACCACACTGTGACCTATAATGAGTGGAAGCGGGTCACCAAGGACCTTCTGAGACAGGTCTACCACTGGAGCTTCAGGCCTGGTGGCCCATCAGAACGCATCCTCCATGTCAGGTGAATATCACATACACCAACGTGCCACCACATGTGCATCACACACACTACACATGTACATGATGACCAACAAGGACACTGACATGTCAGCTCCATGGAATTAACAAGGAATAGATGGATGCATCATTAAATCCATGAAGCTGACAAATCACTGGCATTCCTGGGCACAACCACAGTAATAGATAGTCCATGTATTGTTGTGCTCACTGCAGCCAATGTAGTTACAGACCACAGCCGGAATCAAGATAGCATTAGGAGCCACAGGTGCTCATTGCACTGCAAGCTGAAAAACGTAGCACTTTGCCACTGACCACAAGGAAAGCAGTTTGCTAATTTAACAGCCAAAATTAGTACAGGCGCGTAACTCGAAAAAGCAGGAAAAAAATAAATAAAAAATAAACACACTCACACACAGCACAGGGGGAGAGACAGGAAGTCTGTGAGTGAGGTTGCAAGTGAATTTGAGCCATATTTGATGTTTTTTGTAAATCAAAAATCGTCTAAGCAAGGAAAAAAATGGCGGACGAACAACGAAAAAAATCAGAAATAGGATGAAAACGAGGCTGAGCAACCTCACTTACAGGCTACCGGATCGGGCTCAGAGTTCCTCAATTAATTATTCCTTGTCCTACACAATAATTACATTTGGGGAAAAAAGATAATGTGCTTTAGCATCCAGCTGTATTTTTCCTACATACATTTATTAAAAAAAAGATGTATGCTCATTTTATATTTTAACCAGTCATGTTTTAATATGTTTTAACAAATAACTGTATCACACTAATTATTTATTGTATCACACTTATAAACATCTTTCAAGGAAAAAAAAAATATTGAAATAAAATTATAAAATGTATTATCCTATCCTCCGAACATTGGCTAATTTTTAGGTTAGGTTAATGCAATTTAAGCCTGTGCTTTCTTTGGGCCACCTACTGATTATCTAGCAAAGATCATCAACGTCATGATCCTCAGTCGGACCTGGACCAGGTGAGCTATCCAAATTTACTGAAGAGGTTCTGGTCCTCTTCAGTCTTGCTTGAAGCCCATGCTACTCATCTTCTGGGACAGTAAAGGGCCCTGCAAAAAAAAAAAAAACAGAGCTCCTCTTAGGAGGAGATTCCCCGCCGCATCTTCTGGGACAGTAAAGGGCCCTGCAAAAAAAAAAAAAACAGAGCTCCTCTTAGGAGGAGATTCCCCGCCGCAAATGGCCGTTGCCACGCTTTCTGTGGCTTAATTATGGTTTCTGAGCATTCTGATTGGCGGAAATAGATGTCAGACATATTTTAGCCAGTTGGAATGGGTTTACTGTTGACCCCTGCTCAATATGATTTTAATTATTATGCACACTGATCAGATTGCTCTGAATGAGGGATCAGAATCTGAGAAGTCTTAATGGTCAAAATAATTCAAAAAGCATATTGAGCAGTGTGACAATTCTAAAACCATTATGACTAGCTGAAATATGATTGATATCTACTTCAGCCAAGCAGAAAACTCAAAAACCCTATTTAAGCCACAGAAAGTTATTTTATTGTATTTTTTTGTTCAATTTCCCTGTTTGTAACAATGTCTAATCTAACAGATACTGCTTAACTGCAAAATATATACTATAATGCAAAGTTCTACAAACCTTCACATTTATTTGGATTCGTTTAACAGCTCTTTTGTAACGTTTGCAGCTGCACCATAGGCCTCGCCCAGTGATTGTGTATGAGTCATCATAGCCCCACCCCTTCACTGAGGATGCTTAGTCTGAAACAGAACCTACACTGGTCAGACTTTATTTTTGTCCAGTAGACAGGAAGAACTTGCCAAACTCCCTGATAGATACAGAAGGACGTGATAAAAAAAAAAAAAAACACACAGCTTAAAAGTGAAGAAAAATATTAGCTTTTGTTTATTTTAAACTGCATAATGTTTTTAATAGTCTATTGCCCCTATTAAATTCCCTCAACGTTGAAAACCCTTGCCCGTAACGTAGGCTGCATGCCTTGCGACTATTAAATTGGCCCTGTAAAGCAACCCGCCATTGACTTGCGGGGTAAGGGCGAGAAAAGGCTACAGGACGTGGAAAATTGAACTGCGCGCAAATCCTTTGATATGTCAAGTCTGTAACTGTTAAGTTCCAATCACGCTATTAAATTGCAATGCATTCACTGGCGTTCAAGCATGTAAACCGGCAAATTTAGCCAGGAAGCCAACAGGTACTAGAGAGGATCCGCTAGGGGGGTAAAGTCCTATCCGTAGCACCATAAATGCAAATACACACACACTAATGTACTCATAATAAACGGGAAAGTTATGTTAGGTATTAGAATTAATAGCACAACATTCTCAAGCTCACAAATCTGCAATATAAAATACTTTATTTACAGTTTAATTTCAGTGTTATAACGATCCAGGCAATAAATGTGTTAATAAATAAAATGGAACTCGCATGGACTAGAATATTATATTTACTGAGTTATCAATATTGCATTATCACATATAACAGTTGTCAAACTACGAAACTTTGTCATGCTTTGCGAGGGACGCAGTTTGGGCCACAAATGCGGACCCTCGTGTACCACACCCACGTACCACATACACAATCGCCGCCATTTTACAACACTAACTTACAGAATGCAGTAGTACACAGCTACACAAACGGTTTCCCCTCGCGCACGCAGCCTATTTACACTACACACTGCACACATTGCTGACACTTACACCTCAGCTTAACAGCACTGCAAATCTACATTATATGCTGCAGGAGCATCAAAAAAGATTGTTAGCTCTTCAGCACATTGCTTGCTGCATATATTAATTACAAATAGGTAAAGTATATTAATTTATGATTTCATTAATTCATTAATTATCATGAAAAAATACAAAAAGCGCAAAAATGAGAACAGCGCAGACCTTACAATGAGCGCAAAAGTGCCTCTGATAACAAAAAACACATCAACCGAGAGGCTCGCAATGAGCGCCGAAGGATCTCAGACGACCAAAACACTGGCTGTCTGTGGCAAACAGCATTACCTGCCTTACAATTTTATTGCCCTGTCATTATTGATGGGCAAGTTGCTAGTTTCTGATGTAATGATGATGATCTATGTTACCATTAGCTCCATCTAAACCTGTAACTACGGATTTGACTAAATTGATCATGTTCACGGCCGCACATCCAATGTGCGTCAAATGGTTTAGGGCTTTGCGTCTTGAGCCTGTAAGTTGGAGCATGGTCTAATTTAATAGCTCTGTAATGCAGCCGATGTTGCAACGGGCTTCAAATGTAATAGGGCTGTATGCCCAGTAAACATCAGCTTAGCCTTACTTGCAAATGCAGTGCAGTAGCCCTTTAATACCATGGTTGTTATTCCACAGTACTGTAAGTATGTGATCATCACTGTGTCTGAGAGAGAAGAAACTTTAAACACTCATTTACAATTCACAGTATCTCTCATTTTTGGACCAGATAGATATGTTATATTTAAATAATAAAAATGAAAAACAAGAAATATGCAGAAAAGAATAGGAAACTATTTATTTTAAACATCTTTGCATAGGACGGCTAAGTTAAATTATCACTAACAACTGGTGGGGATATTTCCTAAACTTTCACAGGGCTATGATGAGTATGGAGGTTTACTAAAGGATCCCAATGACTGTGATATGTGTCCCTGAATTCAATATGCACTATTTTCTGTGGGTGAAAATTGCCATCACAGACCTTCACATGTCATCACAGCCTGTAGCTCAGTAAATTCTATTTTCTCTATCAGTTCAAAATGCATTTATATACTTTTGTGCTCTACTATGCAGTGAACAATATTTATATACATACATCCATGCTTGGGTTTTAAAATACTAAATAAAACAATGATCAGTTAAAGTCTATACAAGCATCACAATGCTAACTAATGTTGAGCAACAAATGCATTTTCTTTTAAGCCCATTCGTAAACTGTTTGAAACCATGGCAGATTATTTTGCACAGATTACAGATTTTTATTTGCACAGATTTTTTTGTGTTGGTGTTGAGCGTATCAATATCCAATCTCCATCAAATCCTACCGTGAAATGGGGATCAAGCAGCACTCCTGCAAACACTACAGGATATAAGAAACAAGAAAAAGGACACTCAACACTGCCATATGGAATTTCACCAATAGGAACCCAATTTAACGAGAACATATACTATATATATCTCATAAATAAAACATCATTTTTATTTACAAATAAATTATAATAATAATAAACTGTCCCACTACAGATAACACTTTTGAAATTATATATCATGCTTCTTATATAACAGGTAAATGACCACAATTGGGGAGGATAACAAACTCACTAGATTATATCTGTATAGAGTCAAATATTGTACAGTAAAAATAGGTAGAAAATTAGTCATATTTTCAGTAGTAGTAGTTGGGTTAGATCAGAAGTATACGTAACTGTTGCATATGAAATTCCTTGGTTAACCAAAAATAGCATGACCAATAAGTACTCTATTAGCATTAGGGGATATAACATTACAGCTGTATCATCAGCATAGTTTTAAACATCGATGAACTCGTCTAAAATCCTTCAAAAATGACACTACTAGGATTAATTAAAATGCTAGTTAAATAGCTACAGCCATGGCCGGATTATCCATTAGGCAAACTAGGCAGCTGCCTAAGAGCACCTCCCTGTGGGGGGCGCCAGTTTTATTTGAGCTTTTTTTAGCCTTATAATATGTTTGGGGGTTTAAAGACTAAAAGCTGCAGTTCACAAACTTTCCACTCTTGTTTTAGGCCCACAGTACAGTAGTACAGCTCTCTATCATGCCATGCAGTTCCTGCAACAGAGGAGCATTAGTGAGTTTATACGGTGTAATGATTTCTCACTAAAATGGTTTTATTCAAGGAAATATTGGTAGAAAGTAATTTATTGATTATAGGTATTTTGTGTGTATAGTTATCAATATTGTATGATAATAGGTATTCCTGGATTAATATGTATTTATATATTTAGATGTTAATTTATATGTTTGTGATCCTGCTGAATATGTGTACATTTGCTTAATTATAGTTGTTTATATTTTATCCTGGTTTAAATAATTATGTTTTTTTATAATGGTGACCCTGGGTGAATATATGTAAATATATATGATTTTTTTGGAGCAATTATGATTATAGATGACCCTGATTAGCAGCCTTATTAAAATGTGATTCAGCCAATTAAAAAGAGCTCTATATAAGCACAGAGATTTTTTCTTTTACATAAGTTTTTATTTAGTGAAGACCTTGCTTTTGGATAGAAGTTCACAAACTAAAAACTTCTGTAAAAAAAAATGCTATGTGCTTATATAGAGCACTTTTTAATTGGCCAAATCACAATTTAATAAGGCTGTTAATATATGTCTTGTAATTATAATTGACATTTGCGGTTGAATATTTATATTATGTTATAGTGTTATATACTGTTATAGTGGGCCCTTAGTGAATGGCATTGGCAATTGATGTATTTCAGCATGTTGCTGTTGTACTTTTTCAACCTCTGCTATTTTTTTGTATGCTTGACTGTACGGGCTGTTGGCCATAATTTTATCCAGCTGTTCAAAGACTATGCGCAAACACTGTTTATTTTCAGGAAGTGTCATCCGTTGTTCAACAGCTTCCATTGTATCTAAGACATATAACTGTGCAAATTTCCTTTGCTCTCCTTCTTGTGGGTGAAAATGTGAAGTGCAGTGGTAAATTTGTCCTTGAACTCAAAAATAGTAAGGACCATGTCCTGGGACATTTTCTGCTAATGCAGCACCCATTGAAGCAAATTAAATTGCACTGTTATATTTTTTTTTAATTGTTATAATTTGGAAATGTTGGATCGCTCATTATCCTTTCTAAATATTCAGGAAATGTGTATCTTTTTGGAAGTCTTACCTTTCCTTTCTGACAGCAACTAATAAACTCTCCATCAGTTGGTCTTTCGTTCAGAAAATGATAGGCCCCACAAAACTGACAAACCACATTGAGTAATCCACAATAATGAGTGTTGTAAATAAAGCACTATCCTGAGCTTTCTGAACATAGCTATCAGTACAACTTTGTATATCTACATTGGTGTTATGTGTTGGAACACTGATTTCATGAGGCAATAATCACAGACATTGTTTTTGTTTACTTTTTTTTCCTTTGAAACTCCAGCATACACAGTTTGTGCCTCCTTACTCATTTTTCTTTTATGTAAAAGTCTCTGTCGGTCTTCTTCTCTTAAGCATTGGAAAGTCTCGGGGGACTGTGCATCTCTCCATCTTTGCTTCCGTTCTCTTGCTATTCTTCCTTTATATTCATTGAAGTCTTCTGAGTTGTCCGCCATTGTAATCTGTAATTATAAATACAGGTGTAAGATCTAATGTGTTTTTTTATTGTACATATTGTTTTTACCTGTCATCAATGGAAAACCTAAAGAGCAGTAATGAAACAGTAAAATGACCAGAAATAAATTTGTAATGTTCTCGTTAAATTAATTAATTAATTAATCAATCAATGTGTTATTTTTAATTGGCATACATGAAAACCTAAAGAGCTAAGGATATATATATATATATATATATATATATATATATATATATATATATATATGTATATATATATATATATATATATATATATATATTGATAAATAAGTTAAGGGTATTCTTTTTTTGTATAATTAATTATTAAGTAATTAATAAATGAATATACGTAAATTATTTAATCCAAAAGTGTCACCAATACAAAACAAATAGACGTAATCCTGTTTTCCTAAAAGAGGGCATCCTTAAATCATACACCTTTAAAATTTATGTTATTGCAAATGAAAAATTGCAGAACTCACTCCCTGTCTTCAGGCAGCTGCAGACATGAGAAAACTGGAAAATTACATGAAAAACATTTTTAATATTTGGATTCAAATAATTAATTAATCATTTAAAGTATCATGTTTAATTGGCATGCATTCCAAACATAAAGGCCTAAATGAATAAATGAATGCAGTATAAAATATTAAATGTAACAGGTGTCATAAAGTACTAAACTTATTTAAATATTTAAGTGCTTTGAGGGTCATATCCTTGTCAGGCAATATGCAGCAACACAGATTTTTTGTTTGGTTTTTGTAATTATGAATAATTAATAGTTGCTAAATTAATGTATGTCAATGAGCAGTAATCCAGATATGTAAGTGCAGTTTAAAATCATTTTTTTTACTTCACTGTAAAATATATATATTTTTTATAATGATTACTAATTAATAATTAATTAATACATTAATATATGTTAATTAATTAATTAATTAATTAATTAATTAATCAATAACTGTCATCAATGCAAAACATGAAATCATATACCTGTCAAGTTGATGTTATTGCAGATCAAATGCTGCAGAGCTCACTGTCTGTATTCAAGCAGCTGCAGAGATGAGGAAACTGTAAAATGACATGGAAAGCATTTTTAATTTTTGGATTCAATTAATTAATGAATCATTTAAAGTATCATGTTTAATTGGCATACATGCAAAACATAAAGGCTTAAGCATTGACATATTCATAAATAAATGCAGTATAAAAGATTACATATAGCAGGTCTCATAATAAAATAAAGTTATTTAAATATTTAACTGCTTTGATGGTCCTATGCCTGTCAAGCAATGAGCAGCAACACAGATATGTAATACATTTTTTGTACTGCAGTGTAAAATATCCATGTTTTGAAGGTCCAGAGCATAAGAAATTGATTAAAGTAAGTAAACTGTGAAATATACAGTTTTGGAGGTCTTTGAGTATAATAAACTGATTTAAGTAAGTGCACTTTGCAATTAAACACTTTTGGAGGTCTCAGAGCATAATTCATTTATTTAAGTAAGTGTACTGGGTCTTTGAGCGTAAGTCATTGATATAAGTAAGTGAACTGTGCATTAAACACTTTTGGAGGTGTCAGAGCATAATAAAGTGATTTAAGTGCCGTATACATTTTTTTTGCTCTACAGTATAAAAGTTTTTGTTTTGATGTCTCAGATCATAAGAAACTGATTTAAGGTTTAAGTGCACTTTTTTTTTTTACTGTAGTGTAAAAAATATTGGGGAGGTGTCAGAGCATAATAAACTGAGTTAAGTATGTGCACTGTGAAATATACATTTTTTTGTGGTCTCATAGCATAATACACTGATTTAAGTAAGTGCACTTGGTCCTTGAGCATAATAAACTGATATAAGTAAGTGCACTGTGCAATACACACATTTGGAGGTTTCAGAGCATAATTAACTGATTTAAGTAAGTGCCGTGTATATATATATATATATATATATATATATATATTTTTTTTTTTTTTTTTTTTTTTTGTGCTACAGCTAAAAATAAAAAAAATAAGGTCTTATATAATAATAGTCTGATTTAAGTAAGTGCACTGTAAAATATACCTTTTTTTACTGTAGTGTAAAATATCTTTTTTTGGAGGTGGCAGAGCATAATAAACTGATTTAAGTGTGTGCACTGAGAAATATACAGTTTTTGTGGTCTCATAGCATAATAAAATGATTTAAGTAATAGATACAATTTTGGGGGGGCAGTGTAAAAAAAAAAATATATATATATGTATGTATATATATTCTTTTTTTTTTTTATTAGTAATAATTGATAGTTCCGAAATTAATGTTCGTTAATGAGCAGTAATCCAGATATATATAAGTGCAGTAATGTACATTAATAATTATTTAATCAATGAATAAATATATTATAAAGAGGTAAGCATTTATGTATTCATAAAGTAAAATCAGTCTCAATTTTGTTTTTTGATATTTATTCATAAAGTATATATATATTTTAATAATAATAATTTATTTGTTAATTAATCAATTAATAAACTTTACCTATTACTTATTAATATCCAGCAATCAATATCCTGAACAGCTAGCAATCTCTTTGGATTTTTCGTTAGCAGAAAATGTCCACTCAGACTGTGATCACCTGAGGAGTGTCAGCAATGTGCCAAGTGTGCCCTATTTACAGGCGGCGTGCGCAAGACCAAACCGTTGGATTAGTCAGGAAATCTGCCATTTCAGAATCGTATGGACTAGAACTGTACTGGCATTCATTTTTGTTATTTTGTATTTTGAGGGTTTGTGAGTCCCATCGCATATAGGACCCCCGAACCTAATTGATTGACATGTAACCTCCATGTTTTACTGCCATAATGATGGTGGTCTTATTTTCTATTGGCTGATTCGAAATGCGTGGTTACGGCCTTGCTTAATTGATCATGTTCCCACGCTGAACTGCTAGGCACCAGTGCATGGTTTACGGCTTCAGCGTTCAACACGTAACTTGCAGGCTTGTTCAATTGAATAGCACCAGAATCGGAGATGAACGGGAGCCCGCAGCATGCCCACAGACATATGGCCTGTATCCCGCAAAATGCAGGCTTGCAATTGAATAGGGCTCACAGTCCCTAAAAATCTTTGACTGGATTCACAACTATGATATAGCACTGCAGTTTATCAGGATATGTTGAGTATTATGTAGTTAGATCAATAAATTACCATATCATTTAAGGTACTTGAGAAGTAAGAAGAACATAAGGCATCTAAAGATGTGTATCAGAGGACATTTTATCAAGTATATACACCGGTGTATCATAAAATCATTACATTATTAATAAAATAGAGTATCACCTTATCATTATTGCAATTGAGCAAATGCTCTCTATGAATTGACATCTTAGTCAACTATAGCCTTAGGTGTGTCATCAAAATACATTTTAGTAGTTAAAGTGCTGTTTATTTTATCTAACATCTATGTGTTATCAAGGTGTCATATAATTAATAGACTAATATAATCCAAGTATCCCTGGAAATGCCATTATCATATTATAAGGAGATAGACTTCTTGATATGCTTACAATTGAATTATGTATCTCACAATGACAATCCCTTTACCATTTCCCAATGAAGAGAATCACATGAGATGTCATAGAAAATGCATTACCCATCCCCTTTATGTATATTGCTTGGACAAGAAGACAATCCACAATCCACATCAATCTGAATTGTCCATAATCCATATCAGCATATATTTTGTCCATACATAGAAGGTTACTGTTCAGTACCCAAAGTTCATCCTAATTTATCTAAGTATACCCAAAATAAGTTCATATTCATTATTCATTTATTACAAGACATCATACACATACAAGGAATTTTAACCTGTTAGGTATATATCTCCATAGAAACACAACATAATGGACAGCTTACCCCCTTCAGGATTTTAAAGGTGATAGACCTGTTATACATATCCAACTTTGCTTACATCAGTATGCTTCCTATGAAAACATTTGGATCTTGTTCTAAACTAGTACTAAATTAGAAAATGTCTAACAATACTAAATATGCATAAAGACTTGTGAAAAATGTAAACTCTAAAATTATTATGTAAAAAATCTTACAGGTTTTACCGAAAATCCATTTCTTAATTTGTCCTATACATCATATATAAACAAATCGCTGAAGTTTCAACCTCATACTGAAAAATTATGGAGGCAAATGGAAACCCATAGCAACTTAAAAAATTGCTTTGAGAGAGACTACATTATATTGAAAAATGTTAATTCCGAAAGGTATCATATTTTACAGTAAAGTCATAAAGGTATACTTTTCATTTAGCCCATTATTATTATTATTATTATTATTGTTAATACTAACGCGCCAACATTTTCCATAGCGCTATACAGGGGTTAAGTACATGGCAAAGATAAAATGAACACCTTATAAAGAATGTTTTTGAGCTTAAAATCAAATGTACATAGTCCTTGTTTCCAATTCACTGACACAAGATTGAAAACTTACAATCTAAAGGGTTTAGGTGTGATACAAGAGGGTGACAAATGCCAGATGGCAGTGTGAAAGCAATTTGTTTAGTCAAGTGGAGGTGTCTGTGTGTTGTACTGTAGATTTTGGGTGTGTTATTGTGTTATTTCACCCACAATAAATGACTGTATCAAGTAAGGTAATCAATCTTAATAAGTTCCTATTCACTTTTCAAATACCATGACTGATTTTTTTGCAGCATCCAACATTTTAAATGAGGTTTAGACTTGTGTCTATGTAGAAAATGTCTCGCTACAGAGGTTAGGGTTTTTCCTTTGTCATTGTCAGAGCAACTATTTCCAAAGTGCTTTTTCAGCATCCACCGGATTTCCCTTGTGGTGATATCCACACAACATAGATTTCAAGGGTACTCCTGCAAGGGTACTCTAGACAGTATACCAGGCTTAGGCTACTTCAGTTGTAAAACCCTTTCAGGGTAATAGAGTTGCCCAATTGATTCATCACCTCAGTAATCCTGATCATGAACTGCAATGTCCACAGGGTAATGTGTCACTGGTCTTTTTTTGGGTGACAGAAGCCTTTCTCCCTGGGTATGTAAGGCACAAAGATAAGCCTTCTTTACTTATGAGCCACTATATTCTCTCCTTCTCAACTTTTCTCTCAGCTCATTATATCTTCATTTGAATGTAGCAACTTATGAACAAGTTTGATTATGTAAAGTGCTTTTGGTGACAGTTGGCTTCCTATAAATATCAGTGCTGACTGTACCTTATGCATCTTTTCATACAGTTATATCTAGGAAGTCTACTGAGATCAGATGAACATGACGTGTCAGTTTTTGGTTAAACTCATTTAAGTTATGACACTCAATTACATTTTTTTTATTCATTCTTACTGCCTTCCATATGATGAATATATAATCTATGTACCGCAGTCATGTTCCCGCTCACACTATCATAAATAAATATGTATATATTATATATATTTATAATATTAATTTCTAAATTCTCTTGAGATTCCATGTGGAGAAAATACCATATGGCATTACGGCCTGCTGTGTTGTTATTGGGCGTTTACAACAACTCATTTATTCATTGAAGTCATGTTCCCGCTCACACAATCATAAATAAATATTAGTACACATCGATCCCATGGATGTGCAACATACTTGCAAGTAGAATCCATTATTAAAAAACAAAAAGAGGGTGTTTAAGAACAAACTCCAGAAGTTTCAAAATAAGTTGGTTCTTTTCAAAATTCTCTTGACATATTTATTAAACACTACATTTACACTATTAAACAAAAGTTTACCCTACTTATCCAAAAAAAGAAAACACAGATTACAAAAACATTAATTAAGAAAATAAACCCCCAACCTAATTACAAAAAATAAAAAACCCACCTAATTACAAAAAATAATAAAAATGAATTACAAGAAAAAAAAATAACTACAAAAAAATAAAAAAGATTACAAGAAATAAAAAAATAATCTAGCATAAAATTATTAATATTATAATTTATTTGTAACGCGCCAACAAACTCTGTAGCGCTATACATGGGTAACAATCAAAGCAAAAACAATAGCAGTATTAACATGTCGTAAAGGATGGGGCGGGGGGGCTGTCAATGAGCTTGGAATCTGGTGTCCATAGTGCTTTCCCCAAAGCACCATGCAAGATTGAAAACTTGAAAACTTACAATCTAAAAGAAAAAACAACCCTGTAAAATCCAATATTTAATTTTACTTTCTTACCCTAAAGCACCACCAGTAATGGACCTTATTATTCTGAGCATTCTGATTGGTTACATTAAAATTTGCATGCTAAAAGAGCAGGGTAACATCTAAAAATTATTCTGATTGACATATTTCAGCCAATCACATAATGCTCAGAAATTACTATTTAAGCTGAAAAAGTGCAGCAATAGACATTTGCAGCAGGAGAGCTCCTTCTATGAAGTTATCGTAAATTTGTTTTAGAGCAATGTTTTTTCTTTTTAAAGGTCCGTATCAAGGCGCAGAAGACATTGGATTCAATTAGGAAGAAGAGGGAGTGATGGTTACGAGCAACATGGATAGCCCATTTGATCCAGGGCAGAAGAGAACCAGGGCTTCGGTGATCATCGCTGGAGGTGCTTTAGGGTGGGTAAGTATAATAAATTATTTAATTTGACAGAATTTTTATTTTTATTTTAGATTATTTTTTATTTTATTGTAGTTATTTTTATTTCTTGTAATTTGTTTTTATTTTCTTGTAATTAATATTTTATTATTTTTAATAATTTAGGTGTTTTTGTATTTTTTGTAAGTAGATGTTTTTTATTTTTGTGCTTATTTTTTTGTAATTAGTATGTTTTTTTATAACGTATGGCTAATTTTTATTTAATAGTGTATGTAGTGTTTAATACCTAGGGAGCTATGGGGATCTTTGAGGACCCAGGTGGCATATTAAGGGTTAATTTTAATTTACATGGGGGTCTATACGGACTCCCATTATATAGGGTTAATTGTGAAAAACATGAGGGTCATTTAAGGATTAGATTTACCATGAGGGTTCTTTAAGGACCCCCATGGTAAAGGATTATTTTGTAATACAATAGGGGTCCTTTAACCATGGTACATGGAAGTTAAATATAAATGTCATGGGAGTTTATATAGACCCCTATGCTAATTAGGGGTTAATGTAGTATACCATAATGGTTCTTTAAAGACCTCCATGGTATAAGGTTAATTTTTATATGCAACAAAGGTCTTTAAAGGACCTTTGTCTAAGGTTAATTGATAGCTTTACATATATGTCAGAATCCATGGGGGTTCTTCCAGGGGGTTAGAGTGTTAACATTTTGGTGTTACAGAGGTGCTTTAAGTAACTCCATGGCATGGGGTTAATAAATATTGGCCATGGGGCTCTCCACAGACCCCCATGGTTATTAAACCTCATTCATTTGAGGTTTTGGGGATATCTGGGCTTGGAAATGGAATGTGCAAGTTATTTTGCTATTCAATTGGTGTCATTTTGCTGGCTCCGATCGAGTTACAGGCTCCGGGCTGTGATTAATTGCGATCCATTGCAATTTTCAAAATCGCAAGTTAATGCCCCTCCAAGCCTTTGATCTTTCACAGCCGCAAGACTTCCAAATGCTAAAATTGCAAATCGCTATTCCATTTCTTCTAAATCCCCCTCGCTAACCACTCCGTCAAGCCCGCAAATGGCAAAAGTCGAACCATAAGTTACTGGTACCAAGGAGGTTTTACAAAGGGCTTAATGACATGTCTGGTGCACTTTAAAAGCAGATAAAAAATCAATACTGTACTTATATTAAAAGTGAAAGTGATGTTAGGTCTTAGAATTAATAGCACAACATTCTCAAGCTCGCAAATCGGCTCAAAATAGTACTTTATTTCATGTTCAATTTCCGTGTTATATCGATCCTGGCAATCAATGTGTTAATAAATATAATCAAACTCGCATGTAATAGAATATCTTATTTGCGGCTTTATCAATAGTGCATTATATCTGAAATGTGAGTTCGATAGTAGCTCATAATTCAATCCTGTAGGACTTTGAAATCCAACCTCCATTTTTCATTGAAGTCCTACGGGCTTGAACATGACCGCTGACGCAAGGCCATAACTAGCCGTTAAAAACAGCCAATGGAATGTGGATCCGATCGTGGCTCGTGGTTCAAGCCTGTAGGACTTCAATGAAAAATGGAGGTTGGATTCCAAAGTCATGTGGGCTTGAACCACGAGTCACTATCTGACCCACATGCCACTGGCTGTTTCTAACTGCAAGTTACAGTCTTACGTCAGTGATCATGTTGAAGATCACAAATGCTACTTTCAATAGCATGGTTTGCGATGTGCGCTATCGGGCCTGGACTTGCAAGCCCGGCCAATTGAATAGCACCGTAAGTTGAGGCGGCTGCAGGCTCGCAGCAGGTCCACAGACATACAGCCTACTTCGGTCAAATTGCGGCCTTACAATTGAATTGGGCTCATAGTTAATAGTGAGCGTGGGAGGAGGGAATCCCTGATGTTCCTCCAGCATGGAAGGAGGAATCCCTGGCGTTCCTCCATTTACTGTATTGTAACTGTGAAAATCTTGGGGATCCCTAGACTTATAGGGGTTAGGGGTATTGGGGGAGTTCCACAAGATCCTCCAAGTTAGTGTGCTGTTTAGTGTAATTTTTAACCCCTTAATTTTGTCAGATATAAATAATCAAGCCCTTTATCTGAAAGGTTATAGTGTCTTAGCTGATGTGACGCTTGACTCATTTACAGTTGCATTCTTCTGCCTTTAGGGGTGGGTCTGAGTATGCATAAGCTAAGGTTGTGAAAAAGGGTTTACACATAGCAGGTGACTTGTGTATAGTCGTGTTAAAAGCAGTTTTGATCACCTTAAAGGAAATTTAAATGTTACAGGTCACCATAACTTTGTAAATCTGAGGATTTTTGCCTATTCAGCTCTGCTGTCACTCACTCCTGAAGAAAAGGCCTTTATTAATCCAGACATTACTAATTTACGCTGCAACATGTACCATAACGCAAAATGATGATATTTCAACATTGTTTGGCACTTAACAATCCAATATCAAAATATGTGTAATTGACAAATATGATATGTTGGTATTAAGCACATTTAATGATACAAAATCCAGGGTAACAAACAACCGGGTACTCAGAGGGTTAATACATGTCACAAAGCAATGTTGCCTAGGAACAGACACGATAATGCATTGTATCACATATTATAATTGTCCAACTACGATTCTTCGTCACGCTGTTTGCGTAGTGCGTATGACTTAGCGATGAGGGCCGCTGGTGCTCATCGCCCGGTGAGCCGTTAGACCGTAGCACTTAGGCAATGAGCGCCGCAGGCGCTCTTTGCCGGCGAGCCTTGTGTAGCGAGGCGAGCAGTTAAATCGTAGCAATTAGGCAATGAGAGGCAATGAGCGCCAAAGGCGCTCATTGCTGGCGAGCCTCGCGTAGCAAGGCGAGCCGTTAAACACGTCACACACACGACTTAGAAAAAAAAAACACCTTGGAACCCGCGCGCAACTAAAAGCAGTGAAAACACACCAAATGCTCACACAAACTACATAAAAAGCTTACCCATAGCAAGGGGGGGCACCCTCTGAAAGTGAAGTTACACCTCCATTTAAGTCCAAATTTACATTTACAAACTTACATCCGCACTCCCGGACATCCCCGACGCTAATGAGGCTCCCGGAGACTTTTCCGGAAGAAAATAAGCAATGGCGCCTTCTGATTGGTTGAAAACACTGTCTATCAAATTCACCCAATCAGGAGGCGCCAATGTGTGAACTAATCACAAAGGGATACACCCTAAAATCCCACTCTGATTGGATAATGCACCTGTCAATCTTTATTTAAACCAATCACATAGCGCAGATGCCTTCAGCCAATCACAATGGAATACACCCCCACAGGGTGATTGGTTGGAGCATCTGCGCATTCTGATTGGTTGCACTGACAATAGCCAATCATAATGGAATACACCCTCACGTACTGATTGGTGAAGGATTTGCGCATTCTCATTGGCTACTGTTAATATCAATCAATATTACAGCCAATGGGAAGGTGCAGATGTCTTCACCAATCAGTACGTGGGGGTATATTCCATTGTGATTGGCTCATGACAATAAAGCCTTAGGATTGGTTCAAATAAAGATTGACAGGTGTGTTATCCAATCAGCGTTGTATTTTGGGGTGTATACTTTTTTCATTGGTTCACAATTGGGGTCTTCTCATTGGCTGAATTTGATAGACAGCCTTTTTAGCCAATCAGAAGCCGCCATTGCCAATTTTATTCTGGAACAGTCCGTAGGAAGGTCATTAGCGTCGGAGACATGTGCCAGGGCTGATGTGTGTCGTTTTTTTATTTTATTTAACGCTCGGATGCTTCCGGAGCAGAACACCAGGAGGCCGGAGACATTGCAGAAAGGTAAGTATAATGTACGTTGTGTTTATTTCACTTTGTTTTATGTTTACTAATGTAATGTTTTTTTTTACAGGAGCAGCGCCGGACAAGACGCAAAGATGGAGGACGTGACACGCTGGGACGTGACATGCTGGGACGTGACATGCTGGAACGGGACATGCTGGAAAGGTGAGTATAATATTTAGAATATTTAGAATGTTTAGAATGTTTAGTTATTTCATGTAAACGTGTTGTATTAATTGTTTTTATCTTTTTTACCGTAGGTTGCTGATCTGAAGAAACATCTCAAAAGTAAGTGGTCTTAATTATTTTATTGTAGCTTAGAATTATGGTAGCTATATATAGAGTTAGCATGTATTGTATATTAGATAGATAGATAAAGGGATGTATTATTAGATAGTATTGTATATTAGATAGTGGGATGTATATTACATTATATAGTGTGACGTATATTACATAGTGGGATGTATATTACATAGTATGATGTATATTAGATAGTGGCATGTATATTAGATAGTGGCATATATATTAGATAGGGGTGTATTGTATTGTATTGGATTTTATTTAATTGTATTGGATTTTATTTAATTGCATTGGATTTTATTTAATTGTATTGGATTGTATGTATTATATTTATGTTTTGGATTGTATGTATTATATGTATTTTCTTTTCTGGTGTGTAATTTTTTAAAAAAAATTGTAGTGGGGGTGTTGCAATGTATTTTTTTATTTTCTTTAATGCTCCTTTTTTTATTTGTTGTGACTTAGGTTTTTTTTGTTGTTCTGTAATGTACATTTTTTATTTTTGGTGATTTTAGTTTTTCCTATTTTATGTAATGTAGATTTCTGCTTTTTGATGAATTTGGTTACTTGAGGCACACAGTACACTCACATTGTGTGACAAACAGCATTTCAACACTTTCTTTTATTGACCGTCATTTTTTGACGGGCAAGTCGCTAGTATAAATCTATCATATTTTAACACAAAATAAACACATTTTTATTTTTTGAACCTATAAATACAATTGTCACATTTTTTATATCAAAATATAATAAATAAAAACAATTATTTTATATGTATCTCTCTGTAGCTAGTTGTTGTAGCTAGTTACAGGCAGTTGTAACTGCACTTCCTCCTCATTATAAGATTTATGATGTTCACATTTCCTATTGGCTCCTAGGGCCATCTCATCTGTAAAGCTTGGTCTGGCTGCTCCCTGCACAGATATCTGTTGCAGTAACAGAGCAGGGTTTACAGCTCTGAGCTGACTGCTGTAATCTAGAGGAGTGAATGATTAGAATTAGTGTAGAACTCCAGCAGACTTTTTACTGCATTCCTCTAACTTAGAGCATGTAATTTACGTAGGGTTAGTTGTTTAAAACTGAAAATGCATTCAAGAAAAATAGATATTATATAGGTAAATGTAATTTTGAGGGTTAATACCGTATATACTCGAGTATAAGCCGACCCAAGTATAAGCTGAGGCACCTATATTATCACAAAATACTTGGAAAACGTATTGACTTGAGTTTAAGCAGAGGGTGTGTACCTAGTGTGCCCTCTGTGTCCCCCTCTTGTGTGACCTGTTTCCCCTCCAGTGTCCCCTTCTTGTGCCATCTGTGCCCCTCTCTTGTGTCTGCCGTCTATAAAGATGTCTCTTCCCCCCTCTACCTCCCCTGTGTCTCTTCCTCCCCCTCTTCCTCCCATGTGTCTCTTTCCCTCCCTCTCCCTCGTGTCTGTTTCCCTCCCCCTCCCTTTCCCTGTATCATCGTCACATCATTAGCATATGCCGGGTCCTGACACAGCCGTAAGATACACAGAGGAGCAGCAAATGGAAGGTAAGAGAGGGGAAAGTGAGAGTGGTGGGTAATTGGAGAGGGGGAAAGGGATGAGGAGGGAGGATGAAGCAGGAGGGTGAGGAGGATGATAAGGGGAAAGGGAGGAGGAGGGAAAGAGACATGATGGAGAGGGAGGGAAAGAGACACAGGGGAGGGAGAGGGGTGGAAGAGACACAGGGAGGGAGGTGGGAGACACAGGGGAGAGAGAGGTGGCACAGCTGAAAGACTGCTAGAGAGTAGCAGGAGCAGGGAGCAGGGTGACTCGAGTATAAGTCGAGAAGGGCTTTTTCAGGATTAAAAAAAGGGCTGAAAAACTTGGCTTATACCCAAGTTTATACGGTAATTGCAACTATTCTGTTTGCACAAGCCAAGAATCTTCTCACAATCCATCATCACTCAAGTCCTAATTTTCTAAATGCTAAAATTCACTCAGCATTAACTTTGTGAATTTCTTTTCACTTTACTGCTGTGTAGACATACTGTCTAAACATAGTGTATGTGTATCAAAAGTTGTTTGAAATTAAAATCTGTTAAGATGTTCAAAGCTCCTAAGACAATATTTATTGAAGAAAAGATACTGAGATAGCTTAAATAGTATGGTAATTTGTTGTGATTGTTTAATATATTTAGTTGTGATTTATTGATAATTTACAATTAAAACTTTCACAAAATAACTAGTATCAATAAGAATAAAATAAAACATTGATATTACAAAAGAGCAACACACAAACACACACACATATTTATATTAATTCATACACCAAGTGGACTTGCAAGATTTTTTAACTGCAGTGCAATTATTGAAAAATATTGCACGCTCTTTAACTGCTTGAAATATATCTTCCATTTACAATAGCTCTTCAAAAATGTTTAGTGACAGACAGAGGTAACCTATATCAATGGGAAGCTTGTGACAGATATGCGCTTCATGTTATATAGATATATTTATATATAATGCTTGAAATTCTGTAGGCTAACCATTGCCATGGCACATGCAGATGGTACACACACATAAATGACAAATATTAATGACAAACGCACATACACATGGCAGGAACACAAACACATGGGACACACTGTCGATACATATAGAATAGACTGACCTACCATATCACAGCATATCATCTATACAACCCAACATTTCAAACTGAAAAAAATAATTGATTTGGTGTTAGATAAAAATAAATTCACTGTATATGTGAATTTTTGATTACATAGATAATTACCTGAAATTTTAAAAGTCTAGTATTTAATTTGTGGCACTAAAAGATAATATTTTAATTACACATTTACAGTATATGTATCATTTTGTAAGGGACTTGAAGAGATGCAATAAAAGAAAAAGCAATAAGAAATTAAACCATATACTCATAGGTGCACGAACATGTATTATATTTACTGTATATGTAGACATATGTGATTGTATGGGAAGTCCTGGTTCATTTAGCTGAGAAAGTAGCACCAGCCAATCTACTGTTGTGAATACATGATCAAATACTGTTTTGACGTTAAAAAGCAATCAAACACCACCACTTGAACTGTACATTCTTTGTTTGCCAATTCCTCCTCTGAGTCACACACAGCATATCAGGATTGAGTGATTCATTACTTTTGACTTTAGAGACCCACGTTTTCATGAATATCAATGAATGGGCGGCAGAGCTCCAACATGCAGCAAAGAAGTCCAGAGGCTGCAGATGTAGACCCGTTTCTTAATGAAACCTGGGTGCCTGTGCAAAGTCCGAATAAATGTTATAATAAAGGATAATGTTTGCCTGTTAAATAGTGGAAGACATTTAAAGCTGTAGAACACCCAATAAGATACTTTTTGCTGATGGACTGGGTGCATGGTACTCAACTGCCTAGTAATTACTGCCCTGGGCCTGCAGTTATAACTAAACCTAGATATAGCATTATTGGCTTAGCCATAACAGAATACATTTTTTTTAGTTGTTGGTGCATTACTTTCAAATTACAATTACTAATAACAAATTATTCACTCTTCCACAAATTCACCATAGAACTTCTGGATTTAGAACAATTTAGAGATAAGAAAAAAATATATATTTAAGTTATAAATAACCAGCAATGCAAATACTAATCAGTATTATAAAATCTAGCCTAAGAGTATTATTCATTAAATGACTACTGTAGTAGTATATTTTAAATCATTTTTAAAGAACAATACTTAACTTATGAAAATCATAATATAGTCTTTAATTTACCACAGTCACAATCCAAGGGAGGGGGTTCTGCTTTACCCCCCAAAGGTCTTCCCTTTATTTTTCTTATGGCCATTATAATACCCCTCTGATTCATCTGGCTATGTGGAGAATGTCCTTCAGGGTCCAGTGGCCAGACCCCAAAATCCCAGTGTCCTGGGGTTCATGACAAGGAAAGATTAGATGATTGTTAGAACAACCAGGGAAAACAAACAGACTGTTGCTGAAGAAAAGTCTTCTGAGCTCCACATACATTTTGAGACAATTACATTTCATGTGCACTTATGCTCCAGTCAGGTACACAATTTTGGTTTCTTATGATTCACTTCCTGGTGTGGGCAAGAGAAGTATCTGTCTGCACAATGGGAATATGGTAGCTAAAACTGCCAGCATTTTCAACAAAACTAATGAAAAAGCCATTTGTTGGCAAGGACACATCCTCTTGAGAAAGCATTGGATGTAATCCGGTCATAAAAGAAAATGGAACCTGTATGTAAAAGTTAAAAAAATGAAAAGATTCCGCTTGTTTTATTTTTTGCTCTCAGAAAACATTTTGCCCACCATCTACTTCAGTTATTCAAAAGTCCATACAAAAACAAATTGATCACATTCATCCTTTAATGTTCTCTAAGTTTATTAGTCTCTGATGAGAATCTTTTTTTAAACTGAATGTGGTTGCTTAAAATTTCTCTTGCTTTCTTTTACTTTGCATTGCAGACCTAGATAAATGAGTCTTTTTAGAGGATCCCATATGATTATTGTTTTATTAGCATTTTACCAGTGTTGCAAGAACTGTTTTATGTCCTTTCTGTTATTGTACTGTCAACCATATCCCTCAAGCATGGGTTTATTTAGGTTTTATGCCCTTGTGCCTGACTTGCAACTCCCCTTTACATATAACAAATCTTACATGTATGCATTTGTATATATATATATATATATATATATATATATATATATATATATATATATATACCCACAGGCAGAAATATCACTTCATATAGACATTTGTTTGAATATAAAGACATATTTGAATGTGCTACTTTGCATCTTCTGGCATCCTGCAGCCCTACGAAAAACACATCCTTTGCCCTCACATGTGAGCATTGCACCGATTCAAGCTATTAAAACTCTTTGTTGATATTGAGGCAGCTTTTTGAATCACAAGTATTTGTTGTGCCCTGTTGAGTGTTTCTGCAGCATTTCCAAATATTTCTTTAAAATAGACATGTATTATTGCCAGAGTTTAAACTCCAGCAGTGTCAGAATCCCAGCATCTACAGAAACATCACTGAACTTTCTGAAGTGGTCATCAAGTGCATCAATCATCCAACATGTCACTTCTCATGGAGTGTTGACATTTATGTTGAAAGACTGATCTAAAAAGAGGAAAGGAAGAGTGGTTTTCACAATATAGGATTTTCCCAGGATTTACTTTGTTACCTAAGAGACACCCTGGCTGTGAGACTAATAAAAATGGACCAAAAAAAGACTAGGGAACAAGGTAATATATCTAATAATTATTATATTATTATTATTATTATTACAAACATGGTACAAAAGACACAGAAAGAGGATCCTGCTGCTTTGTTTTTTTTCTCAGAGATAATGGTCAAAGTAAAATGAAATATTATATAATCCTAGAATATATTACTATATATAAAATATGCATCTAATACATACTAAACACAGTTAAAAATAATAGCCTAAAATATTTCTGACCCTCTCCTCCATCACAACCCATCAGCGGAAATCATTCTGTATACACGTTAACAATCATATTGATATGCTTATTGTCTATCTTAAATGATTATGGGATTCCGACAATGAGGTCTGTGTGCTAAATGGGTAAAATATTCGATAACCAGCTTAAGAGTCAATCAGACTGCAGCTGAATTTTAAGCTCTAACCATTTAATTTATTTTCCATCTTCCTTAGCAGCTCATTTATTATACAGATATTTTATAGCATATTTTTAACTTTGTCACAACCGCTTCTTCAATTGGGCTCAGAACCTAGTACTGAGCCACCCAGTGATGCCTGATGGTTCTTGTTATTAAATATGATAATACTATAAAACAGCATTTATTAAATTAGCAGAAAAAAACATTCTAAAGTTACCAAGTCTAATATGCTGTTTTTGATGCTTTGTCCATATGTGTGTGTGTGAGTTTGTATTATAATTACCAGTCCTTTACAATGTACATCCAGCAAAAGAGAAGTAGAGAGAGAATGAAAGTCGGGCTAGCTGTTTTATGCCTGTGGTTTCATCCCATCCCCTTACTCATCTTACTTCCACCTTACTGGTCAGACCAGATCAGATGTCCAGCACAAAGTCACCTCACTGGCCAGACTAGGCCAGATGGCCAGCACAAAGAGATTCTTCCACTACATAGTGAACTGGAATGAGCAAATTTGGAGTAGCTTTAACACTCCCATGTGTAGAAGCCATTGTAATAACTTATGTGGCCACTCGGCTAATTCATCCACTATTCACAGAAATTCAATCTCCAAGTCAGTGAGAAAAAGCACAACTATATAGCCTTTTGTGTATAAAACCTTTTATGCTGTAAACAATTCATGAGTAATTCTGAGGCCTGGCAGGTTTAACATCCCCCCCCCCTTTGGCAATGAAGAACACCTGTACCCTTCCATTCCAATAGAAATTTAAGAAGAGTGAGTATATGATTCATTCTAAAAGTTCCTGTACCCCGCTAGGTTTTTGCGTTTCAGCTATTTTACTAGAGTTGTTTCCATACGTATACCATAGTACAAATGATATATATGTGCTATCAAAGGGGTACCCCAGGATGAGTATTTTGAAAATGAATTGACTCATTTCTGGCACCAGGATGCACTTGACAGATCAGAAAATGTATGTTCAATTCTTTGAAGTTCTTGCTGTTGATGGTGACAATTTACATGTCCTCGTTCCCCAAATTTTTGTAGGTGTTGGAGCAGTAACTGATAATCTTTAAGTAGCATTACCCATTTCTGCCAAGGTGTGTTGTCTGATACCATTGGTACAATCAGAGGGGAACCCAGGGTTTTATTGTAGGTTAATACATGTGGCAATGTTGTGAACTTATTCTCACTGGATAGTCTATGACACAGTAAATTCCCTGAGTAATTTGTTCCCTATATATGCAATGTTTGAACCATATTTGTATCTCATCCCTTGGTTTCAATGACACAAAACACACCTTTCCTGTCCTAAGGGAAATACAAAATCTTGGGATTAACCCTTTCTACAAACCCTTGGCAGTATGAATGGTAATGCCAGCATGAATCAAATACTGTTCTGACCTGATTGGGTAGACATAATATTTTTTTAGGGAATCTCATACAACCTTCAACATCTACTTGCTCTTTGGTGGTACCATTCACTATGAAGTTGGGAAACTCTAACTCATGATGTAAAACCTGTGATTCTGTTACCAGAGTTCCCAGTGATGTCATATGGTAGATATTCTGGTTGGTATTAGTGAAATAGCTCTGTATATATTTCCCTTGCAACCCAGCCAAGTGTTCACCCATAACTCTTTGTGATCAGAAGCAAACCTGTTAATTTCAGCTTGCTTCCAACCTCCCAAAGGGGTATGGTTATTATATATAGCTTGCACCATGATATTAAAATCAGTTGATAGCTCAGTTTGCATGAAAAGACATTCAAAATCCCACAACACTTCTCTTAACCTCCCAATTACCCCAACCAATATCTCCTGAATATGCTGTATAGCAGGACCCTCTATATCTAGGACTTCTTTTGTCAGTCCATCTACAAGTGTATTAATGGTTTGTTGTGTGTGTAACCCTTTGGAATTCAACAAACTCTCAGACTGAAAGCTTGTAGTCAGACTGGAAAAGTCAATAGAATTCAAAACCCCTAGACCAGTTTCTACACCTCCCAACACTGTATCCACAACATAACTTTTATATTTTCTTTTCTGGTACCCATTGCCCATCTAATTAAAGACCTTTCCATAGTAGCTGTAATTGTGGAATAATTTTGAAAGTGTTTAGAAACAAGCCAATCTCTCAATCTTATTCACCATGAATTCAGCTGGAATGTAGCATCCCTCAATATTGGTGTGGGGTTCATAGAACTAATTTGATAATGACCACTGGAAAGTACTTTCTTTCCCCCACACATGGGGCTGTCATCATAGTTATCCACCCTTGGTGGAGCAAGGGTAGTAGAATAGGTCAAAGGAGTGGCTACTATTGTAAGTTCTCTCCCCTCATCTATTGTTAATGATACCTTTACTCGTCCACCCCGGTTGGATCCCACTAACTCCCATTTTATACCTTCTTTGATCATGTTCTCAGTGATCACTTTTGTTATGCTATACCCTTGCTGATTTATGGACATAACAGGATTTGGGGAACTAAGGGAGAACCTAATATCTTCACCTATCAGACCTATAGTCCATTTTCCCCAGTTTGTTCATTTGCATTCCCAGTTCTTTTGTCTCTTTTGTCAAGATTGTCTCTCCAAAATCCACTGATGTTATTATGACTTTTTGTCCCAAAAATGTCCACAATATAGGCTTCTTTAGGCCTTAACCCGCAGATTGTGAGAGGCTTGCTTTACAGGGACAATTTAATAGACACAAGTCTTGCAGCCTACGTTAAGGGCAACGGTTTTCAACGTTGAGGAAATGTGATAGAGCTATAAGTCTCTGTTGACTGACCCTATGACTAACCTAGATGCAGCTCTCAGTCTGTCCCCTTCTGTACCCCATTTATCTCCTTTAAACCAATCTCTATGCACATTATTTAGACTATTTACTGGGTCCTCCAAACTAGATGCTAGAATACTTGGAAACCAGATTTTTAACATAACACATTCCACTTTAGGAGAAAGCATGTACTGTTTCACAGATGACTCAAAACTTGACATATTGGACAAAACATCTACATTTTCATCATATTGTGGACATAGTGGTTTCAACTTTATCAATGGTTTCACTATTTTATCTCAGTCCTGTTGTCTGATTATTGTAGATGCCTGTGATGTTCTAGAACTCCTATCTCTCTCTACTCCTCCCACATGGTGTTGAATGTAAAGCATCTGGTACTTGTCTTAAACTTTGTGTATGAGATTTTACTATGTGAGGGGTTAAGTCTGGTATCCTACTAACGTCAGAACTATCCCTTACATAATTTCTGTCTGTCACTTGTTGATCGTCATCTACAATCTACCTTCCTCTTCTGATGTATAAGTTGGCTCATTGTTATCAGTTACTGCAATCGGTTGTTGCTGATCAGCTAAACCTTTTCTAATGGAAGCTATCAATTCTCCCCTAACCTCATAATTATCTTCTAATGTATTTATATATTCTGCATTCAAACCACATGTTGGACAGTTGTCTGTTTCCTTACTACTCTCTGTAACTGTTGCAACTGGAAAATGTCTCATTATAGCCATATTCATATTCATTTTTAATACAAATTAACAACTTCATACAGTTCTACAACTTATTTTTCTCCTTTGTTAAACACCACTTCTTATCAATTTGCTTATTGTCTTTCTCACATTGCAACCACATATTATGTATTTCTGCTAAGCATATTATAAAATTGTGACATTCAGCATTTTAGCAATTATCTCCATTACTCACACTTTGAAGAGTCTACAGCACGGTCACAAATTAAACTTGTGTGCACCCCTATGTTTAATTCTTCCGCCTGCATATACGCCTGGATCCCCAGAAATGAAGTCTGTCTTACTTCACTGTGTCTCACTCTGGTTTGCCTCTTGATCCCAAAAATGATCCCAAAAAACCTCTGGCCCTGACATACTCATAGAAAATGCTCGACAAAATAGGTTAACTTCAAAGAGACTTTGGATTAAATCCCCCCAAAGGCAAGTGAGTGTACACAGTGAGAAAAATGGGCTGACTTGCCATTATCTATTATAATTTGGGTGAAATTAATTAATTACTATATTATTATTCATAATATTAATTATGATTATAATAGTAATTACTCTAATCTCATGCTCTGAGATTCTAAGTGTAAATTAAGATCCACACTCACTCTATGATAACAATTTATTCAATGAGGCTATATATGGAAATACAATAATTAATACATATACTGTACATCAATATGATAATACTATAGAACAATATCTCTTAAATTAGCAGAAAAATGCATTCTAAAGTTACCAAGTCAAATATACTGTTTGTGATGCTTTGTCCATGTGTGTGTGTGAGTGTGTATGATAGTTACCAGTACTTTACAATGTCCATCCAGCAACAGAGAGAGACGTAAAGAGAGACTCTTCTTTTAGGTAGATGTAGAATTATTAACCCCTATTATGTATGACCACCTGAGCACTGTTTATTATTCACAAATTCAACATCGTATACACATTGGTTACCCCTCACCATCAAGCCACATGTCTTAGCAACAGTCCTCTTATCCAATCCCCAACCCACATGTCAATCACTTGATGTCTGCCTTTCTATCAGCCCCCTGTGGTGCTAGGGCCTAAGGCCCTCATTCAATTGCATTTTGGCCAATTGAATAAGGCTCTAAATAAGCACATAACATATTTTTGTTAAAGAAGTTTTTAGTTAGTAAGCATCTATCCAAAAACAAGGTTTTCACTAACTAAAAACTTATTTAAAAAAAATATGCTATGTGCTTATTTAGAGCCCTATTCAATTGGCCAAATCGCAATTGAATGAGGGCCTAAGAGGCTGAATAACTTAACGGGATCTTTTTTAATGAGTAGTGGTTTCACACTTTAATTTTCCCCTGTCAGGAAGCTAGATGTCCAGGGGACCATGATGACTAATTAGCTCTTCCTCACACTTCTCTAAATGACATTTCATGCCTCCTCCACGTCTGACTTCTGAAGTCTTCCCAAACTCCCTCAGCCTGTTACCCCATAATTCTGAACCTATCCCCAAGGAATTAGGTGACATGCTTTATTATATTCTCAGGGAAGACTGGTTATTTTGTTGCCAAACGTGATATGGTGATTCTCATACTTTACAGTACTTATATAAGCCATATATGTTATATATAACCCTAAACCATATATCCAAGGGGTATCACAATTATGACCACCTGTCTCACAGGGAAATACCAGTCCACATACACTCCAAGAATTCCTGCAATCTGTGCAATGTTTTTTTCCTGGAAATGGTTCCTTGTCTGACGCACCCCATGACCTCCCATGGCACAGGCTGATTGAATCACTCCAGTGGCACCTGGGCATGACAAACTTCTTTAAGCAAACATTTTCAAATTAGAACAACTTGTGTGAAACTTTGCATTTAATATGTTCCACTATGTATTGATGCATGGCACAAAAATGACAGTTTTGTGGTTAAGATGGAATCAATGTTTCCCCAAATGAGACAATAGTCAGTATTTGAAATATTTTTAAAGGACAGTAAAACCTGTAAATACATTGTATTATAGATTTTTCTACAGTCATGTACAGTCATGTCTGACATGCACATAATCAGAATAGTAATCTGAATAGCAAACCAAAATGCATGCTAACACAGGTGTAGACCATGCTTACCCTAACAGAAATTGGCACCCTCTGCAGAAAACTGGTATACTTAAGATATTGATTCATATGTTATTTCATTTTTTGATACTAAATTATTTCAATTGTTTATACTTGAAAGAAATATGTATAAGTAAATATAGAGATATAGATTTGACAAGAGAGAAGAACCAACATGTTAATCTAGTCTGCCCATTACTAAACATATTTGGCTTAATTAGTCAGCAGGATGGCATTATGCTTATCCCAGGCATATCCCATGTATTCATTTACTGTGTCTGTACCTGTTATGTCCACCGAAAAGCTCTTCCACCTATCTGCTATTTTTCCTTAGAGTTCGTCTGCATGTTACTCCTATATCTTCCAAGTTCAAATTATGAGGTCTTGTTCTTCCATTTCTGGAAGACACTTGAACTTTATAAATACTTTGATATTTTGAAAACATTTTGCCATATCACCACTCTCCATTTTAAGATCCTGAAGTCTTTCCTTAATAAAGTGTTATCTTTTAGACCATGTACTATTAAGCCACCTCCTTGAAATTGTTTCTAATTTACAAATATCCTTTTATAGATACAGCCTCCCTAACTGAGCACAGTATTCTTGGTGCGTCCAAGTAATGAACTACAGGATGGAATTAGTACCTCTTTTTTCTGCTGCTAACTTCTATTCAAATGCATTCAATCACTCTAATGATCTTGCTGTTCTTTCTTTGCCTACTTTTAAATCATACAATATTATGTTAAAATGTATAGCTGGATTTATGTTTCTTTTTAAGAAGGCAGTATCTTTTTAAATTTTAGTTTAAAAAACATCCTAAATGCCCCTACACTTTTCAAGTAAAAAGGATCTAAACTGCTTTTGAATGTTTTAACATATAGCAGAAATCTGAGGAATTTGTGCAAACAATGATTTCTTTTTATTTGAATTATGTGAAAATGTTCTTCCTGAAAAAAGTTATAAAAGTAAAGATTTATTTTATGTTATCCATCAGCCGATGAAACAAATTATATTTTGCTTGAATAAGCTAAGAATTTTAAAACAAACGTCAGTATTTCTGGACTGACACTGTGGGAGCAAAGATTGTCAGGTATGAAATGAAGAAGAAATCAGGTCAACCTGGAGGACTGGCATACATTATTGATTAGAAAAAATAAATTGACAGTAAAGGGAATAGGATTTCCATCATTAGACTTCTTTTAGCCCTGCTGCTCTCTTGTGTTATCATAATTGAAATACGAATGAAATCTTAGAAAAACTAAATATCTCCTGGGAATATTTCTCTTTTTACTAAAGTTTTGCATTATATTCAAACATATCACATTCAAATATTTCTAAAGTTTATACTATCGAGTTTGAAAGATAATGAGGAACAGGAGAAAGGATTATTTGAAGTGCAACATGCAAATAGTCACATTTTCTCTACAAATATGTATTACAGACTTTCAGACTACGGTATTATGCATTTTAGAGTTGTAGAAAAAGAAACTGCCATTTCTGAAAATAAAACCTATAGTTTATTCTAATTTCAAGTACAAATGTGTCTGTAGGGAAAGGTCGTATTTGGCACGCTAAATCTTTCCTTGAAGACTGCAAAGTTATGGAAGCAGCATAACTTTATTGTATTCCAGAGTCAAAGTAGCTATACATTTTGTCCTATAGTTTCTCTTTGCAGTATCTGTACTTTGTATGTGATCTTAATGCTATTATAAGGCAAAGGGTTTTTTAACAAAATGTTGCTGTTTAAAGGCTAATCAGTCAACTGGAAACAGGAAAAAAAGTATAAAAAAAGATGCAAGGTTTAATTAATTAAACTTGCAACAATTATATCCTTATTTCATTTATTCAGCCTTTTTGCATTCACACTGTTGTCAAGGAAACAACACTATTTCAACCAAAGGACATCACTAGTCAGTAAGGATGCTCTAGGAATTAAATTGTTAGCTTCTACCAGTGAATGCAAAATGCAGAATAGTTTCTGGGTAATGCCTCAAGAAAACTGGAGGAGTTGTGCCCCAATAAAACGTCAGTCAGTAAAATTACATTCATTTATTTACTAACTAAGTGATGTGAAAATAAATGTTTATATTTTAGTTACATACCTATAGATCAAGATATTATTGTTATTATTATTATTTATTATTTGTAACACTCCAACATATTCCATAGAGCTATACATGGGTTATGATTGAGCAAAACAATAGCAGTTCATTGGAACTAGAAAACAGTGATATGACTTCTGGTTACCCAAGGTATCAACAATTTCCTTAAAGTCTTCTTGATAGCACACACATGAGAGACAGTTCTAACTGGATCTCCCTGCCATCATCCTTCAGTGTAAATTCTGCTCTACCATTGATAGGAGTTTATATGCAAACTTCTCAACGTATCACTTTAGATAAGAATATGACACCAATTTAATAATTTAAACATAGAGCCTGTTCCCATATAACTGCAGAGTTAGTTAGTGTGGAAGAGTGTAAAAAAAAAAAAAGGCTTAACGTGGCTGAGAGCTGCTTCATTCAGTTTAAACCAGAGTGTTGTTAAAACAAGACAACCCTACAAAATAATAAAGTGCATCTTATTTATATAAATCTAAGTTCAATAACATTGATTACCAGCCATATATAAAAGACAATATTGACAAAAAGTTATTACTTAATAGCATAACAGCTAGTTATTGTATAATTATTCATAATTAATCATATACTCATTTAAACAAAACATTCACATATTATATCTGTATTAAGGAGAGGAATAACACATATTTATAACTTTTATTTATACCATTAAGCTAAGGGAGGAACTGTATGTTTGCGAAAAAGAGGAGGGCAATTATTACTGCATGAAAAATGTCTAATAAATAAAATAAGGCATGGACATGATGGCAGTAAGGTGTTAGGCTAACACCTACATTTTTACTGCTTTTTGATCATAAGGGCACACCTCGTCAGGTATTAGTACACACCTTACATTTTTAAAGACATATACAACCAATATACAACAACAATTAAAACATTAGATTACCTAGAATTTGAATCCATTAATTAACAAACAACGATGGGGAATTTAAAAATAAATGCTATAGATAGAAGTTCATTACAAAAGACTTAAATTATACAAATATATACAATATTTAACAGATAACTTCAGGAACCTAAGTATTTAAAATCAGTAAATTGTCTCTACTTTTTGTATAAAGTGCCAAGTGCAACAGATGGTTTTGCCCTTAACAAACATAGCATTAGAAAAAGCCAGGTCTGCAGCAGCATCAGTGAATGTCATTGGGCTTCATACCATCCAGCTAAGCCGAAGCACTCACCAGCTGACAACTTCCTTTTCCATTCAAGTTTTTTACTTCCAGACCTAGAGCTCCACACACCACCACTCTTTTCCCTCGGAACTCATCTAATATGTCCTCCCATTTACCCTGTCCACGGATGGATATCTTATTACACCAGCTAGGCAGCACCTAGGTTTGCTTCACTGTATATGATGGTGTCCCAGTTCACACTTCTGTATGAACACACCTATGTATAAAAAATTTAAATACTACAGTTAATATACTCCCCACTGAGGGTGGGGGGGGGGGTGGGGGGGTGAAGGCCTGGAAGTATAGAATTACAAGATGGAGGAACTTGCTGGTAATACCATATTGGTCCGATTATAAGCCGCACCTTTTTTCAGATTTTCGAGTCTGCGAGTTACGGGCGACCGTAAAAAAAATCACTGTCGATTTGCAAACTTGCGAGTTACGTGTGCGGCTTCTATTCGCGAACGTAAAAATACTGCCGATTTGCGCGATTGCGAGTTAAGGGTGCTGATTTGCGTGCTTGAGACTGCAGTATTGAATAGCGATTTACCGTTTTAGTGATTCTAACATCCTGTAAAGCCTGTAACCTGCAAAAAAAAAAAAAGGCTACAGTGCTAAATAGAAAGCTTGTTTATTGCAATGGCTGATCACTTGGAGAGTCTTTTTCTCTCCAATTTTAAGGGTGCGGCTCATATTTGAGTATCTTTTTTCTATTTTTTCCCTTTGAATTTTACAGGTGCTTATATGCAGGTGCGGCTTATATTCGAACCAATACGGTATATTATATACAGGAATACCCAGACGCTGAAGATGGATTCCAGACACTCGTAATGCTAAGTGAAACTGTGCTAAATGGGGTCATTTTAACATTGGACATTGAAAAAAAGAGATCCAACCATAAACTGGTCCAGTGACATCGGACTTTGTTTTCAGCGGCTATCTAGCAGATGTTGGTAGCAAGATATACCTCCAAGAAAGATGTGTCTTGCATTTTTGCTCCTTGCAGCATCTGGATCATTTGCCACCACATCATCCAATATATCGTTAATTTGCCACAAAGTTTTACTGAGGAACTCAGTAGACAGTTATTTTGGTCACTGCAGTCCTGGCTTCTTCAACACCCTGTTGCACTAATTGTTCCAGTTGCTCATTGGTCAGGCTCTCACCTGAAGCCTGGAACAAGTCTTCTGTGTCCTGAGCGTCTGAATCTCCCAGTGCAGCCGTGGTAACAAGTTTCACTATCTTTGCTAGGATGGTCTGTTCTGGTTGCACATCTCTACACTGTTCTGGCATTTCTATGTCATCTCCTTCCAGGACAAATCAATGTTTGTGCATGATGTTGTACTGCTTCCAGAACTCCATCATCGATCGTCAATCTGGTCAATCAGCTGGCGGGATATGCGAGGAAGATAGTAGGCCTTGAAGGTCGCAATCACCCCCTGGTCCATAGGCTGGATGAGTTAAGTAGTGTTGGGCGGCAGGAACACTACTTCCACTGGGATGCAGCAGGGGAGCTAAGCCAAGTTGGTAGGGTGGCTTGCAGCACTGTCCATTATTAGGAATGCTTTCTCCTCAAGTCCTTTGCACCTAGAAAAGCGCTGCACAGAAGGACAGAAATGGTTGCTAAACCATTTCTTGAAAATGTCCATGGTGATCCAGGCCCTCTGGCAAACTGGATTTAGCAATGCCCTTCATAGCTCTTGGAGTCTTTGAGTGGTAGACCAGCAATGGTTTTATGTTGAAGCCACCACTGACGTTCCTACCCAGAAGAAAGGCTAGCCAGTCTTTGGACACTTTAAAGTCTGGTGCTCTCCTCTACTCCCTAGATATAAAATGGCAGCTTGGTATCCCCTTCCAGAAGAGGCCAATCTTATCCATGTTAAACACCAGTTCTGGTGGATAGTTGCCTCTTTCCACTACATCCTTCAAAGTGGTTGGAAAGCCTGCAGCATCTTCCATGTCAGTGCTTGCCTCTTCTCCGGTTATCTTTATGTTGTAGAGGTTGTTCCTCTTTTTGAACTGGTCAAACCAACTTCTTCTGGCAGCAAAACTCTCTGTCACATATGACATTTGGGTCTCGATATGGCTGTAAATGCTTCTTGCCTTCTCCATTATGATGGCCTGGTCTAGAGGCATGTTACGTTCCTTTTCATCGTTTATCCAGATGGACCGACATCACATAGATAACACACATCCAATGAAAATGTTGCCCATCATTTACAGGGATATGTAAGCTTCCTGGATTTGTTTAGGGATATAATATACCTGTGTGTCTAAATACTTAGCAATACCACTTTACAATGATAATCAATTAAAACATATAATTAAAGTGAATAAACATCTAATAAATATTCTCTGTATGGGAGCGATGGTCGATGCTGAGCGATGGTCACTGATTTCTTAGTATGACACACAGCACAGCAAGTATAGCAAAGCAGGTGTCTTCATGAGATGCAGGCCCCAGTAGGGCTTATTGGTTTTATTTGAGCCAGTACAAAGCTTATAATACACACCAATGACAACAATGATAAATCATAGGCAATACATATTCATCACAATGGCAATTAATTGAACCATCTAGGATAAAAACATCATGAAGTCAGTTTTATAGTAAATTACAGAGATAATATGATCTCTGTGTTTTACTATATACCTGATCTGTTTTACTATATACCTGACTTCATGATGTTTTTATCCTGGGTTCATATCTGATATATTATTAATATCTAATTTCAGCCCCAAGGACACAGTCCAAGACTGATTATGAGGAACTATACTATGCCCCCACCCAGCAGGATATGTGGTACAAGGAAGAGGAGGATCAGAAGCAGAACCAATAAGCATAAAATAACCCAGGACATGAGGAGGATGATAATTACATGTGATCACTGTGGGGGAACCTGCAGGACAGTCCACCACACAGGTGGAGCCACTCATGCATGCCTATGTGATGGTGATATTTAGTCACCATGTGGCCACCCACCATCACATAGTCCATAATACTCTTCTCTGTGGACACATACAGATATGGTTAACATTTCACCAGTTGATGGTCACTGAGGAATGCAGTTGAAAAGAGATGATGAAATCCTTTTTTAAACTGAATATCCTTTGCTTTTTAATATTTTACAGGCACATTTCAAATCCATTAAGGCAGTTTGTTCATCTGCAAGCAGTTTCGCCAAATAGTGTAAGTAAACTATATACACAGTGGCTTTCATAAAGCTGTTACATTAATGATATCCTCCACGAATTATCTCACACGCCATATATAAATGCATATATCATGTTTGAATCCCCATGATTGATGTTACATTTAATATCTACCAATACACATATGGCTATGGAACTGCATAGTCCTAAAATAATATGTTAATCAAACCCAGTAATTAAACATGTGTGACCTAAGCATGCCATCCTCTTAACAATATGAGACCATATTGTTTTTTTTCATCTAATTAACAGACATTAAAGCTGATGACCTTTGTTTGTCATCAGTACTCACGTCTACATATTTGGACATCATAATATCATAACAAACAGCTATCATATGATAACACATGAATACTTTTAACATGGGATATTATAACGGCTAAACGATATCAAATAGAGATCGTAAGAGTATGTTTGGCCTACTGATTGTGGTCACAGCTAAACATTGCTTGTGAGATCCCACATCATTGCTAAATAGCTGATATTGGTCCTGCCAAATGATTTCTCATGACAAATAGAGCATAGTTTGCACTGCCTGTAGATTAAAATCAGGTAAGTTGCTTTATTGTTATAGTATAGTAACAGTATAAAGCACTTTACTGTACATACAGATCTTGCTAGATTTTTCTCCTCCTTTTTCTGAATACACTGATCATGTCAGAGCTGTGTCAGAATTGTTCAGTTTTTTCTAAACACAATATTGAGCAGATGAAGACACAATGTAAGTACTATTTGCATTACTAGTTACTCCTATTATATAAAGTAAAGAATGATGAGATTTATATTCATCTAATTATCATTACTGCTGTGTAATGACATCATGTAACTCTAGTAGATGCTATGTATAATTATTATTATACGGTATTACCTTTAATCGTTTAAGTTATCCCATTTTAAATAGCCTCTTGTCCTTCTGGGTATCATTTGCGCTATTCCAATGATATTAATGCACTTAAGACTGTCCTCTGTGGATATCATAAACTTATATTCTTATATATGTTAATGAATGTTAATGTTATGTTAATATCATCATAATTTAACATCAAATCACATATTGGTGCACACAACACCTGAATTTTTCATTAAATGTGACATCATGATCAAATATGTAGTCTTTTTTACTCTCAAAAACATTTTCATGTGAACAGTTCAGGCCATAACAATGACACAGGCATGGTATTCCAGATGTTATCTAAATGAATATGTCCAAAATGGGTTCAAGCAGTATTTTAAACATTATTAGCACATATTTCTACATTATGCATAAAAATAAGTAATACTTTTTTGTGGAGGTAGTACTACCAAATCATTACATTATATCACTGTTTGGGATCACCATTCCACTGAATTGGTTTTCAACAAATCCCATGTAAATTTCATAATTAAATAATACAGTAACACTAGATATGGTTTTGCACATTAATCAAATGTATATATAATTGTCACATGCACAATTGTCACATGCACAATGTGTGCTGTAGGTAAGTTTCCTGGGGCTGCGTCTGCCTCTTCTCAACCTCCTTGTGCACTTGCTTACCTTCCTCAGCAGCTAAAATACATTAAGGCAATCCCGTTTGTCATCATTTGGCTTTATATCCCCATGTCCCTGTTGTAACGATCCGCTTTCTTCAGTCGGGCTTGATAAGGCTGTTATGGCCAAACCTACCCAGAAGTTGTTTCAGGTTCTTTTGATCCTTTCACCAAGACAGCTGATGTCTCTAAAAAGCCAATGTTCAGATGCAACATTTAAAAATATGAATGCAGGCTCAGCAATATAAACATCGGGAACTGCTTTTATTGCTGTGGAAAATTCATAACAGGTTCAATGGGTGAATATTTAAAATCGAACTGATAACATTCTCTAACAGTCTGTGAGTCTTCTGGGTTTTGTATTACAAGGCCTCAAAACATCTTAACATCCACTTCAGTAATGTCTTCTCCAGAAATGCTGACACATACATATATCTTCTAAATATGTCACTTCCCTTTACTTAGGAGCATACACACAATTAATTGTACAGAACTGGGGCAGCCATTCTCTTCTCTAAAGATCTTGATACATATATTTATATCTTCTACTAGATATCTTGTTCCATATATATATTCATCATCCCAGAGTCGCTGAAAGCTGTTTCCTTCCTTTTCTCCTCTCAGGGGCATCACGTAGTGCATTCAAAACTGACTACCTAAAAGACACACATTACATAACAAACAGATCACTTAACTGAATCTCAACTGTCAGTTACAGATTGCATCACTACATTCTGAATTAGTTAACTGTTCATGAACCACACATGCATCATACAGAATCTAACATGATAAGTGAAACACACATAGAGAAGCAACATAACATAAAGTAATTAACATACATAGGATCATCAAATTAACATAACATATTAAATAACCAACAAACATACTTAAAAACTTCTGAGCCCAGCCTTACAACCACATATTCCCTGGAGGCAGTCCTGATAGGAGTCATTATACAGGCAACATAGTAGCCAGCCCCAAAATCCTAACCACCCTGGGATTATATGAGTCCAAAAGACTGGTGGTCAGGGGGATCATGGCAGCTGTCCTTATAACACCCTGTCCTTTACATGTTCCCTAAGACAATCTTGTGCATGGCATGTTCTATAAATTGATATTCCTGTTCAGGTTCACCTCCAGCATAGATGAGCAACCCCCATTTAGCCACAATCAGGGTCACACACTTCTCTTTTTAAGGCTCAGGCTGACCATTACATCAGTTCTCACACTCCAGCGGATAGCACACAATGGTATAGTGAACTTGACATACCCAATGCTGTTGATGCCTACTGTACGGGTGGTGACTAGCCCTAGAAAAGGTGATACATTAAGGTAACTGCTGTAGGGCATAAGGGTTTCCTGATTTGTATTAACCTCTTGAGTACTGGAGTCTGTGTTATCATTTCACTTGATATGTTATGTAGAGGTGCATTATTGCCAATAGTTAAAAGTATACAGACTCACACATTACAATGTTTAAGTGTTTTTTAAAGCAACAATTGTGCCTATGGCAATGTTAAGGATTCATTTCTAATGTCTGGGCATACTTTTTAATTACTTTTATGGACATTACTGTCTATTTACCAGCTTTTGACAGGTCTCAGCAAGGATTTTTAGAGCACTTACTGGTGGTATTCAGTATACATAACTTTTTGATGAAAAAGCTACCGTAAGTCCTTACACAGCTTAGTAACTTGCACAAAGATCATAATGTTGGAATGGGCTTTGAGTCAAAGTGAATGGAACAGCAGACTGTAACTTGACAACTTGCAACCTATTTTGCTGTGTCTTCACTCAGCCCTGTAAAAAGGCCTGATTGAGACTGACAGGTAACGACCTGCATAAAAGATTTTGATGGAGCCCTTAAGTAAGTAAGTCTTTCAAAGCAGTTTGTATAAAAGTGTCATGTGTATGATTGTTAGTGCAAGAGCAGGGGCAGCAATTATTTTTTTTTATCTTTCTGTCAAGATATGTATTGTCATATCTATATTTCACTGTACCCCAGATCTACATAATATGTTGAGGGCTGCATAAATAAGTGATCATAATTATAACTTGTGGACAGAGGAGACATGGGGAGAACAAGTGCATCAGAAGATATTGGTCCTAGTTCTTTATCTTTGTACCTTTAAAGCAGAGGCAATATTTTCAAAGAATTGGTCTATATGCTAACATCTAGAACTGGCTCTCAGCTTGCTTAAACAATAATAAGCATAACAAGGCTCCAAAAAGACACAAGGAAACAGAGACATGCTATGATATCTTATTCACCCACTTTATTTGTACATGCCTTTATTTTTAGAATAATGCAATGTCCTAGGCAGTACTTGCTTACATCTGATTTATAGTCATGTAATTTTTTAATCTGGTCAATCAAATGTCTCACACTTTTATGGTATACATGAAAAATCTGATGTCTGATGTAGGACTACATTAGAAGCAAAACTTAGAACAAAATGATTAAATAATTGAAAATACATGAAAGGAAATACTGGCATTTTAGATACTAGATTGTATTATTTAAAAGCATAACTAGTATACTCCAACATACCATGGTGCATCACAATTATCAAACAGCAGTCAGAAGATTCAATAAGTGGTCCGCCAAGACCCTCTAATACATCCAAGCATCCTCCAGATGTCTAGTTCTCTGTTCACCCTGTCTTCTCTGTGTGTGATTCTAGAAGTTGTAATAATATTTTGATATCAATGACATCAATTACAGGCAAAAGAACCAGAGATCCCATGATTAATTTTGTTTATGTTTGTGCCAGTGTGTCTATATCTCATTTGTGTGTCTCTGTGTACCATCGGTGTGTCTGATTCATTGTGTGTCTTTGTGAACACACAGTGTCTTTGACTTGCTTTGTGTGTTTATGTGTGGGTTACCAGTGTCAGTTTTAGCACGTGTGTCAATTTGTATTATCTATATTCTTATCAGCATGTTTATGACTGGTTTGCATGTGTTAATCTGTGTATCAGTGTGACATGGCTTGTTTTGTGTATTAATGTTGCTGTAACTAGCTCTGTTTGTAGGTATGTTACTTTGTACATACAAATATTTTTGTTGTTGTTTGTTCATTCAGTCGGGTTCATCTATGTGTGACCCTACGGACAACAGTATGCCAGACACACATGTCAGCCACTGCCCCTCTGAGCTCCCTCAAGCTCATGTAGTTTACTTTAATGACCTCATCTATCCATCTCCGCCTCTTCCGCCCCTTCTTCAAGTGCCTTCAATATCAAATTCTCTAGGGAATTCTGTCTTCTCATTATATGACCAAATTATTTGTACTTTAGCCTCATGACAAAGCCTTCCAGGGAACAGTTTGGTCTGATTTCCTGTAGTATTGATAGGATCTTCTTGCAATCCAGTAGACTCTGTGCAGTTTTCTCCAGCACCACAATTCAAAGATGTAAATTCTACAGTGCACAGCCTTCTTTATGATGCAGTTCTCACATCAGTATGTTACTACTAGGAATACCATAATTCTAGCTATGCAGACCTTTGTTGACATTTGTTATCTTTGCTTTTTAATAGCTTGTCCAGACTTGCCATAGTTTTACTCCCCAGAAGCAAATGTTTTTCATTTCATGTCTGCAGTCACCATCTGCTGAGATCTTGGAGCCCAGGAAAATAAAAAACTGTCACTGCCTCCACTTCTTCTCCATCTATTTGCCAGGATCTTCATCTTTTTTCACACTCATCAATAGGTCCATTAGTTCCTCCTCACTTTCAGCCATGAGAGTAATATCATCTGCATATTTGAGATTATTGATATATCTCCAAACAATATTGATTCCTTCTTTGGATTCATCCAGTCCAGCCTTACACAAGATGTATTCCGCATATAAGTTAAATAAATAAGGTGACAATAAACAACCTTGTCACACTTATTTACCAATCTTGAACCATTCAGTTGTTCCATGTTCGTTTCTGACATACAAATTCCTCAGGAGACAGATGAGATGGTCTGGCACTCCCATTTCTTTAAGAACTTCCCACATTTTGTTTTGATCTACACAGTCAAGGGCTTTAAAATAGTCTATGAAGCAGAAGTAAATATTTTAGTGAACTCTCTTGCTTTCTCTATTATCCGGAGGCAATTTGATCTCTTGTGCCTCTGCAGAACCTGGCTTGAACATCTGGTAGGTCCTAGTCCATATACTGTTAGAGTTGAGCTTGGAGGATCTTAAACATTACCTTGCTGGCATATGTAGAGCAATTGTTGGATAATTGGACCACTTTTTGGACTGTCTTTTTTTTAGATGTAGCCTGACCAATCTACTGGCTGCTGTTTAGTTTTCCAAATTTGTTGGCATAAAGCAAGCAACACTTTCACAACATCATCTTGTGGTATTTTGAATGGTTCATCTGGGATTCCATCAACTCCAACTCCTGCAGTCTTGTTACTAGTAAGGCTTAATAGTGTCCATCTCACTTCAATCTCCAAGATGTATGAAGCCATCTCATTGGACAAACTATTGAGGTCATCACTGTTAAGATCTTTCCTGTATAGTTTTTGGTGCATTCCTGGCACCTCTTCTTTATCTGATCTGCTGTTTGCTGTTGTTAAGCCCCTCCCATTTTAGTATTTTATAACGCCCAATTTAGCATGAAAGGTTCTCTTGAGATCCCTGATTTTCTTGAAGAGATCTCTTGACTTTCTTC
>CM050163.1:316447504-316812504 GCA_027410445.1 Discoglossus pictus | reverse complement strand
GGTAACATTTAATTATTTGTGTGTTATTATTTTAAACAGAGTGTGATTGTCTATTGTTGTGACTTAGATGAAGATCAGATCACATTTTATGACCAATTTGTGCAGAAATCCATATCATTCCAAAGGGTTCACATACTTTTGCTTGCAACTGTATGTGATAATCTTTATATTGGGTTAAGAGAATGATCTGAGGAACTAAAATTAGGTTAGGTATTGTGACAGAAACCATCCCTTGCCAACAGAGCTGAAGAGTTGGTGGTTAAGTCTTCCCTCATTTGTGTAGCTTCTACTTACCTCTGCAGCACGTCCCTCTCATAATTTTACTGTACATAAGAGAATTCTATCTCTCAACATTCACTGTCCTCCAGTGTTTAGGGTAAAACAGAGTTATAGAGGGTGAGCTGCTCTAACAATTAACTGATGTTTTATTAAATTGAATGTAACTGAATTGATGATTCTGAAAATGTGAGTGATACTGTTTAGATATGTATGTAATTTATAGATTTGTTAGACACAAAATGATTAATGCAAGTTAAGAGAGAAGGAAAGAGGGGGAGAGAGAGAAGGAAATAGAGGGAGAGAGAAGAAGAGGGGGAGAAGGAGAGGGGTAGAGAAGGAAAGATGGGGGAGTGAGGGAGAGGGGAGGGGGAGAATGAGAGAGAAGTAGAAGGAAAGAGGGAGAGAAGGAAAGAGGAGGAGAGAAAGGGGGGAGAGAGTGAGAGGTAAGGAAAGGGGAGGGAGAAGGGGCCGGGAAGGGAGAGAGAAAAGGAGAGAGGAGTGAGAAGGAGGGAGAGGGGTGAGAAGGAGAAAGAGGGGGAGAAAATGAGAGTGTGGGAGGGAGGAGAAGGAGAGAGCGATGGGGAAAGCAGGAGAGAGAAGGAGAGAGGGGCTTGAAGGAGAGAGAAGAGGGGAGAGAAAGAGATGGTGAAGAGAAATGGGGGAGAGAGATGGGAATTTGGCACCATTTGATCCCTTTTTATTGAAACAAGTGTTTCAATGGCTGTTTTGACAGTATTGTTAACAACATTTGATGACTTAATCAGTACTTTGGATCTTCCATTGAAGACTATGGAGCCTAATCTACTGCTTAACTCAAGTTAGAATTCTGACCAGGACACCCGCCTGGTCCTGGGAGCCAGCTAATTTCAGGGTTGGCTACTTGAAGCGTCTACTGGTTACCCCAAAATATTTTTATTAGCCCAATGTTATAATTATACTCCAAAATACACACACAAGTAAAACAATTGATCCCAAAATGAAAAATCCAACCAGAGCCCTCTAGGATCAAATGACCTGTGTGACAGGGATCCTAATGGCCAAAGGCAGGTAACCAGGGTTTTGGGGAAAAACATCACACAATAAAACCAGTGAGTTATTTTAGCTCTTGGGTCAGGTCGTTACATAGCTGGGTGTCCAGTTTCTATTTCAAAGAAGTTTAAGATTCAATTGAGCAATCATAAGTTACTGGAGCCTGTAAGTGAGGCCGTAAGTTAATTTGCTATTCAATTGACGTCTTTTTGCGGGCTCCAAGCAGTTTACGGGTTTTGGCTTTGAAAACCTTTCGGTTATTAAACCCAGAACTTACAGCATCCCAAAGACTTTGATATTTTCCATCTGTAAGAGTTACGATCGTTAAAATCGCTATTCAGTTGCTACAATTCCCAAGCCCGCAAATGTTTTCACACCTGTAACAGGCAAATAGAGGAGAAAATCCTACAAGTACTAGAGAGGACCTGCAAGGGGGTTTGACCCCTGCCCACAGCACTGTAAATGCAAATAAAAAAATAAATACTGCACTGTAAATGACGGGGACAGTGGTGAAAGACTTTGGAATTAATTGCACAACAGTCTCAAGCTCGCAAATCGGCAATAAAAAAAATTTATGTTTAATTTCAGGGTTATATCGATCTCTGTAATCAATGTGTTAATACATATCACGCCACCCACATTGAGTAGAACAGTATTGGCATTCATTTTTATTATTTTGTATATTGTGGTTTTGTATAGGTTAAATTCATTGCTATGGCCATTTAAAATAGTAAACATGTTATGTCCCTGTGGAAAAAAAGGAAGTGGCTTTGTAAGAAGTCTTGGAATGCTGAGGGTATTCTGTTGAATACCCTTGCTGTGCTTGAGTGTGTTAGTGAGCCCCCACTGTTATCAATGTGTCCTTTTGTATCTGATCAATGTACTTCAATGACTATTCTGAATAAAAGTGCTTATTTGTGCAGACACAAATTCAGATCGAGAGTGTAGTGTGGGAAGTTATGTTTTTGGCAATTTGAGAAACACCCCAACATTTTTTATGAACAATTTTGTTTTCACGTATAGTATTTTATTCGGAAATGGTCTCTAAAAGACTTCAATGGTTTGCTATAAGTGAGTGACCATTCAGAATGAACCAATGTGGTATAATTATTTGTAATATTTCCCTGAGTTTAACTGTACTGTGAGTGTTTGTGTGCTGTAAGTGTAAAAGTAGTAAGTGTGAACTGAGTGTTAATTTTGACTGTAATCTGTGGGTGTGATTGTGGGCATTGGATGCAATTGTGTGCAATAACTGGCTAGAGTGGGAAAAAATAGATCTCCACAAGAAATAACAAACAGGTGTGTGTGTGTTCAACAATTTTACATTTCAATGCAATTCCAGCATGGTAGCCACTAGAGAAACAGATACATATTTTGTTGAATACATTATATTATGTATCCCCACACACAAACACAAAAAAAAACTCACCTATGGCACCTAGCTAGAGAAGGCAGGGTCTAAGTGTAAAAAATATAACAAAATAATTTGTAATTGTAATGTTATGCGAATAATGCATCCCACCCAGGGAGGTACCAGTAGATGAATGCTTTACTTGTCGAGATATTAATTTGGTCATGTCTGTGTCTGAGTGTGATTCTGCTGTGAGTATGATGGTAGTCAGTGTGTTGTTAGTGTGACTGTGCAAAGAAAGTATAACTGTATTTAAAGACAGGCCTGAGTATACAGTTGAGTCACATTATTATCCAGAAAACCCACTGTGTGCAGCACCGAAAGCAGCTAGACAGCACAGTAGTGAGTAAATAAAATGCTAGAAGGCAAGTGTATTTAGAGCCATGCAGACCAGTTTGGGATCCATACAGTAAACATGGTGATCGAGGTGACCCTACAGGCTCTCAATGTGGGTCTAGTCCAGGGAATTTGGAGGTTAGGGAAGTACTTACAAGTCTTTGTCATGCTCCTCCAACACTTCCTGAGAAATATGGCCATTTGCTTTGTCTTGATTGAAGAACCCTTCTGCTCCATGCATGGCAGTCAACATTTATGGCTGTACTTTAGTGATGTTGCGAACATCAAATTTTGGGTTCGCAAACAGCGAACGCGAACTTTACCAAATGTTCGCGAACGGGCGAACATCAGCGAACCCCATAGACTTCAACGGGCAGTCGAATTTCAAAACCCACAGGGACTCTTTCTGGCCACAATAGTGATGGGAAAGTTGTTTCAAGGGGACTAACACCTGGACTGTGGCATGCCGGAGGGGGATCCATGGCAAAACTCCCACGGAAAATTACATAGTTGATGCAGAGTCTGGTTTTAAGCCATAAAGGGCATAAATCACCTAACATTCCTAAATTGTTTGGAATAACATGCTTTAAAACATCAGGTATGATGTTGTATCGATCAGGTAGTGTAAGGGTGACACCCGCTTCACAGTAACAGACCAATATCCCCGTTCAATGCACCACAAACAACCGCAAACAGTCCCTTTGCACAACCGCAAACTCCCCATTTGATACCAAGCTAGCCATGTCACGTTCCTTGTCCTCACTGATGTCATTGAAGGTCTCTTCCTCCACCCAGCCACCAAGGGTCCCCGAAAGGTGACAACAAGCCCCCTGGGACGCCTGCTGTGTTTGGTCTTCCACCTCTTCAAAGCCATCTTCCTCCTCTGACTCCTCTTCTTCAGACTCCCAGAGTCTGGGGGCTTCCACTGCCCAGCATGGAAGATTATATACCGGTCAGAGTCTGGGGGCTTCCACTGCCCAGCATGGAAGATTATACACAGGTAAGAGTCTGGGGGCTTCCACTGCACAGCATGGAAGATTATACACCGGTCAGAGTCTGGAGGCTTCCACTGCCCAGCATGGAAGATTATACACAGGTCAGAGTCTGGGGGCTTCCACTGCACAGCATGGAAGATTATACGCGTTGCCTCTGTCTGCGTTATTATAAGGTGTGTACTGTTAAGTAGTACTATTCCTATCGGTTTAATCCCTGTTACGTCCACTATCAGGGGACGTGTATATGGCATGGATTTTTGGGAGTGGGAGATGGAAAAAGATGCTTGGTCGGTCCTCCCACTTCAAATTTGAGCCACGTATTCCATGCTTGGCAGCCGTCACCAGGTTTACCCAATGCGCAGTGTAGGTGATATACCTGCCCTGACCATGCTTTGCAGACCAGGTATCAGTGGTCAGATGGACCCTTGCCCCAACACTGTGTGCCAGAGATGCCATTACTTTCTTTTGCACAATCGTGTACAGATTTGGGATTGCCTTTTGTGCAAAGAAATTTCGTCCTGGTACCTTCCACTGCGGTGTCCCAATAGCTACAAATTTTTTGAACGCCTCAGACTCTACCAGCTTGTATGGTAAAAGCTGGCGGGCTAAGAGTTCAGACAAGCCAGCTGTCAGTTGCCGGGCAAGGGGGTGACTTTGTGACATTGGCTTCTTACGCTCAAACATGTCCTTGACAGACACCTGACTGTGGGCAGATGAGCAAGGACTGCTCGGGGCGAGACACGGAGTAGCGGATGGTTGAGAGGGGGCAAGAAGGGCAGCAGTGGTTGACGTGGCTGACGATGCTGGACCAGGAGGAGGATGGCAGCTTTGACTTTGTGTGCTGCTTGTACTCATGTGTTGATCCCATAGGCGTTTGTGATGTGACATCATCGGCCTTGGCAAAGAAGTTGTACCTAGGTGGGTGTTGGACTTCCCATGACTCAGTTTCTTTTCGCACAGGTTGCAAGTGGCATCGCTGTTGTCACAGGCAGACACACCAAAAAATTGCCACACTGCTGAGCTCTGCAATGACGGCATTCTGGTGGTGGCAAAAGCATGCGTTGACTGGCGTGCTGTCTGGCTGACCCCGGGTGCCGATGCATGCTGTCTGACTGTGCCACTAGCTACTTGCGACGACCTCCCCCAGCTTCCAACTCGTCTCCTCCTCCTCTCTGTCTCCCCATCTGAACGTCCCTCCTGTTCTTCTCTCATAGCGGGCACCCACGTGACATCCACGGATGCATGGTCATCATCAACCGCTTCACGTATCTGACAACTCAACAAAGGAAGCAGCACCGGGTACAACATCATCATCATCAGACCGTACGTCAATGTGTGTAATGCTGCCTGACTGGCATATATCCCTGTTATCTACATCCTCTGGCACTAATGTTTGCGCATCACTCATTTCTTCCAACGGATGTGTAAATAACTCTGCTGATGGATCAAGAGAAGTGGCTGTGGTGCTAGTGTTGGTGGTGGCGGCAGGCGGGCGAGTGGTAACTGGAGAGATGCCCGAAGCTAAGCTGGAGGAGGATGGTGCATCTAGGTTCCGAGCGGAAGCTGTAGAAGATTGGGTGTCCTGTGTTAGCCAGTCAACCATGTCCTCAGAACTGTTCAAGTTCAGGGTACGTTGCCTCTGAAATCTGGGCATTATTCTAGGGCCAAAGGGAATCACAGCCCTACGACCACGACGGCCCCTGCGGGGTGGCCTGCCTCTGCCTGTCATTTTTTTTCCGATTTAGTGGTACTATGTGTGCAAGCTACTGTGACACCAGATATGAGTGTCACTGTGCACTGGCAAAAGTTGGCAAAGTAGATGCAATAGGCTTCACACACACGCCTGTAGGCAGGCAATTGCTATTCAATCTATTACAGTCAAAAAAGTGTTGTTTTATGTCACTGAGCACAATGTAAGCTGTGAGCCTGACACAGGCAGGCAACTGAAATTAGATTACAGGAAAACAATGGTTGTTTTCAATGTATGTTACACCACCAGGTATGAGTAGTGAAAATAAGCACAATATAAGCTGTTATGTGTTAGCCTGTCACACACACATGCTGGCAGGCAGGCATAGATAACACAAAAAAAATATAAAATAAAATAAATGATGTTCAAAGTTTCCTCAATGATAAAGTATAGGGGGCGAACCGAAAAGCGCATGTGTTCGCCGTTCGCAGCAAACGCGAACATGCGAAAATCGCCGTGAATAGTTCTCCGGCGGATTGTTTGGGACATCACTACTGTACTTGATCTGCAAGGATGGGAAGATAACCCAATTGGTTGAGGGAGTCTTCCAGAGGTATGAATGGACCCAGACAATGTCAAAAAAAAAATTCCCCAGCTTCCACAATGGTTGCAGATTGTTTGTTCTTGGAGGTTTCATGCCTGAAATGCCAACATCCATCCAGTCGATGGAGCAGAAAATGTGACTCATCAGAGAAGGCAACCTTTTCCAGTCATAGGAGGTACAATTTTGGTACTGTTGGTCAAATTGAAGCCATTTATGATGATGAACTATCGTCTGCATGGATGCAGTGACCAGACATTTGCTTTTGAGTCCCATATGCAACAAGGTTCGCTGTACTGTCATTTTAGACACATGTCTGGAGCCCCTTGGTTTGTTTGGATGGTGAGTTGCTCAATTGTAGCATGACAGTTGGCCACACACCTTAACTGCAGAGATTCACTTCTGAAATCAATGGCACCTGGTGCTCCACAGTTTCCATTCCATTTATTTGATGCAACACTATTGCATCAAATCACAGCAGCATGCAAACAGTTCACAAACTGGGCTGTTTCAGAAATATTGCTACCCTTAACTTGAAAGCCAATGATAGTTCTCTTTTCAAAATCGGATAAATCATATGTTTTACCCATGACAGCTATGATTGATATGTTTGTAGAATGCCTACATGTCACCTAAGCCAGCTTTCGACACATGCTGTATTTCATAGCTATGTGCTGCTGAGGTCACAAGTAGTGGTCATATTAATGTGACTTGACCCTGTATTTACTTAAATGTGGTGCATATGGTTGTATATTGGGCTATATCTCATCCCTGAGGTCACTAAACTCCACTTCTTATCTTCTTGCAGAGTTTAGTGAATTTAGGGGTAAGCATCTAGTTATATTGATTTTGGATTTGACCTGCTGCACTTTTTAAAAATAAACTCTTTGTTTTCTGCAACCTATCCCACTGTATCCAATTATACCATATATGATTATATTGTTAACTATAACTCTGTAAATGCTTCTTTACCTACTATGATGCTCTTTGTCTACATCATCACCTTGGTGTCCTTTAGTAGGTAAGCTTGTGAGGAGCAATCTTAGCTTATTCACTGCTTTTGATAAAAGCACTATGAATCATATATTGCTGCACTGGGCATGGCCCCACTCTTTTTTTCTTAGGAATCACCATGGTACACTAAACTGTAACCATGCGGGTCCGTATGGAAGAAACAAAAAGAATCAGAGGAGCTCAATCTGAACAAACAATACCTAAGTAGGTTTGCTGAATGAGTCTGGTTACCTACTCAGAGAGCAGCCTTTGTTAGCTCACTTGTGCCCTTCACAGGAAGAAATATCCTGTAGTATATCAGCCTGATCTCACTCAATAGAGTGATCCAGCCCAAAATACAAAAAAATATCTACCATGAAAAGGAGAAAGAGCAAACCCTAGACATAAAACCTCAGTCAGTGAGGTGTAGCTGTACTCCCTATGGCACATCTGGTTTCCCCTATCACCCTGCTCAATCTGAGAATGAACAAATATGTTTGATCTATAGGTCTGGTTACCTAATCAGAGAGAGGCCTCTTTTAACTCACTTGTGCTAAAAGATCCAGCTCTGAAATGTCAGGCAATTATGTATAGAACATATGGACGCCCATGGCATCAAAATTTAACCCAATACCATTTGGGTTCCTGCGGACCTCCATGGTAACTAAATGTAAAGTTTTATGCTATGGAAGTCCCAATAGATCTCCATAATATACTATACTATAGCTATGGGCATCCTTATGGACCCCCATGTCACCTAAATTACTCATTATGATGGGAGTTCTTATGGACCCCTCTGGTACCTAATCTTAACCCCAATACCATGGTATATGGGTTAAATGTAGGTGTCATGGGAATCCATAGGGAGCCCAGTGTAAAGGGATTGAATGTAGGTTTCATGAGGGTCCATAAAATCACCCATGGTGCCATAGAGGTCATAAAAATATATGAAAAAGAAAAATAGAAATGGCAATACGTTAAGGTACTAGGTAGGAGATTTAACTGCACAAACCATATGTATAAAAAGTCATGAATACAGGCAATTGTGACCCCTTATGTTCCTGGGTTCCCCCAGGACCCCTCAACTCCCAGGAGCCATTGGTTCCCCCTTTCCTGCCCTGTGCTGTTTTTTCATAGATAGATGAATAAACTATTGGAGAATGTTATGGCTAGTGTAGTGTATATTCACACAAGGTAGTGGCTGGCATTCTGTAGTGTTGCTATGGAGACTGTTTCAGTCTCTTTGTTTCCTACAAGTATACATTAGGAAGGTTGTGGACACATGTTAGAGCTAGAAAGCTACGTGCAATACATCCTTGGTGAGCGTCAGCACACCACTATTGGAAATCTTTGCGGCAGCCATATAACAGCCACACTCTCTCAAAAGAACACCTGTAGATATACATCAGCCTTATGGCCATTTATGTGGGAGCCATGTAAGCAACCTCTAACATTTTTTGGAATCAATCATGTGCCATTGTTGAAATACATACATTAATATCTTCAGTCTCCATTTTGGATTCCCACCTTAATTGTGGTATATTTCCAAAATCCTTAAGTATCAGACCATCCATCATCCTAATCACGAGTTTCAATATTCTTTCAACATCCTTTGTGCTGGAGTGTAAAGGAATGCTTAACAAATCTTATATATTTGAATTCTCAGAATATGTTCCTGGAGTCTGGACAAGTAGATTGTTCTTTTCTACTGTAGAAACAGCTTTCACCACATTTGAGCACATTTTAGTATTATTTTTGCAACCTAGGGAAGAGATCATTGTTAAGTTACCCATCCTTTTCTAATTTTCTGCCTTATTTATTTTGTCATAATGTATTTTAAGTGACAATTTTCTATTACAGTAAGAAATTATAGTACTTTACTGAGGGCCTTAAAGGGCCTTATAGGTAGGTCTAAAATTATTTGCATGTAAATATATTTTTATGTTTTGCGATTTATAAGAAAAACTGCTGGGAGTGCTGTTGACACCCCCAACAGCCAGCTCTGTGCTTGAGGGTTCATTTTTGTAAAAATGAACCCTCGCATCCTGCGCATGAGCAAAACTGATTGGTGTTACAGCCAATCTAGCCATGACGTCAGCCGTAACTTCACCTCTGCTTCTGATAACCTTCAGGCTGTGCTCTGAGTTCTTGGAAGCCATTTTGAGAGTGTCTGTCTGTGTGAGTGTCTGAGTGAGTGTGAGTATCTGTGAAAGTGTGCATGTCTGTGTGAGTTTCTGTCTGTCTCTGTGTGCATGTCTGTCTATGTCTGTATGAGTGTGTGTTTCTGTGTGAGAGTCTGTCTGATTGTGAATGTCTGTGTGAGTGCATATGTCTGTGTTAGTGTATGCCTGAATGTGTATGTCTGTGTGAGTGTCTCCCTGAATGTATATGTCTGGGTGAGTGTCAAAGTGAGTGTCTGTCTGAGTGGGTAAGTCTGTATTAGTGTCTGTCTGACTGTGTTATTGTCTGTCTGAGTATGTATGAGGAATTGACTCTGCTGGGTTTTGAACCACCCGGCTGCTATACCTCTTCCTTACCACTGCGCCAGCCTGCCTTTGTGAATTTCATTGAGATCTGATAACCTTGACTCTGCTAGCAATTGTATCAGTGCCTAAGTCTCTTCAGCTGTGCCTGGTCAGGTGTCTGGTCCTTAGCCTATATAAGGCACTTCCTGTCAATGTACCTTGCCAGATTATTGTGTGGTTCCTGATCACCTCAATAAAGCTTGTTCCCGTTTCACCTACAAGTTGCTGAACTGGATTATTGCTGGCCTTGGCTGCTGGTCTCCACAACCTTGCGATTCCTATATCATTACAGTATGTCTGTATGAGTGTCTGTCTGAGTATGTATGTCTGTGTGAGCGTGTGAGTGTCTGTGAGAGTGTGGGTCTGTGTGCATTTCTGTGTGAGTGAGTGTGTGTGTCTGTGTGAGTGTTTGAGTGAGTGAGTATGTCTGTGTGAGATTCTGTGTGTGTGTGTGAGTGTTTGAGAGTGTGTCTGACCGTGTATGTGTGGGTGAGTGTTAGTGTCTGACAGTGTGTATGACAGTGTGTGTGCAATTGCCCCTGTCACCTCCCAAAGCCCCAGTTAGGGAGTTCATGGGGCAATTCACTGGGGCTAGTGGAGGTGATGGGGCAATTCACTGGGGCTGGGGAGGTGATGGGGTATTTCACTGGGGCTGGGGTTTGTTGGGACAATTCACTGGGGCTGGGGGAGGTCACAAGGCAATACACTGGGGCTGCAATAGATCACAGGGGCAATTCACTGGGGCTGAGATAGATCCTAGGGGCATTTCTCTGGAACTGGGGGAGGTCATGGGGCAATTCACTGGGGCTGAATGAGATCATGGGGGCAATTCACTGAGGCTGGGGGAAATATCAGTAATAGTAATAGTGAATGAAGGGACACAGACCTAGTTCTGGTTATTACAGAAATCTAAAGGAAAGCTGGAGCTCAAATCACAGACCAAAAAGATACAATGTATTATGTATGCTAATTTTCACTGGTATTTTCAGGGGGTGTCAACATAAAACAGTTTGCATATGCAAGAAATTCAACAAACTTTAAGGTAAAAGTTTAAATGTTTATTTTGGTATTTTTTCGTGCAATTTTTTCATAGACTACTAATTCTCCTCTATCACATTAATAACCCAGCTCACTTGCAAATACCTTTAATCTAATAAAAAAGAGAGTGTAATCGAAAAGTTTATAAATTTACTTTTTTACTTGTTTTTTTCTTTGTTGCTGATATTTCCTCTTCTGGCCTTTCCTCCCCCCTCTAGTTGCCATTCTGTTTCTAGTTCTCTTTTTCAGTGACTGGATTGTATTTTATTCTCCCATTTTCGTAGGGGACATTGATGGAACTGATCTCATCCAATTATCCATTGTTGTATCATTTGTTAATGTGATGGACTGTTGATCACTAAAAAATGTGGTTGATTGACTGATTGTGAGCACCCACTTTCTTATCTTTATTACCAGAATCCATCAGTGACAGATTATCTCAAATATGTTGACTGCCAATATCTTTTGAATAGAAGGATTAGCTCACAAGTTGATCAGTTGATCAGTTCTATGTACAAACATGTGGTACAGCTATGGGCAGCAGGTTCACCCAAGTTTCTTAAATCTTTTCATGCAATTTTCTGAACTTAATAATACCTTCAGTTGTTAATTGGTTAGTTTCCTGCTGACAAGTTTCTTTTTCTGGTTTGATGGTTGTATAAACATAAATATATTTTTATTTGTACATCCTCAAATAGTAGTGGTTGTAAATCTTTGGAAAAAAATGGAACTAAACCTTGTAACAGAAGTCTCTGCAAATTATGTCATCACTTTAAAGATGGCATAGCCACACATAGCAATAAGACCTATAACATCAGGAGGTCATATTGATGAGCACTGTTTAATGTGGTATACATAATACAATGTAAAATATCTGAAACAGGTTACATTGGGGAACCAGCCAAAACTGCATGTAGGTGAATTTGCATATACATTCTATTAAAAAGTACAATGAAGACAATTAGTGTACTCTAGTTGGACACTCCATCCAAATCCTGAAAATCAAAATACTAAGAGGGAATTTCAAAAACACCCAGAAGAGAAAAACATTTGTAATTAAAATTATCACATTCTCAACACTAAAGATATAGGCCTTAACATGGACATGGGTTTTCTGACACATTATAAAAATGTCTTGTGATTCTGCCACAATCTTTTTCTTCTTATTTTTGTGTCACTATTACAGGCTCATCACTCTTAGTGAAGTGTTTGTCCAGTAGGAAGGTTATCACTGTAAACTGCAATACTCTTATTTCTCATGTTTGTATTTGTGTATGTATACTTAATATCCCCTTCTGGATCGCTACCTGTCACGGTAAAGGGGCTTGTGTACCTCAATAAAGCTGTGAACTAAACCATGAAGGGTCACCCAAGATGGGCAGGTGATAGCTGAGGTCAGACAAATCACAATCCACTGAAAAAGGAACTGGCAACCCGCTCCAGTATCTATGCCATGAAAATCTTATTGATAAGCTCAAACAGAGACATAATTATTGTGCCTGATGTGCTGTGGTTCATAGGGTCATGGAGAGTCAGACACTACTAAACCCAAAACAACAATACATAGTATGTGTGTATATATTTATTTTAATATATTATGATGATATCCCATTATATATATATATATATATATATATATATATATATATATATATATATATCACATGATTTCAGAGGCTATTTCTACTCTCTCTACTCCACTCTTTGTTTAGATTCAAAGAAGAAGTTCCATTTCATGTCAGTTTTGCTTTAGACCTAATAAAGGGAGGTCAAACCTCTGGAAAGCTTATTAAAATGTCTCTCTATATGTAACAAAAATGTTAAAAACAACATTCTGTAAATGATAACGCACAGTATTTTTTATCTGATCAACTTAAAACATAAAAAAGTAAAATAGTGATTGTGGCATTTTTTAGTTTACTGAAGAGGTTGTGTTTCTTTTGCTTTAAAAAAAAATAACAAAATGTGTAATTTGGCAAAACTTTTACATACAACTGTATACATATAGAAAAACATATAACATAAGGCGTTGAAGATTTATTTTAATTATTAATAAACATAGAGGATGCAAATTGAGAGGTGGCAAGACACTTATTTGCAGCTAGGTTACTTTACATTATGTTATTATTAGTCTTATCAATACTATGTGCCCTTTGATGGTTTTAATTGAATGCAACTTTGTTTAATGTTTCAAACATTTTAAAAACGTATTTATTGACCTTTTTGTTTCATGTGAAATATCCCGGAAAAAGTTCTGTCTGGACAAAATGTGTAGGAGCCTGTTTTTTTTCCATGGTATGTTGATACAATTGTTTTTTCGAGTATACTTTTTAAGCATATAATCATTTATTTTCTTCTTCACTAATTGGTCTTTTTTGCTATCCTCTATAGCCCTCCACTTTGCAGTTTTTCATGCTCATCTCGAGGATTGAATCATCTGGATCAAACAACCATATACATGTCCATATGTATTGTGAAGATTAAGATTACTATTTTGTCTGGCATACCCTTGGGACTCACTTGAGATTTACTGTTATTTTGGGCAAATATGTATCTTGCCATTGCAAAGCAGTCTGCTTCTTCCTACCTGAGCACCTACTTGTACTGTTTGACTTTCTGTTCATATAATTTTTAGTGATATTAATAGTGGTCATCAAGGGAAGGTTTACCTCTTTGATGATGACTCTAAACCATGTAACAAGGAGGATTCCAGAATGTGTAAATCAAATATGTAATGATTTAATAAAACTAAAACATGCAGTTAAGGCATAAAAATCCAAGTGTATAATACGAACTGAATGGAGTCTCTTCTGGGAGGAGAAAAACAGTAAATAAATTATTATTGCTATAAACTGATGATGACACCAGAAGAAGAAAATAACTTGGGAGTTAGAATATGCAATGATTTAAAAATAAGAAAACACTGCAGCAACACACAGGACAAACAAATGGAAAGCTTTAGTTGTAATCTGCCATCATATCTACCATTCCCTGTTGTTTTTTTTGCAGACATGGATTTCATATTTTGTCTTTTCCACTAAAAGCACACTGTTGTAAGATACCAGAAGTGGTCTAAGAGATACGTTTAATATGTATGAACACTTCCATAACTGTGATCAGTGTTACCTTTTCTAACTTGGTAATATGTAATGTCTTTTAACAGTGTAATTTATACAGTTCTTGTTATAGAAGCCTAATGACATATACATATTTGCAATAATAAACTGAATTATACTTTACTTGATACAAAATTGCTTTGTAAAATGATCTCAGTTTTTCCAGTCTTCAGAGAAACATGTATTTTCCTTTACTTAGAAATTGCACCTTTTGCAAAAATAATTGGTGTGTCAACCGAAATTGTTCAAAGTGGGTCCCATTATCATTAATAATACAGCTGAATTTAAGAGTTGGCAGAAAAATGTACGATTTGACTTTGTTATCTAAACTTTTATATACGTGATGATAGGTTGCAATATTTTAAACAGATTTTATACTAGTTAATACAAATCAAGCAGGGGTGTAATATAGCACTGGTTTTAAACTGGTTCTGCAAACTTAAAAACTACATGTTACATATTAGAAACAGGGCTAGGACAAACAGTCCCACAATCTAGACTGGTTCCAGTAATTTAGAGAAAGAGAAAATAAGAACAGTGAGTGTGTGTGTGTGTGTTTCATAGGTTTTTTTGCTGATAGTTAGAGATCTAGGTTTGTGTAAACATGACTAATCATTTCTGAATTTAAGCCAATTATTACCCATCTCAAAGTTACAGTTTTGGTTAATCATTGATTTGACTGCAGTCCAAGACAGAGAGTTAGTTTTTTCTCTCTCCTTGTGATTGGTAATTTGAGTGCTAGTAATGCATCTGATTGGAACAATATTTGGTATAAGGATGCATGCATTTTTAGGTCTGTAGTCCGAGGACTGATGCATACTGAAAAGGGTCCTGAGGGACATTGTCTGAGATGCTGGAGGCAAAAGAATGGTCAGGCAGGTCAGGTCAGGGATAGGCAGCAAAGTTACAGATATGTACAGGTAGAAGGTTTTTCTATGAGGAGGCAAAGTGAGGTTTTAAACAACTCTGATTCAAAGTGGCATGGGTTGGAGTATACAGTATCTCAGATTGTGGAAGATGGAATTTTGGCACTGGGACGAGGCACTTAGTATCTCAGGGACTGGTAGAATAGCAGCAATTATATGTAGCACTTGGTAGCTTAGTCAGACAAGTGGACAGGCTCAGGCTAGCACAAAGCAAGTCAGGCAAGGATCTCTTGTAGAAAGGTACATGGGACAAGTGAACAATGGGGATGGACAGTACAACAGGTAAGGGACAGAGTGGATTGGAGGTGTATATAAGGGCCGGAGAGGTTAGGACATGGCAGGCAAAGTTTGTTGAAACTATCATTTGAAATCTCACAACTAAGCGTTATAGAACACCAGAATGCATATTTGTATAGAGTAGGTAACTGTGGTCTAGAGGTTTTCAAGATGTTCTGGATTGGAAGGCATGCTTTAAATTTTCCTAAACAGTTAACAAAAGTGTATTTGCCTAGGACAATTTGGCCAACTATGATACATGGTGAATCTATGGGAGCAGTTGCACCAGCATAATTCTGTCGTATTTGGGTACATTGTATCTAACATTTCTGTAACAAGGTGCTGTCCATGTGCAAGTTTAAAATACAATTCTCTGATGTTGATCATATTTGGACAAGTTGATGACTGTTCGACAAGTCTGTGACAAACATAAGAACATGCAAATGCTCACTAATCTACTTACTACTAATCTGCCATTTAGATGCCCATTCCTCAATTTTATGTAAATCCCTTTGAAGTCAAAGCACATCATTATCTGATTTAATTACCTTGCACAGCTTTGTGTCATCAGCGAAAATGGAGAAAACACACTCCAATCCTACCTCTAAGTCATTAATAAATATGTTAAAAAGGAGAGGACCAAATACTGAACCCTGAGGAACCCTCTTACCACATTAGTCCAATCCATGAGCAGATATTTACTGCAATTCCTGTATCTCTTAGTTTGCACAATAGTCTCCTATGTGGCACTGTATCAAAACCCTTTGCAAAATCCAAAAAGACTACATCCACTGAGTTGCCTTGATCCAGGTTCCTACTAATCTCCTCATAGCAACTAATTAGATTTGTTTGACATGACCTAACCCTCATAAATCCATGTTGACTCCTACTTATAATCCTGTTCAAATAGACATATTCTTGTATGTTATCCCCCATTAACCCTTCTGAAAGCTTCCCCAATACAGAAGTGAGGCTCACTGGTCTATAATTTCCCAGATTTGCTCTTGCTCCCTTTTTAAATATAGGTATCACATCAGCTTTTCTCCAGTCATCTGGTAGATATCCTGTGTTAAGTGAATCTTGAAAAATTAAATATAATGGTTTGGCTATTACAGAACCCAGTTCCCTCAGTACCCTTGGATGTATTCCATCAAGACCCGGGGCTTTATTAACATTTATTTTTTTCCAACCGCTTTTGGATTACTTCCTGTATTAACCAATTATTTGGCAAAGGTAGTGTAGCCCCATTATGTTGCAGTGCTTGTGTATACCTAAGAAAAGAACCTATTTAGCTCATCTGCCTTTTCCTGGTCACTAATTTTCAAACGGCCTGTGTTACATTGTAATGTTCCTATAGGTTCCTTCCTCGCCTTCTTCCCAATAATATACTTAAAAAATATTTTAGGGTTAGTCTTACTCTCTTTTGCAATTAATTTTTCATTTTCTATTTTAGCCAGTCTAATCGCGCTTTTGCAAGCCTTGTTTGTACTCCCGTAAAGCAGTCTCTGTCCCCTCTTGTTTGTATAATTTAAATGCCTGTTTTTTACTCCGTATCTTGATCTTTAAATCATTGTTAAGCCACTTGGAAGGGATTTCATCCCTTACTTTTATTCCCACACTGTATATATAGATGTGTATGTATATTTAGTAAGGATTTAAATGTTGTCCATTTATAGACTGGGACTCTGTCCCAGTCTATACTTTGAATTGCTGCCCTTAGACTGTTACAATCTGCCCTTTTAAAATTAAGAGTTTTAAGGTTGTATATTGTGAACATCATTGCAGGTACTGTATATCAAAGTAGGTATCTACAGTATATTGCTTGCTTTTTAATGTATTTACTTTTCCATTTATAAAGGTAGGTATGAATCCATTAATAAGCAGGGATTCTGTTTTACCTATATTAAGTTTGTAAAATGAAAGTGTCACATATTATTTAGTGAAATTGTGGAATGATGATAGTGATTTGTCTTAGTTGGTGAAGGTGAAGGAAATATCGACCATGAAGGGTCTCCAGCTAAAATTATCCAAAAGCATTGTGGTGACTTATAGAACTATCATATTGTTTTGTTTTTTTTAATCATTTTTATTAATGGGAATAAAAGTTATAACAATGTAAGATGTACAGTACAAGAACAATTTGTAATGTATTCAAATGACATCAGAAAAGGCTTGTGTCTACTTTTCCCATTTTTTTATGTTTTGTTGCATAAATTACTATTAAATATGTCACATTCTGCACTACGACATCCTAAACATTGTATTTCTTTTATGCATTGTTTTTGTGATTTTTATTGAATTCAGAATTTTTTTTACTGGAGACACAATAAAAGTTATGTTTTAAGATTTAGTTTGAGTCAGTCTCTAAAGGTGTTTGAGATACAACATACTAGGGTGTGTATCAGCTACGTGTTCTTTTCTCTCCTTTGATTTTCTTGAAATCTCTAATATGTCAGGCTGTTGCCGGTTGACTACTGACAGTTGTTCTATTACCAGAATAAACATCTATTGAGTTAATGGACACTCCTAGCAGGTGACATTAGTAATATATTATAAACCAAACCCACTGAATTTCAGTTCCTAAACCCTCGTGGATAGTTTTGTGTATAAGGTCTGTATGTCAATGTGTACTTGAGGTTAATATGTTGTAGGTCAAGGAGAAGAAAGTTCCATTTGATCTTGTTGAAAGTTATTTCAACATCCAGTGGCAGGAACAGCAGTGATGTGTTGAGTCCAGGGATGTTTAAACTATATTGAACACTCGTAGTGTTGTCCAAGCGCTGACTGCTCTTCCTAAAGCCAACTGTATCCTTATAAAGCAGCTGCCGAATACTCATTGTTAGTTTATCAGGGTTTATCAGATCAAGGTATCCAAGATATGCCAGGAGGGGAGACAGGATAAGGAGAAGCCTGTGGTTTGGTGCCAAACCTCCTGATTGTCGACTAACCTTGAGAGATGGAGGGCAACTGGTGGTTGTAATCCCACAGACTCCTGCACAACAGCTAATAACTCACGCTGACATAGTGACAGGTATTGATGCTGAGGCGGTGACCGGAGAGATGAGCGAGATACACCATTACACCGAAACATGCCGCTACATTGAGACACGCTGATACGGATGATCCACGAAGGGAATCCAAATCTGACTGCAGTGAGCACAATCGCTACATCACAGCCAATAATTCACACTGACACAGTGTTATGCACTAATGCCGAGGCGGTGACCGGAGAGATGAGCGAGACACGTCGCTACATCGAGACACGCTGTTACACCGAGATAAGCCGCTACATCGAGCGGCGTATGAGCGTATGATCCATGAGGGAAATCCGAACCGAACTGCAGCGAATGCAGTGAGTGAGAGCCCTGCAGGGAGTATTGGATTCTGAGGTCTGATATGGATGTTGGATATCGGATCTAACGTATTAGATAAGGTGTGGATGAGAAGTGAAACCAAACCATACTGCAGTGAGTACAGTGAATGAGAGCCCTGCAGAGTGCATTGACTGTGATATCTGATGTGGATGTCGGATTGAGCATAGTAGACCTTATCTAGATGAAGCGTGGAACCGCTGGAGGTAGTGGCGGAGCTTCTAAGTGGGAGATTGTTGAACTGTGTGCTTTGTGCGCCCACCCTGAGGTGACCTGATATATAAAAGGCATCCCTGCTAAAGAACAACAGTGCAACTAAATACAAAAGAATCATTGAATAAACAGACGACAAATTTGCAAAACAAATCAGACATTGTTGCTCAAAAACAAGATAAAGAAGCTTTAGAACAAGTGTAAAATGAGTCATAAAGAAAACAAGCAACCTATAATGAAACATAATTAAAAAAATAAATCTAAAGAGAAGGGGAAAGAATTTGAAACTAAAATATTGCTTCAATCTTATCCCCAAAAGAGAAGGACGAGGATATAACATCGGAAATATCCCAGCTAACTAATTCCTCTCAGTTAGATCTCTCTCCAATACAGACAAAATTTAGTGAAATTTCACATCTTAAACTGCCCGAAACAGTACAATACAATAGAGAGTTATACTAGATGAAACCACTTAAGAATACGAGGAGTCTCCGAGAAAATCCTGATGAAAGACTTAAATGCATATATTAATACTTTTCTAAATACGTTAGTGAAATCAGAGGGAAATTCTATAGAAAAAATATATAGAATTCCTATTCCAGGATACATTCCGAAAGAAACCTCAAGAGATATAATAGTGACATTACAACAAACCTCCTATAAACAGGCAATTATGAAAATATCTAGAGAAAAGAAAAATGTGATAAGCCCTATGAAAAATGTATGATTTTCTCAGATCTTCCTACTGAGACCCTGATTAAGAGAAAATAACTTAATTTTAAGAAATGAGAATATTGTATATAGATGGAACTATCCCGCTAAATTACTCATTATCTATAATAACCAAAGATTTAAAATTACACCAGTACAAGAAGGACAGAAACTTCTGCATGATTGGGCAATACCGCATGAACCAATTGCCCATTTGAATTTGTAACGAACCCAAAAAAGACATATATGGCAAAGTATAAAATACATTGTGATCTATTCTATCGTGATTTTGTTCATTTTATATATTGATAGATTACAAGATAGCAGCTAATTACATTAGCAATATTATGATACTATCTTGATCATAAAGCAATATTGAATGGAAATGATATAAAATTAAAAACATGACAAAAGAATATGGCAATATGGAGGAAAGGAAGGAAAATAGTAAGGGAAAAGGGAAAGAAATGGGATAGAAAATTGTAAAGATAATGTTTATTTATCAACATTATTTATCAACACTATTTATAAATGTAAGATTTTGTATAAATTCAAATAAATAATTGAATCACTAATTAAATGAATCATGTATTAAATCACTGGGGTTTAGCACTATACAAGAGAAAATATTTCTCACTATTTAAATATAATTTAGAATTACAAGAAAATGAACACTTTAACATATTAGTATAGAAATACACCAAAAAAATATATTCAAAATAAAGAGATTTTGGGAAAATTAGTAGTCCTTCTCTTCCTATCCATAATATCAATATTTGATGAACTCCAAGAGAAATAGAAATATACTGTTAGGTTATTGGTTAGTAAAACAAGTATGGGTTAGTCGATGATCACAGAAAAAAACTATAAAAATGGTAGCAAATATAATTACTTTGCTACCACAAAATTATTGTTTACATTTATGTATTTATGTTTTTAATTGTCTACTGATTTTTTTTGGGATGTATGTAATTGGAACCATTTTTTGGCTGTTATCAAAGAAATGTTAAGAAAGAACATGTACAATGCAACTATGAAACCCTAATTACTGGGGCAAGAGGAGTGGAAGATAAAAAAAAAAGATTTTTGAAGTTATATGGGACTTAAATTTATATCTCAAAATGTGAATGGGCTGAATATCCCATCCAAAAGAACAATGGTTATGAATTTTTTTTCATGAACTAAATGTAGATGTAATATGTGTACAGGAGACTCATCTTAAAAATAATAATATTCCTAAGTTATCAGACAAAAAGTATAAAATACAACTCTTTTCTAATTATAAAACCAAGTCGAGAGGTGTTTGTATATTTTTAAATAATAGAATAAGGTGGTTGAAGAATTTATAGAAAAAGATATAGAAGGCCGTTATATAATTTGGATAGGCACAATAAATGATCAAGCTTATACAATAGCAAATATTTACGCTCCGAATAAGAATCAATATAGATATTTGAACAAAATAATAAAACACACCAACGGTATAAAAAAAGGTAACCTGATTATTTGTGGTGATTTAAATATCTGCTTAGATCCTATAATGGATAGAAAATCGATAGTAAAGCCAGAACCAGATAAAATGATGACAAAAATTGCAAATAAAGTTCAAAAGACCCTATTGAATCATAAATTGTACGATAGCTGGAGAGTATTATACCCATTAGCTAAAGAGTACACTTACTTTTCTAATAAATACAAAACATATACAAGACTGGATTAATTTTTAGGGAATTTGAATTTATTACATAAAATTAAAAAAAATGAGATTAGCCCAATAACATGGCTAGACCATGCACTAACAATGATTGTAGATGATGGCTATAAAACACAACACAATAAAAGGCGTAACATAGACACAACTCTTTTTAAAGGGATGACAGATAGGGAAAAGTTTAAAACTGAAGTAGAAAGTTTTTTCAAAATTAATAAAAAATCTGCAACTTTACAAACATTACTTTGGAACACACACAAAGCATACGTGAGAGGTGTGCTTTGTGTGTGGTCGAAATATAGAACAAAACATAAATAAAACTCTTATAGAGATTTTCTCATTCAACTTACACAACTACAACAGAAAAATAAACTGTCACCAACGAATATTATAACTTTAGAGATAGCTAAAATACACTCAGCGATTAAAAAAATACAACAAGAAAAAATGACAATTTAATCTGGTTATACCAATTAAAGCAACATCATAAACTGGGGAAATGAATTGCTAAACAAATTAAGGGAATTCATTTTACTAAAAGAATTGATAAGATACAAGATGATAAGGGCATAACCCATAGAAATCCAATAGACATAAGAAAGTCTTTTTTCCAATATTATAAAACCTTATATAATCTTGAGCAAACAGTGGACTTTCAAAAGCCCTCAAATTGAAGAATATTTTAAAAAGATAAAACTGCCAAAGATATCAGAAACACAATTAAAAAAATTGAAAATGGACATTGCAGAAGAAGAAATTTATCAAAGTATAAAATCTTTAAAAATTGGAAAATCTCCGGGCCCAGACGGATTTCCTAATATATACTATAAAATATTCTCTTCATCTATAGTGAAATATCTACAAAAAATGTATAATAAATTAAAATAAATGGGAAAGCACAAGCAGAGACAATAGAAGCAGCAATAACTGTAATACCCAAACCTGGCAAAGATCACTCAGAATGCCGTAACTACCGTCCAATATCACTTATCAATACAGATATAAAAATATACGCTAGTATATTAGCTACTTGCCTGAACCCACTATTAAACAATTTAATTAATAAAGACCAAACAGGTTTTATTAAATCCAGACAGTCAACTGATAATACCCGAAAACTTCTTAATATAATTGACTTTGCCCATAAAAGGAAAATACCATTAGTAGCTCTATCATTTGATGCTGAAAAAGCATTTGATAGAGTGAACTGGGACTTTATACAACTAGTGTTAGACAAATAAGGTTTTGGTTCATTTGGATCACACATGCTAAAATCTCTTTATACAGAAACTAATGCATATATAACAGGTGTAGGCTTCAAAACTCACTCGTTTGATTTAAGAAATGGTACCCGTCAAGGTTGCCCTATGTCACCACTTATATTTGCGTTGATTATAGAACCATTATTAGAAATTATTAGAAGTTCTAAACAAATAAAAGGAATAGTTGTTGGCTCTATTATAAACAAAATTACCATCTTTGCTGATGATTTGCTGGTTACAGTTAAAGATCCAATAAATTCATTAACTACTTTACTTCAACTTATTGTAGAATATGGTGACTTATCTTACTACAAAGTAAATATTACTAAGACAGAGGCGCTACATGCTAATATATCAGATAAGCATAAAGTTGAACTAAAAGAAAGATTTCCATATAATTGGATAAGTAACCAAATAACACACTTAGGTATCATATTTAATCAAAATCTAAATAATATAGTTCAAAACAATATGGATAGATTATTTTTTCAGGTCTCCTCTATATTAACAAGCTGGAGAGATTTAAACTTGTCATGTATTGGTAGAATATCATTAATTATATATTTTAAGAAGTCTACCTTTAAAGATTTCAATTAAAATCTTAAAACAATTCCAAAAAATAATAGACAGATTTATATATAGAAATAAAAAACCAGAAACAAAAAATTATCTCAAATTTTTTTTCTAGAGGGGGCCTAACAGCACCAAATATTATTCAATACTCAAATGCCATTAAATTACTTCATCTTTCAAAATTTACAATAAAAGAAAATTAACCTCAATTTTTGCTTATAGAAAATTAGTTAGTTAAAAACATTAACTTACAATATGTATATTGGGATATGAAAACAGAAAACAAGATTCTTACTAAATTACCACTTATTCCTAGAACATTAATAAAATGGTGGTTTAAATATAATAAAAAAAATTATTTGGAACAATTCCCGGCTCCAAATACCCCAATACATAAATTGTCACTGGAGTTACTCAGTGGTATAAGGCATTCTCAAAAACAGAGAAAAGTATAATGAACTCGTCCATAAGAGAAACATATTTTAAACTAGTGCAGCAATGGTATATAACCCCAATCAGCTTAAAAAAAATTGCCCCTGAAAAAAACCATGGCCATTGTTGGAGATGTGGAAATCAAATAGGAACCCATGAACATATGTGGTGGAATTGCACCTATATTAGAGATTTTTGGACATTATGTCTAACATATATTTTGGAAATTATTAATATCCAACTGGAAATTACTCCTGAGATTGTATTATTTCATATCCTTCCAAGTAAAATTGACTACAGACAAAGTAATGTGATTATAAATACTTTAATGGCAGCCAAGTGGCTTATAGTTAGAGCATGGAATAAGCAATCCTTACCGACTTGGACTGAAGTTATGACCATTGTGGAGAGAAATAAACAAATAGAATTGGAGTATTTAACATTTTCATATGGTTCGTCAAAAAAAATTAGCTTAAAATGGTCTCTTTGGAAGATATAGGAAGATATTTAATTATTAATGTTGGAAAGGAATATATTAAAAGAAGAGACGGAAAGTATGAAGAATAAATACAAACAAGAAAAGAAGGACGGCTGTAAACAATTTCAGGAGATGATAAAAATGCCCCACTCCTCTTCTCCATATAATTGAATTCTATCATGTTTTGATACAAATGTTAGCCTTTATGACTCAATGTGAATTAAATTCAACTGTGGTTCCAATTTTGTCTTTGCCAGATGTTGTTGTTTTTTTTGTCTGAATATTTGTAGTTTTGACATCCTGATGTCTTTTGATGTTTGTAAATTTTGTAGATTTTTTTTATATAAATTTCGAAATAAAAATAATATTTAAAAAAAAAAGAAAAGGCTTGTGTCTACTTTTCCCATTTTTTTTATGTTTTGTTGCATAAATTGCTATTAAATATGTCATATTCTGCACTAAGACATCCTAAACATTGTATTTCTTTTATGCATTGTTTTTGTGATTTTTATTGAATTCAGAATTTTTTTTAATGGAGACACAATAAAAGTTAGGTTTTAAGATTTAGTTGAGTCAGTCTCTAAAGGTGTTTGAGATACAACATACTAGGGTGTGTATCAGCTACGTGTTCTTTTCTCTCCTTTGATTTTCTTGAAATCTCTAATATGTCAGGCTGTTGCCGGTTGACTACTGACAGTTGTTCTATTACCAGAATAAACATCTATTGAGTTAATGGACACTCCTAACAGGTGACATTAGTAATATATTATAAACCAAACCCACTGAATTCCAGTTCCTAAACCCTAGCTGATAGTTTTGTGTATACGGTCTGTATGTCAGTGTGTACTTGAGGTTAATATGTTGTAGGTCAAGGAGAAGAAAGTGCCAGTTGATCTTGTTGAAGGTTATTTCAACATCCAGTGGCAGCCACAGCAGTGATGTGTTGAGTCCAGGGTTCTTTAAACTATATTGAACACTCGTAGTGTTGTCCAAGCCCTGACTGCTCTTCCTAAAGCCAACTGTATCCTTATAAAGCAGCTGCAGAATAATCATTGTTAGTTTATCAGATATTATTTTGGAATCAATCTTAAAATCAACTTGATTGATTGAAAACATTGGTTAAATATTGCTATTAAGTGTGGGGCTAAAGGGTTTGAACATGTTTTTTTTTTTTTAAACTTGCAATGCAGCATCCAGTCTCCCTTTTAAGTATTTATCAATTGAATGTTATTTAAAAAAATGCATTTTCCTATATCTGATATAAATATTTGTTGGCAAAAAATGCATTTATAAGTAAGACTGCAATGCAGGACAGGGCAATTTCAGTCTGGAAAAATGCTAGCAAATGTGAGGTATCAGCCCTTTTGAATTATTATTATTATTGGTTGAATTATTTTCCTTTAAATGTTTTTACCTTTATAATAAAAAAAGGCTTTGCAGTGGATATTTAATTATAAACGTAAATATGTTTGTCAATAGTGGTGAGCAAATATATTACTTACGTACATTAGATTTTTTAGTATAACAATTTTATTTTGAAATTTTAATGTTTAATTTTTTAGTACATTATGTTTAGTCATTCAGTCATGTCCGACTCTCTGTAAACCTATGGACCACAGCACCAAGGCATCATTATGTCTTTGGTTGTGCTTGTCCCTAAGGTTATCTTGGCAAATATACTGGAGTGGGTTACCAGATCCTTCTCCAGTGGACCTCAATTTGTCTGACTTCTTTGCCTGACCTGCCAATCTTGGGTGACCCTACATGATATAGCTCACAGCTTCATTGAAGTACACAAGCCCCCACACCACGATGGTGTAGCGATCCAGAAAAAGGTTTAGTACATTAGCTTGCTTCGTGTGTTTATAGTTTGCAAATGTTATTTTGTATTCTAAAAGTGTAATTTAAAAAAAAATGTAACTACATTTTCTTGCAGCTTATGGTGAAACTTCACCAAGGATGGCAAGCAAATGTTATTTTGTAGCAGCAACATTTTAATTTAGAGTTGCAATTTTATTACAGTTGCCACAACTGGCGAGTGAACATTATAATGTTTGTTTCTGGTGAGCAAATACTCTATCTGGAAGAGAGGGAGAGACCAGACTCAAAAAATAAAGGTTTTAATGTAGTAAAAAATAAATAATAATAATACTAATATAATGTTTGTTTGCCATGATATCTCTGGACAGCAACATATTTATCATATTCAGATATTAGAGACGTTAAAAGCGAAGAAAAAATCCTATGGGAAAAACATAATTATATCATCAAAACATTCAACATAAAACAACTTGCTTTGGCTGTATGGAATTTCATAAAAAATGAAGGTAAAATCAGTCCCTCAATCTCTCAGAAGATACAAAAGTTCGGACAGACACTGAAAATCTCAGTGCATATAGTGTAATTTGGGGTAGCAATGATCAGCAAACCACAGTGCTAATCCTTATATCAAGCTTTAGCATATACAGGCAATTGGGTTGGCCCTTTCAAAACAAGTTTTCTTTAAGATCAGTTTGTTTAAGCTCAGTGTGCTCCAATTTTTTCTATTTTCTTTCAATAAATTTATACATTTTCAGATTTTTTTTAATTTATTTATATTAAATAGCCAATTAACAGGTAATCATTTTAGCTATAGTTGGTGCAGTATTAATATTATTATTATTATTATTATTACTACTACTAATAATAATGTGGCAATTGTCCATTGTTTTACACAGTCTATACATATAATATATAGTGTATTAATATAATAAAAATAACCCATTTAAATTCATGATTGTAAGAGTTATCTAAATAAATAATTAAATACTAATCCAATGCATTAAATACATATTTATTAAATGTGGTTGTTCCTAATATTATTATTTAAAAAATACAGCTAAACCATGTGCAAAATAAAATATGTCTACATATTCTCAGTCTGGTTTAAAAATAAGTAACTTCTTTTTTTACTTATTAAAGAATTTTTTTATGAGTTGCATACCTAAACTACACGTGTAAATTAATTTCATTAAAGTATTTTTAAAACAGATAGCAATATAATTGATTGACATAAAATGATGGAGAAGGAAAAAACTATAACTTTAAAGTCTTCTTTTATTTAATTAAGGTAAAAAAAACATACTGAAACAGAAATATTTTACAGGGCCAAAAGAAATAAAATTATTCTTAATGACATTATTTTGAAGATTGGATTAATTTATTTCAGTTTCACTTCTTAATTATTAGTTGAAGATAGTGAATGCTTGCAGTTTAAAAGGCCTCTGGGAAAAAGAAGCATTATGTTATCTTTAATTATTTTTTAAATGGGGATTTAATTGTGTGTTTCTCTAACAAATACATTTAATATTGAATCGTTTATTAATATAGTTTAAAAAGAAAATGCAAATCATGCTACACCAATTCTTTCTACTGGAAAGATCAAAGTTTAATAGCTTGGTATAAAATATAAATATGCCACTTATTATATTAATGTCACTTTTAAGAACCTTTCAAGCCGGATTAATATATAGTAATTTTGACTGTAATGTGATATGGAGAAAACAGCAATAGTACAGAACTATAAAAACAACTATTTATTTATTTTCTACAATGTACAGAAAGCATAATACCATACTAATACTTTTTAACTTTATCTGAAGGCAAGTTATAGTGAATTCCACTTAATTGACAAAAGGGGCTTCAGTTGAGAAGTAATTTAATGAGAAAGAAGGTCAGCCATAAGTCTAAAGGCCTTTATTTAATTGCGAGCCTGCAGATTGCGTCCATCAGGCCACATGTCTGCCTTCTATCTCTGAATTCCACCGGTTTCCCAAATCCATCTCAGTGAGTTGTAGCTTCAATCCCTCGGGTATGGTGAGCATTGATTCCACATTTGGAGCCCAATATCACCCTCACTAAAGAGGCCCAAGAAAGGCTGACCCATTTTGCTGTTTCTCCTATACAGGGTAGTAATTGCCTGGTATCACTCTTCTGACTGAGACTAGACTGATATACAACTATACCTCGTTTAACGCTGTAGATAGGTTCCAGGCAATAGGAGTACTAAGAGAAACAGCTCTAAACAAGGCAGTTTAACTTGGGGAAGATAGGGATAGGTGAACTCATGAAAAAAAAAACACGATTTTAATTGCAATTTTTACTTTTTTGGTTTTATATGTACTTCAAACAACAAACATAACACTGACACAAACTGAACATTAGAAAAAATATAAACTTTACATTTTTGATGTTGAAGCTCGGGATCATCCTAGATTCTGTTTTCTTTGGAGAAAAAAAAAACACTGTTATAGCAAATCAGAGGGTTAAAAGGGGTCCGGCTGGCAAAAACAGCATTATAACAGGTTTAGCATTAAGATAGGTCTGGCAGGAAAAACAGCTCTATAGCGAATCAGCTCTAAACGGGGTAGCTTTAAGCGGGGTATACCTGTATTACAGGATATTTCCGTCCGTGAAGGGCACAAGTGAGGTCAAAGAGGCTGCTCTCTGAGTAGGTAACCAGACCTATTTAGGTGTTTGTTCTCAGAAAGAACTCTGTTTTTGTTTACTTCATAATTGATGCCAATTGATACATTTTAGGCTCCCTGTGACAATATACAAAGTGACAACCATGTAGTTCCCCACAATGGAATGAAGCAGAGATTACATGACTTGCGTGATGTTGAGAAGTGAGATAACCTATGTTTAGAGGTGTGAGGATTTATAACGAATTTATAGAGGAGGTAGTCAAACATTAATCAAAAAGAGATTAAAAGGCAGATTTTAGCATTTTGCAAGATTGTTCTGCTCTTGCTTACATAGGTTCACAAGTATGCCATAACATTTTTATGCATGAATATGTCGGAGAACCTCACTCATTCAGTTCCATAAAATTACATACTTTACATACCCACCTAATCAAATTACTGACATTGCCTCTTGTCTTACACCAATGTCATTATTAAGTCCTATTGCATCCACACTTTACAACAATCTGTTCATCACATGCTCTTTAACTGATGACTCACATCAAGTTACAACTTTTAAATATCCATCTTCTTAGTTTTATAAAATCTCCTATCCCATGCACATTTCATAAAAACAAAATCCCCAAATATTTTTTTTCACCTAGTTGGCACTGAAAATCCTTTTTGGTGCCGCTTTCAGCTCTTGTACCAAAGGTAGTAAGCCCACTAAAAAAAAAAAGCCAGAGTATTTTTATGTAAAATATGCATTTCTCCAATTTGTTGTATAAACATGTCAACAAAGCCATAATAATCTCAAAAAATATTAAGAAAAAATAGGAATACAATGATTTCACTATACAGTGCCTTGCAAAAGTATTCATCCCCCTTGGCATTTTTCGTGTTTTGTTCCCTCACAACCTGGAATTAACATGGATTGTTTAAAGGTTTTGCCTCATTTAATTTACAGTACATGCCCACAACTTTGGAGATGTTTTTTTTTTTTATTGTGAAGCAAACGACAAATAGGATAAAATAACAGAAAAAGTCAATGTGCATAACTATTCACCGCCCTAAAGTCTTTACTTTGTAGCGCCACCTTTTGTGGCAATCACATCTCCAAGTCGCTTTGGATAAGTCTCTATGAGCTTGCCACATCTTACCACTGGGATTTTTGCCCATTCATCCTTGCAAAACTGCTCCAGCTCCTTCAAGTTGGATGGTTTGTGCTTGTGAACAGCAATCTTTAAGTCTGATCACAGATTTTCCATTGGATTGAGGTCTGGGCTTCCAAAACATTTACATGTTTCCCCTTAAACCACTCAAGTGTTGCTTTAGCAGTGTGTTTGGGGTCATTGTCCTGCTGGAAGGTGAACCTCCGTCCTAGCCTCAAATTGCGCACAGAGTGGTACAGGTTTTGCTCAAGAATATCCCTGTATTTAGCAACAACCATCTTTCACTCAACTCTTACCAGTTTTTCAGACCCAGCTTCTGAAAAACATCCCCACAGCATGATGCTGCTACCACCATGTTTGACTGTGGGGATGATGTTCTTTGGGTCATGTGATGTGTTGGGTTTGCGCCAGACATAGCGTTTTCTTTGATGGACGAAAAGTTAAAATTTAGTCTCATCAGACCAGAGCACCTTCCTCCATACATTTGGGAGTCTCCCACATGCCTTTTCGCAAACTTAAAATGTGCCATTTTGTGTTTTGCTGAAAGTAATGGCTTTCTTCTGGCCACTCTGCCATAAAGCCCAACTCTATGGAGCATACAGCTTATTGTCGTCCTATGTACAGATACTCTGCAGCTCCTCCAGGGTTACCTTAGGTCTCTGTGCTGCCTCTCTGATTAATGCCCTCCTTGCCTGGTCCGTGAGTTTTGGTGGGCGGCCGTCTCTTGGCAGGTTTGCTGTTGTGCCATGTTCTTTCCATAAGGTTATGATAGATTTGATGGTGCTCCTGGAGATCATCAAAGATTTGGATACTTTTTTTAACCTAACCCTGACTTGTACTTCTCAACAACATTGTCCCTTAGTTGTTTGGATAGTTCCTTGGTCTTCATGGCAGTGTTTGGTTAGTGGTGCCTCTTGCTTAGGTGTTGCAGCCTCTGGCACCTTTCAAAAAAGGTGTGTATATGTAATGACAGATCATGTGACACTTAGATTGCACACAGGTGGACATCATTTCACTAATTATGTGACTTCAAGGTAATTGGTTGCACCAGAACTTTTTATGGGCTTCATAACAAAGGGACGCACATGCCAATTTTCTGTTTTCTATTTCTAAAAAAATTTTTATGTATTTATTTTTCTCATTTCACTTCACCAACTTAGACTATTGTGTTCTGATCCAACACATACAATTCAGATTAACAAAATAATAAATGTAAGGCTGTAATGTAACAAAATAGGTAAAAAGTCAAGGGGGTAAATACTTTTGCAAAGCACTGTATGTATATATTTAATTAATAAAATAAATATATATTTTGTTCATAGCAAGCCTCTGTATAGTGAAAAACAAATGCAGTTTATACAATTATATTACAGAATAGTGCTACAGTGTTAATTTTGTATTAGCTATATTTCTTTTGATTACTTTAGATTTTATTATAATGCAGTTATAATTTCATAAATATAGCACTGCAGAAATCACAAATAAGTGTGCAAATTAACGCTGCAAATTCAGATAGCTACATCAATGTAATGCTATCTTTCAGTTCTACAAAAAGATTATACAGTACTATATTTTTTGTGCTTTACAACGGTGCTTGTTTCAAAATTTTTTGAAAGGCGTATTATTATTCTGGGAGCTTTTTTTCAGTTAAGGTTCTTTGGATTCATAAAATACTATTTTATAAAAAATAAATAAATCAACAACTCTTGAAAATGAATTACATATCTAACTGAAAGAATTGTCAGTTTTCAACTCTTCGTTTACTATATGTTTTGATAAAAGGTTCTTATTTATCTCATGTGAGATCAAGAGGAATTAATGAAATGACAGAAACTTCCAGATTTGTGACTGTGAGTTTTGACTTTTCACTCAGTCAGCTTGTAAAGTTTAAAGTTATTTACATTGTTGTAAAGCACTAAGGTGGAAGTAGTATATTCAATGATGTTGTGTTTTGTTATTTTTTTATTTTTCTTAGCGAAAAACAATTCTATTATGGTTCACTCTTGACCTGGGTAGTGGCTATTTGTATGTCATATTCCCAAGATTTTTACACTGCGCTGTTTAATGGTGAGTTTTTATTTCAGACAATAACTATTAAAAGTTAGGTTTTAACAAGCGGATAGCCACTACCCAGGTCAAGAGTGCTCCTTAATAGAATTGGTTTCTCTCTAAGAAAAATAAATTGTCAACCCTTAGTAATTCATGGAGCACCGATACATACTCATAGTATATTTTGACCAGAAAGCTGTATTGGGAGAACAATATCTATCTTTATTTGGTTACGTTTTGTAAATCATAACATGTCATGAGTCACAGAGCATATTGTCTTTGGTCAAGCTAATTGCACTACGTTTTGAAACTTTATCTGATTTGTCATGAGTTATAAGTCACAAAATATATTGTAATTTGTCAAAGTGCTTGCAGCTAGGGGCTTTGCAACAATGTAAATTCAGTAAACAGACAAAACTCACAGTTAAAGTCTGAAACATACTCTGATTATGTTTCTTACTTTAACTTCTGACATTTTTCTAATATTGGCATTACGTACTTGCTGCAAACTATTATACATGATTTATGAGTCACTTTAAAATATACAATACACTTTCCAAAGGATTCTAATAGTTGGAAATCTGCAAGGATTATAAAACATATTCCCAGTACATATCATTTTATTTTTATGATACAGGCAATGCTTTTGACTAACCTTTATTCTACATTAATTATTTCCAATGTTCTTAATTAAAAGATTATTGAATTTTTTGTTTGGATCTCAACTTAGAGAACAAATGGTCTATGATATTATACTACATTTTATGATATTGTTGTTTAGTCATTCAGTCATATCTGGCTCTCCATGCTGCCCCTCTGAGATCCATCAAGCTCATGCTCATTTCTTTAAAGACTGCATCTATCCATCTCTGTCTCTGCAGTCCCTTTCTTTGTGGGCCTTCAATTTTTCCCAGTATCAGAGTCTTCTTTAGGAAGCCTGTATTCTCATGATATGTCCAAAACATTTGAGCTTTATGTATGATCAAACCTTTCAGTGAACAGTTTGGCTTGATTGCCTGTCGTATTGATTGACTGGATCTTCCTGCAGTCCAATAAATTCTAAGCAGTTATCTCCAGCATCACAATTCAGAGGCATCAATTCTACCATGCTCAGACTTTTTTATGGTCCAGCTTTCACATCTGTATGTTATTACTGGGAATTGCATAGTTTTAACTATGCTGATAGTGATATAGATTTACTTTTTAATAGCTTATCCAGACTTGTCAAAGTTTTCCGACCCTGTGGTAAACATCTTTAATATTCTGGCTGCAGTCACTGTCACAACCCAAGGGTGAAGGGACCAAGTGCTCCACAAAACCTTTCTGCTTTCAGGATCAAGATAAAGGAACAACAGGAGTGGGTGTAGGTCCCTTTAAGTAAGGACTTAGCCGGAGAAGTATCAGGATTTCCAGAAGTGATTCAAGAATAAGAGTATATGACACAAAAGTTATGTACAGCCAAATCGAGCAACTGGTGTATTGGTTCTAGTACAGCACATTTATACAAAATATATCCTCAGTGAAAACATGACACAACTTCTGATGGCATTCCCCTAATCTCTACCTACTTGCCAGGAACCTCCCTACGCAATCCCCTTAATCCTTTCTTTGTTCCCAGCCTCCCTTTCATAACTGAATCCCATGGCAAATGCCAGTCCTTCACCCTCAACTGAATACTCTATAACTTGTAGTTTTATTCCCCCAGGAACCCTGTGATATACTTAATTAAAACCTTGGGGAAAATTCAACAGTTTAAGACCAAACATGACAGGGTACTATTTATACACAAATAATTACAGTACATACAGAAATAAACTATACATAATAAAACACATGGAACATAGTTAACCAACATGACTGTAATAGTCCAAGTGTTCATTTAAGTGAGTGAGCCTGCTGATTGGCTGAATGCCAATCCCAGTACCACCACTGAAGCTCCAGCTTGGAGTTTACTAGGCTTCAAAGTGAGCCAACCACTGGATGGCCTACGGTATGTGCCCAGGCAATATGAACAGGCCAATCAGCAACATTCCTACAGTCTTTGGCATTTAACATAGGGAAATCTTCCCCATAGACTTTCATTGTAACAGTCCCTTACAAAAGTATACAGTTCCTGTCTGGAAAGGCTTTTGACTGGGCAGGGCTGAAACAAAGTGAGGTTCAAAGGGTCCCCTCTTGATCACCAGAGTGCATTCATGACAGTCGCCATCTCAAGAGATCTTAGAGCCCAAGAAAGTAAAAATCTGTCACTGCCTCCATTTCTTGCCCATATGTTTAACTGGAACTAATATTGCTCTTTGCCATGATCTTCATCATCTAATGCTGAGCAGCAGGCCAGCTTTTGCGCTCACTTCTTTCAAATTAATCAATAGGCCCTTTAATTCATTCTCATTTTCAGCCATCAGAGTAGTATCGTCTGCTTATCTTAGGGTGTTGATATTTCTCTCAACAATATTGATTCCGGCTTTGGATTCATCCAGTATGTATTCTGCATATAGGTTAAATAAATAAGGTGACAATATACAGCCTTGTTGCATTCCTTTCCTGATCTTGAACCACTTCTTGTTGTTTCATGTTCAGCTGTGGCTTTTTGGTCCCCATACAGATTCCTCAGGAGGTGGATGAGGTGACCTGGTACTCCCATATCTTTAAGAACTTGCCACATTTTGTTCTGATCTGAACAGTCAAAGGCTTTAGAATAGTCTAAGAAGCAGGGGTGAATGATTTTTTTTTCTGGAACTCTTTTGCTTTCTCTATGATCCAGTGGAAATTTGCAATTTATCTCTTGTGCCGGTGCCTATGCCTCTGTGAAACCCGGCTTGCACATCTGGTAGTTCCCGGTCCATGGATTGTTGGAGTAGAGCTTACAGGATCTTAAGCATTACCTTGCTGACATGTTAAATTAGTACAATTGTTGGATAAGTAGAGAGCTCCTTGGCACTGCCTTTTTTGAATTTGATATATAGATTGACCTTTTTCAGTTTATTGGCCATTGTTGAGTTTTGAAAATGTGTTGGCATAATGCAAGCAAAACTTTCACAGTACCATATTGTAGCAATCCATAAACATTTCCTAACATTAAAAAAGATAGTTTGGATCCCTAGGTAATTATATTTTCTTCCATTATCATTTGTTCTGATTAGTGATGTCGCGAACATCAAAATTTTGGTTTGGGAACCGCGGACGCGAATTCCATCAAATGTTTGCGAACGGACGAACATTGGCGAACCTCCATAGACTTCAATGTGCAGGCGAATTTCAAAACCCACTGGGACTCTTTCTGGCCACAATAGTGATGGGAAAGTTGTTTCAAGGGGACTAACACCTGGACTGTGGCATGCCGGAGGGGGATCCATGGCAAAACTCCCACGGAAAATTACATAGTTGATGCAGAGTCTGGTTTTAAGCCATAAAGGGTATAAATCACCTAACATTCCTAAATTGTTTTGAATAACATGCTTTAAAACATCAGGTATGATGTTGTATCGATCATGCAACTGATATTCAATCAATTACAGAAAAAAAAGGTTTTTTTATGTCACTGTACACACTACGGTTGCACTAGATATAAGTGTCACTATGCACTGGCAAAAGTTGGCAGAGTAGATGCAATAGGCTTCACACACACGCCTGTAGGCAGGCAACTGATATTCAATCGATTACAGTCAAAAAAGGGTTGTTTTATGTCACTGTACACTACGGTTGCACCAGATATGAGTGTCACTCTGCACTGGCAAAAGTTGGCAGAGTAGATGCAATAGGCCTCACACACACGCCTGTAGGCAGGCAACTCATATTCAATCGATTACAGTAAAAAAAGGGTTGTTTTATGTCACTGTACACTACGGTTGCGCTAGATATGAGTGTCACTGTGCACTGGCAAAAGTTGGCAGAGTAGATGTAATAGGCCTCACACACACGCTAGCAGGCAGGCATATGCAATTAGATTACACAGAAAAAAATAATAAAATAAAATAAATGATGTTCTAGCCCTAAAACAGGCTTTTTGGGTTGCTGTCCTTGCAGCAGATATCAAATGAGTCCTTCAGGTGTGCAGTGAAAGCTAAATACACAGCCTGGCTATCTATTTCCCTATTAAATCAGCAGAAAAAAAATAATAAAATAAAATAAATGATGTTCTAGCCCTAAAAAGGGCTTTTTGGGTTGCTGTCCTTGCAGCAGATATCAAATGAGTCCTTCAGGTGTGTAGTGAAAGCTAAATACACAGCCTGGCTATCTATTTCCCTATTAAATCAGCAGCAGGTAGAATATATGTCCTCTCTCAACTAATGTAGCTTCAGAATGATTCAAAAATGTATGCTGTCCTTCAGATGGAAGTCCCTGAAAGGGAGTGTATGCTGCTGATTGGCTGGAATGTGTCTGCTGACTGTAAGGTGCAGGGTCAAAGTTTCCTCAATGATAAAGAATAGGGGGCAGACCAAAAAGCACATGTGTTCGCCGTTCGATGCGAACGCGAACATGCGAAAATCGCCGCCAATAGTTCTCCGGCGAACTGTTCGGGACATCACTAGTTCTGATAAATTCAACTACCGTATATAGAACTCTTGTTGAAGTGAATTGCAATTTAATTTAATATTTAATCATTCATGGTTCCTTTATTTTGAGGAATCTACTCTAAAGCATTTATAAGCAGCAAATATTGACCATGATATTATTATGCTATTATGTTATTATTTTTTTGTTTCAACGTAAATTCTAATTTATCTATCATATGAAAGAGGTATGTGGCAGTTTTGGAATCTTCCAACAGAGACATTATTGTTCAACAGCACAGCTAAAGAAGTAATAGCTTAAGAGTAATCATTTATAATGTCGTGTATTGTGTGTGGTGTTAATATATACTTTTTCCCATGCAGTCCGAGTCCTAAAATAGATCAGCTAAATTGTTCTTATAAAGTAAATGTAAAAGATGGTAAAAGTAAACCCTTGAACTGCCTTTTGCATTTCTCATAAATAATTTTATATATGAAATCATGACCTAAATTTAGCATTTGGTAGAAAGCATACAATTCTGCAATTCACGGATGATGTATTATTGCTTCGAACTTATTTCCTTGTTTCAATACTTAATATAGATATGAAGAATGAGAAAGAGAAAAAATGCTTTTTTGGTGTGAGAATATGAACTGAATAAGCAAGCAAGAGTACATCCAATTGTAAATGTATATAGATACAATACTTAAGGTATATATATATATATATATATATATATATATATAATGTGACTTGGGGAAATAGTTTCATTAACAAATAGAGGATTTGAAGAGGATTTCAATGGCAAAATAAATTTGTTACCAAGAGTCTTATTTTATTTTCAGATGTTTGAAAATTCACTTACTAAAACACACTATAAATTATACACAGTGAAAACATATACTTAATTTTGGCCTGAAAAAAGGCCTGGTTTTGAACAACAATCTTTACTAGTTGCGCATTAGGGGGACGTTGCAGAGGGCAATACAAAATACAGTATGGTGTATAGTGTGTGTTTGTGTCACTCTGTGTGTCTGACTCTCTGTGACCTAATAGACCGCAACACACCATGCTGATCCACTTGGTATTAATGGCAGAGATACTGAAGTGGGTTGCCAGTGCCTTCTCCAGTGGGCCACAGCATACAGCTCCTGGTATTCCTAGGTGGTCTCCCATCCATGTACTGACCAGGCCCAACCCTGCTCAGCTTCATCGTGGTGTGATCTCTTAGTTCCCTGACTGGCACCAAACCCTAACCACTGGACCATCAGGGAACACAGGAATATAGTAGTTACTACTATAATAATAAGCATGATTTAGTTCCAATCCCTGTTTTCCTGTGGCTTCAATAATATAGCTAAAAGAAAGTGCAGGGTTTCTTTCTCTTTGTGAGTTACTTACATCTTGAATAAGGAAGCAAAATATAAAGAAGCAGCTAGGCCAAGTGGGATGGAATGTGTTCCTTAAAGGGCCAGTTGATTCAGTACAAATTGGAGCCCACCACTGTAAAATGCTCCTCAAAACATGTTGAAATACTTTTTGAATTTTTGGAAATAGGTACCCTTTTACATAAAAAAAATCATAAAATAAGTTCTGTTTACATGTAAATTAGGCATTCCTCCAGACAGACTGACAGCAAGAGCTTTGTGCAGACAGCAGACACAGAAAGAGGGTTAACCATTCTCACATTCATCTGTGCAGAAAAATGACTGCGGAAACTTCTAAATATGTCCCTTGTCGGTTAACTGATGGCTGCTTACATTCCTGAAAGCAAAGTAAAACCATAATTCTTGTATTCACCAGAGCTTGCAATGGCCATTATCTGCAGAGGTAGTTAATCATAAACAGTCAGCAGTGTGTTTGTAAGCAGAACTATGACTGCAAATTTAAAGGTGTTATCAGTATAATAGAAAAAAGAAGCAATTGTTCATTTAACATAGAATGTTGTGCTCTTTCACACCATGAAGAGAACTTATAGTGAGGTAAATGGCCCTTTAACTAACAAGTTTGTATTAATGTTTTAACTCCACGTATCCCCACTTATGCCTGCTTATTCTCTTTTTTATCTCTTTTTTTATTTCCACCTAATAAATATACTCTTGTATTTTGTATGGGAAAGCAAGTTCCATTCCATAGCAGTTTTCCTTTACATTAAGATTTATGGGGATTTTTGTGATTGAATTAGAGCAGACAACAGGGGGTTTTCAACTGGGAGAGAAAAAAAGACAATATACAGGGCAGTTTATCATAACCTGCAAAGAGGTTCTCTAAAATTGATATAACCTTGATATTCCCTTCACTTTTCCATAGAAACTGGGCAAGATTTTTCAGTAGGAAGTATAAGCAGCTGCCTAGTTGCAAACACTTGCAGGAGGCTTTATTTTCCAGCGTTACAAAATGTCTCAGAACACAGCTAGAAAAATACACCAAACACGCAACGGACTTACACAAAAAAATACGAGCCGCGGGACTTAGGAAATAAAAAATTGTGGACTTACACAAAAACAATTACAACAAATACGACCTTAACAGACACCCCGCGCACAGCGGCAAACATTAAAAAACACAAAAATACACATAAAAATAAAATAAAAACCTTACCCACAGCAAGGGGGGATACCCAGGACCTCTGCAACACAGGTTAAACCTCGATTTCAGTCAAATTTACAAAGTTTAGACACTCAAAAATCCCCTAAGCGAAAGAAAAAATGGCAGACGAAAAAAACAAAAACGAGGCTACACGACCCCTAAAGCTGCAAAATACCGCAAAGCACATACTGCTTTTACAAAAACCCGTACAACCTACAACATACACCATTAGCAAGGACGCTAAATCATACAATCCAGCCTACCACATACACATTTGCCACCATTTTACAACACTAACTTACAGAATGCGTGTAAAAATGAACACCGAACTCGCAACACTTAAACGAACCTGCTAACACATTGCAAGGTACGTAACATATACAACATTTACGCCATTTTGCAGATACCAAGCGAATAGAAAGCATAGAATGTTTTAATGGTTTCTACTTGGGCTGACAGTCTATAAATACTGGAGACTTTCTGGAAATTTCTACATTTCTCCACAGGTGATTAACAGTGTGACTGCACGTTTCACTGGTGGTGTTACTTCTGAAGCAACTTGCCTATCCCTTTAGAAGCTCAAAAACTGCAATTTAAAAAAAAAAAGGTAAGCTGTAATTTAATTAATAATAACTTAATAAATGTATAATCCAAAAAAGAAAAGATTAACAAAAATAACATTATTCATGGACAGAAAAAACATGGAAAACATATATAAATGATTCAAAATAATAAAATAATATTAAGAAAAAAAAGAGAACATTTCAAACACAGATCATTTTTATGTGTCTTAAAATGTTGAGCATTTACAGAAATAATCTATGCTCTTAGCAAAAAAACATCCATTTCATATTTGCACTGCATTTCAAAATTCACATTCTCATATAGGGCCCTATTAAATTCCAGCCTCGTAAATAAGAGGCTTCTACTTAAGCCCTACGTACTGCAAAGTTTCTCTAACTTATAATGCTATTAAATTAGCCCTGCTGCGAGCAACGTATGAGCTACGCAGCAGGCCCGTACGTATCTAAACTGCGTAAATGTACATGAGGAGTGACAGCCTGCGAGATGATATCGCAGGCTCCCACTCCTCATCAAGTGCTGCGGGGGTCCTAAAAGGGACCTCCGCGGCAGTCCCCCACATAAGCCCTGCCGTGGGGGGTACTCCAAACCCCCCCCCCCAGGCACCTAAAATGAACCCCCCCTCAATGCGGGGGACCCTGTCGGGACCCCCGAAGTGTCCTCACATGAACACCTTGCTACAGGGGTCCATAGGAACCCCCGCAGCCCCCACACATTAACCCCTTGCAGCGGGGGTCCCCGATCGGCACCGATCAGGCCCCCGCTGCATTTAAAACTTTTAAATTCCCCGCCGCGGCTCCTTAAAGGGGCCGCGGCACACTATTACCCAATCCCGGCCGCGGCACTTAAAATTAACCCCCCTCTATGCTGGGGGTCCCCATCGGGACCCCCGAAGTGTCCCCATATAAACCCCCTGCAGCGGGGGGCCCCGATCGGCACCGATCGTGACCCTGCTGCAATTCAATTTTAAATTTCCCGCCTCGCGGGTCCTCAAAGGACCGTAAAGGTCCTGAAAGGACTCGCACTAAAAATATTAACCCCAGGCAACTATAATTACCCCATTAACTCATGATGGTCAATCCAGACCACCATAAGGCCTAAATTAACCCATTAACTCATGATGGTCAATACAGACCACCATAAGGCCTAAATTAACCCATTAACTCATGGTCGTCAATACAGACCACCATAAGGCTCTATTTAACCCATTAACTCATGGTGGTCAATCCAGACCACCATAAGGCCTAAATTAACCCATTAACTCATGATGGTCAATACAGACCACCATAAGGCTCTATTTAACCCATTAACTCATGGTGGTCAATCCAGACCACCATAAGGCCTAAATTAACCCATTAACTCATGATGGTCAATACAGACCACCATAAGGCTCTAATTAACCCATTAACTCATGGTCGTCAATACAGACCACCATAAGGCTCTAATTAACCCATTAAGTCATGGTCGTCAATACAGACCACCATAAGGCTCTATTTAACCCATTAACTCATGGTGGTCAATACAGACCACCATAAGGCCTAAATTAACCCATTAACTCATGATGGTCAATACAGACCACCATAAGGCTCTAATTAACCCATTAACTCATAGTGGTCAATACAGACCACCATAAGGCTCTATTTAACCCCATCAGTCCCATAAAGGTATATTATTACCATTATGGGCCTGTTACAACCCAACATTAACCACATAAGTGCCATGATGGTCCTCAAGGACCATCATGACACTAACTACAAACACTACACTATAACCCCCAATAAACCATTTAATCTAAACTAACCCCCCTCTACACTAATCTATTAACACTTACACTACCTACCTACACTACCTACCCCCTAATAAACCTCCCCAACACTCTAATTACAAAAAACAAAAAACCTACAGCACAGAAAACAAAAAACCTACAGTACAAAAAACAAAAAAGCCTACAGTACAGAAAAAAAAAAACAATTACAACCCCACCCCCCACTACAGAAAACAAAAAAATTACACACCTGAAAAGGAAAGACAGATAAACACAATACAATACATACATATAATACATTACATACATTACATACAATACATGACATTACATATAATATATTACATATAATATATTAAATATAATATATTACATATAATATATTACATATAATATATTACATATAATACATTACATACATTACATACAATACATGACATTACATACATTACATATAATGTATTACATATAATATATTACATATAATATATTACATATAATATATTACATATAATACATTACATATAATATATTACATATAGTCCTAATCAAATACCCCCTATTTATCTAACATACAATCTATTTAATTTAAAATAAATCCTAACTATATCAAATACATCCCCCTATCTATCTAATATACAAAAAATCCTAACTACATACACAGACCCTTATTCTAAAATAAAATAAAATAATTACAGTCCTAACTACATACACAGACCCTAATTCTAAGCTAAAATCAATAAATTAAGACCACTTACCTTTAAGATGTTGCTTCAGATCACTAACCTATGGGTCAAACAAAAATAAAAATTAGTACAAAACATTAACATCAAATAAATAAACATTCTATACATTCTAAATATTCAACTCACCTTTACAGCATGTCCAGTCACTGTTTAGCTCTTCCGGCGCGGCCCTGTTAAAAAAAAAACACAATACATGAATACATGAATACAATATATAAACAATAAATAAAATACACAAATAAACATCTAAATATACATTTAACTTACCTCCCCGCGATGTCCCCGGCCTTCTCTCCTTCAGCCCCGGCTGGGCCGCGGAACCATTCGCGCTCTAAAAAAAAAAAAGAAAAAAAACTAACGGAGGTCTGCACTGGCAGACCTCCCCGACGCTACTGAACCTCCCGGAGTCGTTTCCGGGAGGAAATTGGCATTGGCGGCTTGTGATTGGCTGAAAAAGCTGGCAGCCAATCAAAAGTCGTCAATGTAGGAGCCAATCAGGATACGCAGAGTTCTTCTACCAATCACTCCGTGGGGGTGTATCCCATAGTGATTGGCTGAAGGCATCTGAGCGTTGTGATTGGTTCCCAGAAAGATAGACAAGTGTTTTAGCCAATCAGGGTGGGATATTGGGGTGTATCCCATCCTGATTGGCTCACACATTGACGACTTTTGATTGGCTGAAATTGATAGACAGCTTTTTCAGCCAATCACAAGCCGCCAATGCCAATTTCCTCCCGGAAACGACTCCGGGAGGTTCAGTAGCGTCGGGGAGGTCTGCCAGTGCAGACCTCCGTTATTTTTTTTTCTTTTTTTTTTTTAGAGCGCGAATGGTTCCGCGGCCCAGCCGGGGCTGAAGGAGAGAAGGCCGGGGACATCGCGGGGAGGTAAGTTAAATGTATATTTAGATGTTTATTTGTGTATTTTATTTATTGTTTATATATTGTATTCATGTATTCATGTATTGTGTTTTTTTTTTAACAGGGCCGCGCCGGAAGAGCTAAACAGTGACTGGACATGCTGTAAAGGTGAGTTGAATATTTAGAATGTATAGAATGTTTATTTATTTGATGTTAATGTTTTGTACTAATTTTTATTTTTTGTTTGACCCATAGGTTAGTGATCTGAAGCAACATCTTAAAGGTAAGTGGTCTTAATTTATTGATTTTAGCTTAGAATTAGGGTCTGTGTATGTAGTTAGGACTGTAATTATTTTATTTTAGTTTAGAATAAGGGTCTGTGTATGTTGTTAGGATTTTTTGTATATTAGATAGATAGGGGGATGTATTTGATATAGTTAGGATTTATTTTAAATTAAATAGATTGTATGTTAGATAGATAGGGGGTATTTAATTAGGACTATATGTAATATATTATATGTAATATATTATATGTAATATATTATATGTAATACATTATATGTAATGTATGTAATGTCATGTATTGTATGTAATGTATGTAATGTATTATATGTAATATATTATATGTAATATATTATATTTAATATATTATATGTAATGTCATGTATTGTATGTAATGTATGTAATGTATTATATGTAATATATTATATGTAATATATTATATGTAATATATTATATGTAATGTCATGTATTGTATGTAATGTATGTAATGTATTATATGTATGTATTGTATTGTGTTTATCTGTCTTTCCTTTTCAGGTGTGTAATTTTTTTATTTTCTGTAGTGGGGGGTGGGGTTGTAATGTATTTTTTTGTTTTCTGTAGTGGGGGGTGGGGTTGTAATTGTTTTTTTTTTCTGTACTGTAGGTTTTTTTGTTTTTTGTACTGTAGGTTTTTTGTTTTCTGTGCTGTAGGTTTTTTGTTTTTTGTAATTAGAGTGTTGGGGAGGTTTATTAGGGGGTAGGTAGTGTAGGTAGGTAGTGTAAGTGTTAATAGATTAGTGTAGAGGGGGGGGTAGTTTAGATTAAATGGTTTATTGGGGGTTATAGTGTAGTGTTTGTAGTTAGTGTCATGATGGTCCTTGAGCACCATCATGGCACTTATGTGGTTAATGTTGGGTTGTAACAGGCCCATAATGGTAATAATATACCCTTATGGGACTGATGGGGTTAAATAGAGCCTTATGGTGGTCTGTATTGACCACTATGAGTTAATGGGTTAATTAGAGCCTTATGGTGGTCTGTATTGACCACTATGAGTTAATGGGTTAAATAGAGCCTTATGGTGGTCTGTATTGACCACCATGAGTTAATGGGTTAAATAGAGCCTTATGGTGGTCTGTATTGACCACCATGAGTTAATGGGTTAATTAGAGCCTTATGGTGGTCTGTATTGACCACTATGAGTTAATGGGTTAATTAGAGCCTTATGGTGGTCTGTATTGACCACCATGAGTTAATGGGTTAAATAGAGCCTTATGGTGGTCTGTATTGACCACTATGAGTTAATGGGTTAATTAGAGCCTTATGGTGGTCTGTATTGACCACTATGAGTTAATGGGTTAAATAGAGCCTTATGGTGGTCTGTATTGACCACCATGAGTTAATGGGTTAAATAGAGCCTTATGGTGGTCTGTATTGACCACCATGAGTTAATGGGTTAATTAGAGCCTTATGGTGGTCTGTATTGACCACTATGAGTTAATGGGTTAATTAGAGCCTTATGGTGGTCTGTATTGACCACCATGAGTTAATGGGTTAAATAGAGCCTTATGGTGGTCTGTATTGACCACCATGAGTTAATGAGTTAATTGGAGCCTTATGGTGGTCTGGATTGACCACCATGAGTTAATGGGTTAAATAGAGCCTTATGGTGGTCTGTATTGACCATCATGAGTTAATGGGTTAATTTAGGCCTTATGGTGGTCTGGATTGACCATCATGAGTTAATGGGGTAATTATAGTTGCCTGGGGTTAATATTTTTAGTGCGAGTCCTTTCAGGACCTTTACGGTCCTTTGAGGACCCACGAGGCGGGAAATTTAAAATTGAATTGCAGCAGGGTCACGATCGGTGCCGATCGGGGCCCCCCGCTGCAGGGGGTTTATATGGGGATACTTCGGGGGTCCCGATGGGGACCCCCAGCATAGAGGGGGGTTAATTTTAAGTGCCGCGGCCGGGATTGGGTAATAGTGTGCCGCGGTCCCTTTAAGGAGCCGCGGCGGGGAATTTAAAAGTTTTAAATGCAGCGGGGGGCCTGATCTATGCAGATCGGGGACCCCCGCTGCAAGGGGTTAATGTGGGGGTGCTGCAGGGGTCCCGATAGAGACTCCTGCAGCATGGGGATGTGTATAGGGTGCAGGGGGGAGCCTCACACTGCTGTCTCGGGCTGTTTCGAGGCAGCACGTAGAGGCTTTCGGATCCCTTGCGTGGACTTTTTGTCCACGTAGGGATTCTTACGATATGCGAGACTCGTGCATAGATTTAAGGCTACGTAGCTCTCTCGGAGCCTATTCTTGGCCATTTTCTCGCAGTCATATCGTAAAGCAGGCTGCGAGAGATTCGGTTCTCGCAAACAGCAGGAAAACTGCCTTTTGCGAGCACCGAGAGAACTACGAGGGAGAATTTAATAGGGCCCATAATTTGCAACAGACTCTCCATCCAGAGTGTCACTGAATAATTTGCAGCACTGCACGGTGTAACACAGACGGTAAACTCTCTAGAAATGAACAGAAAAAACATTACACCAACAGGTAATGTACAACAATACATTGCCTTAACAAAAATACTATGCTATTAGTGTAAAAAAAATTAAAAAAATGACTTGAACATTTCCATTTATGTTTCTCATTTTCTGCCTGACACTGCCTGAAGACGGTCGCAGGAAGAATGGCAGCAGGGGACCCTCTGTCATTCAAGACAACAGGTAAACCATAATAAGTACAAAACAAGAAGAAAAAAAATCCTGTTTCATGTCCCAATGTCAAAACTTACTGCAATCTAACTAACCCTCTAAGCCTATCCCCATAACCTAAACCCCTAATGCCAACAGTGATGCACATGAAACAGGATAGCACAGCAAATTTTAGACAAATAAACTAAATGGAACGATTTATCCTGTTTGATGTGCGCCAATGTGGAAAAGCACTGCAAAATAACTAAACCACAAGAAAAACACCAAAATGCAAACAGTGCCACACACCAAACAAGATACGACAACCAATGTTGTTAACACATATGGTGTTAGTAATAACAACAACAAAAATAAAATCAACATTTCCTTTTCTGTTTCTCAGATTCAACAGACACTGCCTGAAGACTGTAGCAGGAAGATTAGCAGCAGGGGACCCTCTGTCATTTCTAGATAAGACATTCAACACAACAGGTAAAGTATAACAAGTACAAACAAAGAAAAATAAGATATCCTTATTAGTGTGCGCCAATGTCAAAACCTAATGCACTCTAAGCCTATCCCCATAAATAACTCTCTAAGCCTATACCCATAAACTAAAAGCATAATGCCAACAGTGCTGCAATCGAAATAGGATAGCACAGGAAATTTGCCACAAATAAACTAAATTAAATGGAATACCACTGCAATATAACTAAATGTTACAAATAACAGAAAAATGCAAACAGTGACACACACCAAACAAAATACCACAAACAATGCTGTTAACACATACAAAATGGAAGCAGCAATCCTGTTTGCTGAGCGCCAATGTCAAAATTCACTGTAGTGTTATTAATACTATAAGTCTCAACCCATAATCATAAGACCATAACGACAACACTGTCGTCCAACAAACAGGATAACACAACAAATTCTTACTCATACAAAATGGAAGGATATATCCTGTTTGCTGTGCCACAATGTCCAAACGCAGTGCAATATAACTAACCCTCTAAGCCTAACACAATAATCCCAAGTACACAATGGCACACTGGTGCACACAAATCACAATACCAGAAACACTTCTAAGAGCATATACACGATACAGAGACAACAAATATTTTATGTGCACCTTTTATCAAATGCAATGCAAGAAAATTAACACTAAACAGGATAGCAGAAGAAATAAACAAAATAAAGAACATTGATTGAAAAAAATACTAATAAATCTAATGTATTATTTATATTTACAGATTACTATGGCGGATAACACAAATAAAGAGGAACAGAAAAGACGCCAGAACGTGTGCAAAAATGGAAAGATCGATAGACGCCGGAGGAAAAGGAAATTCGATGCCAAAAAGAACATGAAAGAAACGCAAGCAAAAGACAAGCGGCTGAGAAAGTAACATCAAAGCCAAAATAGGCAACCAAAAAAACAAAACATCTACAAAATGTATCAGAACAACCTGATAATAATTATAATGTTGATTCAGACACTCAGATTGATAGATATTCTCACAATTGTCCTTTAGTTAAATCTTTAACAGTAGAGGCTCATAATTGTGGTATCATGAATATTGTCTGTCAGTTTTGTGGGGCTTATCATTTCAAACAGGAAAGACCCAGAGAAGGCGAGTTTATTAGTTGCTGTCAAAAAGGCAAGGTAGGACTTCCACCAAAACAACAATTCCCAACATATTTACAAAGCATTATGACAGAGCCTTCTTTCCCTAAGTACAACAATTTTAAATTAAACATAAGATCCTATAATAGTGCCAGCCATATCTTTTGCATCTTTTACATCCGGAAGAAGGGGAGCAGAGAAAATTTGCTCAACTATATGTCCTTGATACAATGGAAGCTGTTAAACAATGTATACAGCTTCAAGAAAACAAAAAAAATGCTTACCCATTGTTTTTTTAGAGCTTGATATAAGCCTATGAAAAAATGGCAAAAGTAGAAAAGGAACAACAAATTTATGCAGAGATACATTAATTGCAAATCCCAAAAGTCAATATGGTTCTTAAAAGAGATAGCCATACTGATAAACGCCGTTATAATTTGCAAACATCAAATGAGGTTGCAATGGTCTTTCAAAATGACGAGAGAGAACCACCATTTCAGAGAGATATTAGAATATATCGAAGAAATGAGGAGCAACCTTTTATTAATATAAGTATCTTAAATACTAATTTGGATCCAATGACATATCCCATATTTTTTCCACATGGGGAAGCAGGTTGGCAACCCAAATGAACCCTTGAAAATTACCTAAATTCAAAAGTGCGAGTGAAAAATAATATTTCCATGCTTGAATTTAAAGTGGCTCAAACTGCCATTCGAGATGGATTCAATCCCATTTTATGTGGTGGAAAACTGACACAACAATGGATCATTGATTCATATTTGCAAGTTGAGGAAAATAATTTAAACTTAATCAAATATCAACAAGATAAACTACGTTTAAAACAGTATTCTGGACTGATGGATTATGTCGCTGAAGTGGCTACAACCAGAGAGCTGCCAGCTGGCAAAGCCATGATTTTACCTTCTTCTTTCCCAGGATCTCCTCGCAATATGCGCTAAAGATACAATGATGCTATGGCTATAGTGACTAAATGTGGCAAACCAGATGTATTTGTTGCATTTACATGTAATCCACAATGGCCAGAGATTGTACAGAATCTGCTAATTGAACAAACTGCCTCCGATAGACCATATTTGGTGGCAAGAGTCTTTAAAATCAAATTAAATGAATTAATACTTGACATAACCATAACTCAGTTATTTGGCAAATGTCTGGCTTATGTTTATACCTTAGAATTTAAAAAAGGCCTTCCACATGCACATATTCTTATAATCCTTCAAGAGAAAGATAAATTGGATACTGGTGACAAAGTGGATTCAGTGATTATTGCTGAACTACCAGATCCAGAAATACATGGTACACTATATGAGATTGTAACTCATCGTATGATTCATGGACCACGTGGAGATATTAAACCACAGTCACCATGTATGGAAAATAAGAAATGTACAAAAGAATTTCAAAAAGATTATAGAGACAAAGCTTATGCTAATTGTGATGGCTATCCATTATATAGAAGAAGAGAAGGACAAACTGCCATTAGTCATGGAAAAAACGTAGATAACATATATGTGGTACCATACAACCCACATTTACTTATAAAGTATAATGCACAAATTAACATGAAAGCTTACACTTCTATAAAATCCATTAAATGTATTTACAAATATATTTACAAAGGCTATGATGCAGCTACTGTAGTGGTCAAAAGTGCAGAAAATCACGAACAAAGTGAGTTAGTACATGATGAACTTGCATCTCATGTAGATGTTCGCTATGTAAGTGCACCAGAAGCAATGTGGCCTCTTCTCACATTTGAAATGCATGATCGCTCTCATGCAGTGTATTGATTAGCTGTACATTTGCCACAAAGACATTTAGTGTATTTCCATGTTGGAAATTAAACAAATGCTTTGGTTTAAAGTGAGCATCGCCAAACTACACTAACTGCTTGGTTTCAATTAAAGTCTACTGACTTGGAGACAAGGGAATTGTTATATTTTAACATTCCATACCATTATGTTTTCGTTAATGTATTATGGCGAAAAAGAAAAAGTTGTGGAAATAAAATAATACCACGAATTTACACTGTAAGTCCAAGAGACATTGAACATTTCTGCTTACGATTACTACTTCTAAATTTTCCTGGTGCACAAAGTTTTGAACAGTTAAGAACTGTTAATGACATAGTTTATGAACCATTTAATTTAGTTGCGCGACGCAGAAACTTCCTAGCTGATGATACAGAATGGGAAAGATGTCTAGAAGAAGCAGCACAATGTCAAATGCCACGGCAGGTGAGGGAACAATTTGCATTCACTTGTATCTTCTCTAATGCTCCAAATGCATTAGCTTTGTGGGACAAATTTAAAACAAATATGTCTGAAGACTTTTTGCAATGATACAATGAGCTTATTGCACAATTAAAAGCATTAATTGAAATTCAAGAGGTCTTTTTAACTCATGGATTAAGTTGTGCAAGTTTTAATCTGCCAGATCTGCCAGGTCTCATAGACAACAGAAACTTTGAAGACTATGACACTCAGCTTCAAAGAGAAAGAATAGAAGAAAGACTTGCAACTTTAAATACATTACAATTGCAAGCATTTAATGCAATCAAAAATGCCCTAGATGATGACATGCTCAAAGAGCGTTATTTCTATCTAGATGGACCTGGTGGATCAGACAAAAAAATTCTATATAATTTATTGATGAGTTTTGTTCGAGCATGAGATCAAATAGCACTGCCATTTGCAACCACTGGAATTGCCACACTTTTGTTAGAAGGTGGAAGAACTGTGCATAGTGGATTTAAACTGCCATTTCCTATTTTGGAAACATCAGTGTTGGATATTCGAATTAAATCATTGCAAGCAAAAAAAAAAATAAAAAAAAGTAAATTAATTATAATAGATGAAGCTACAATGATGTCATGCAATGCCCTACAATGTATTGACCGTTTGCTATGTGAAGTCATGGATAATGATTTGCCATTTGGTGCAAAAGTAATGTTGTTAGGTGGAGGTTTTAGACAAACATTATCTGTCGTTGTACATGGAAATCGAACTGACATTGTCGAAACATGTATAAAGTCAAGTACACTATGGAAACTATTTACCCATCTTCAATTACAACAAAATATGAGATCAGAAGGAGAAAATTAGTTCAATGATTGGCTCATTAACATTGGAGAAGGAAAAACAGAGCAAATACAACATTTACCCGATGATACCGTGCACATCCCAGCTCATATGATTTGCAAACAGGATCCCATATCAGCTATATTCCAAAATACAATAAATAACGAGGACTATGCAGAGCTTTCCAACAAACTAATACTAACATTAAAAAAAATAAGGATGCATTACTCCTCAATAACGAAATATTTAATACAATAAATGCACCACCAAAAAATTATCACAGTGCTGATTCTGTACTTGGTGATGACAAAGAAAGTCAGACAAACTTTTCAACTGAATTCATTAACTCATTAACTCCCTCTGGAATGTCACCACATATTTTGCAGCTAAAGAAAGGTGCAATTGTCATGTTACTGCGAAATATGAACCCAAAAAAAGGCCTATTTAATGGGACCAGATTAATTGTTCAAGAATTAAAGGACCATTTCATACATGCTGAAATTCCAACTGGTACCCATAAAGGAGAGAGAGTTTTCGTACCAAGAATAGATTTGGCACCAAGTGAAAGTAGCCTCCCTTTTGTACTTCAAAGGAGACAATTTCCCATCATCATGGCATTTGCCATGACCATTAATAAATCACAAGGACAAACTTTCAAATCTGCGGGTATCTTTTTAGAAGAACAATTATTTGTACATGGCCAGCTATATGTTGCATTCTCAAGATACAATAATCCAGAGGCTATTAAAGTTTACATTGAAAACAACCAAAGTTAAGGTGATTTATTAGATGATGACCGCATTTTTACAAAAAACATAGTCTACTATGAGGTACTATAACTTTAATTCAACAAAATATAACAATACAAGACATGGCACAGAACAAAAAAAAAATTGTTTCACATCATCAACAATTTCACAAGAAAAATAAATAAATAGAGCACAGTGGTTTGATTTCGAGGACAAACATTTATGTCACCATGGCTCATTTTAGAGGACCACTATTTCAATAAGAAACTCTATAAAATAGCAAAAAACATAGAGAACAGTGGTTTTACTTCCAGGAAAAAATTAGATATCTCTTGGACTCTTTTACGAAGACCAATATTTCACATAGGAAACTCTATGTGCCATTTACCAAAAATACTTTCATCGGAAGAACAAATTTACAAAAAAAAAAATATATAGAGAACAGTGGTTTGATGTCGAGGATGAAATTTTATGTCACTCAGACTGTGGTTACACCACGCGGACGAACTTTGATGTCTGGCGTTCTCTTTTTAGAGAACCACTATTTCACATAGGTATCTCTATGTGCCATTTTCACAAATTACAACAATAACAACAAAATGTCAACCATCAAAAATCAAAATAAGATATTCTAATTTTATGGAAGTAGCCTTTTAGCATGATTAGCCCCACAAAACACTTTGCTTGCATTTTAGAGCAATTACAGTTTAACTGTTACTCCATTAAGTTACTGTTTATAATGTTACTATTTTTGGAAAAAAGTGTGCAAAGTTGTTTCATTGCATATATTTCAAAGTTTGTGTTAAGAGGAGCAGGAGCTTTTTTTGTACAATTTAAATTTATAATTCAATGGAGAATATTAATCCAGGGAGTAATTCGATCGCCAGTCAGGAAGGAATTAATTTTTTCCCCCTTTGATACAATTGGCTAAGTTTCAATGGGGGGTTTTACTGTTTGCCTTCCTCTGAGAGTTAAAGTTATTGTGCTGTATGAGAATACTGACAGTACTTTTAGTATTCATTACATTAATCTTTATTCTTATTGTTAAACGTGACCTTTCAGTGCATTTGTGCAATAGTTTTTTAAGTGTATCCTTCCTATATCTTTGTTCTTATTTCTATATTATAGAGGAAAAGAACTATAAGGTTTGTATATCCTCAGATTGTAAACTTTATTTCAAAGTAGTCCACACAGTTATGATGTAATCCTTTCTCAGTTTTCCAACTGAGTCCTTTAAAAGATAGTTATAAATGTATCTTAGGTGATGTTTGAATTTTGATTTTATTTTTGAATATGTTTTTAATACTAGATGAAGCTATTAGACATATTTTAAATGCTCTATGATGCCATTATGGAGATTTATAGGAATGCACTAAATGAGAATCCCTCATTGAGTCCTCTTGGTGTTTGTGCCTGTAACTCATAGATCCATTTTGATTCCTTCTTGAGTAATACAGTATCTAGATCCCCTTTTCTTGGGCCCAGTCTGGCTCCATCTATTACTCAGAATTTTAAGACAGATGTGTCTTTTTTATGTTTTAATTTTACATGTCGTGCAATTGGTGTATCATATTCATTTATGATTGAGCAAATATGCTCTCCCATTCTACGTCTGAGCTCTCTGCTCGTCTTTCCGACGCAGATCCTGGTACAGATGCAATGTACTACATATATGACTCCCTTTGTTTTACAAATATAGAAATCTTTTATGGGGTATTTTTTGCCTGTTATTGGATGAATGAATTCTTTACTTGGTTTTATGAAATATTGAGCGTTAGTGCACAAAGTTTTAATGTTAGGATTGACACACAGACAGTTCCGTTCATCCAGCACAATAACACCACAACCCTACCTCCCACTAGAAGTTAAAAGGCTAGTGATTGGGGGAAGCTTGGAACCAGAAGTTACGTTAATGCAAGCGCAGGGTGTCTCAACTGGTTACCCCTGTATATAAGATGATACCCCTGTATAAGACAACCCCCAATTTTGGCGTTTACAATTCAGGAAAAAAGTATAGTCTTATACATAGAAAAATATTTTATGTATGTATGTATATAAACACACACACACATATACAGCTATACCTTGTTTAATGCTGTAGATAAGTTCCAGGCAGTAGGAGTGCTAATCGAAACAGCGCTAAACGGGCAGTTTAACATGGGGAAGATAGGGAAAGGGAAACTCATGAAAAAAACACACAAACAACAAACACTCTAAAGGGGGTAGCGTTAAGCAGGGTATACCTGTATGTATATATATATATATATATATATATATATATAGTAATTTAATTTTATATATAGATATATAATGATATAATGAGTATTGCGGTATTGTATGATACCTTTAGTCTTGTATAAACGTTAAATTTACATTGACGACCTTTCGAGAGGTTCAACCTCTCTTTATCTCTTAAGTCTCAAGCAACACTAACATGAGATGGAACCCTCATTTTGAACAATATATATGTATATATAATATATACACACACACATACATATATATATATATATATATATATATATATATATATATATATACTCACACACATATATACATATATATATATATATATATATATATATATATATATATATATATATATATATATATATATATGCATACAAACACACATATATACAGTGGGGGGAAAAGTATTTGATCCCCTGCTGATTTTAAACGTTTGTCCACTGACAAAGAAATGATCAGTCTATAATTTTAATGGTAGATGTATTTTAACAGTGAGAGCCAGAATAACGAATAAAAAAACAAGAAAAACGTATGTCAAAAAAAGATATAAATTGATTTGCAGGTCAGTTGATCCCCTATCAATCAGAAAGATTTATGGTTCCCAAGTGTCTTTTATACAGGTAACGAGCTGAGATAAGGAGTACTCTTTTAAAGGGAGTGCTCCTAATCTCAGCTTGTTACCTGTATAAAAGACACCTGTCCACAAAGGCAATCAATCAATTAGATTTCAAATTCTCCACCATGGCCAAGATCAAAGTGCTGTCCAAGGATGTCAGGGACAAGATTGTAGACCTTCACAAGGCTGGAATGGGCTACAAGACCATCGCCATGCAGCTTGGTGAGAAGGTGACACTTGGTGCGATTATTCGCAAATGGAAGAAACACAAAATAACTACCAGTCTCCCTCAGTCTGATGCTCAATGCAAGATCTCACCTTGCGGAGTTTCAATGATCATGAGAGGATCTTGTTAATGATCTCAAGGCAGATGGGTCCATAGTCACCAACAATTGGTAACACTCTAGGCTGTGAAGGACTGAAATCCTGCAGTGCCAGCAAGGTCCCCCTGCTCAAGAAAGCACATGTACAGGCCCGTCTAAAGTTTGCCAATGAACATCTGAATGATTCAGAGGAAAACTGGGTGAAAGTGTTGTGGTCAGATGAGACCAAAATCAAGCTCTTTGGCATCAACTCAACTTGCAGTGTTTGGAGGAGGAGGAATGCTGCCTATAACCCAAAGAACACCATCCCCACCATCAAACATGGAGGTGGAAACATTATGCTTTGGGGTGTTTTTCTGCTAAGGGGACAGGAAAACTGCACCGCATCAAAGGGACGATGGATGGGGCCATGTACTGTCAAATCTTGGGTGAGAACCTCCTTCCCTCAGCCAGGGCATTGAAAATGGATTGTGAATGCGTATTCCAACATAACAATGAACCAAAACACACAGCCAAGGCAACAAAGGAGTGGCTCAAGAAGAATCACATTAAGGTCCTGGATTGGCCTAGCCAGTCTCCAGGCCTTAATACCATTGAAAATCTGTAGAGGGAGCTGAAGTTTCGAGTTGCCAAACATCAGCCTTGAAACCTTAATGACTTGGAGAGGATCTACAAAGAGGAGTGGGGACAAAATCCCTCCTGAGATGAGGCTGCAGGAGGGCAGTGGGGCCCACAGGAGTGCCATGAAGCCCCATGGGATGTTTGAGGGAGTGCGCGTGAAAGCCGCACGAGGCCCGCAAAGGCCCTGGAAGCCTTGGGCCCCTCAACGGTCAGGGCCTCTGTGCTTTGCACTGGCTGCACGGGTGGAAGCTCTGCCTCTGTCTCCACCCTATAGCAAACAATCACCCCCAGAACACCCAGCTGTGACATAGAAAATAAATATCAACAAACAGGGAGGGAAGAAGTGATAATCAGCATTTGCTGACTAACTGCCAAGGGTGGGTAAACACTTGCACCAGCACAAACCAACCAATTACTACCTAGCACTAGCCCTGTCAAAAGCCCCCTATTTCAAGCTGTCTCCAGTGGCTACCTAAATGTACGCACCATTTAATAGAGAAGTTCTATCTTTCATAAAAAACTTTCTAAATCAGAAATTACCCATGAAGTCAGTTACATTTTTTAAACTGAATAATTGTATTGTTAATCACTTCATGTTTTAACTACAACCAATTAAAAATCTGTACTCAATAATAAATACATGGATTATACTTTTAACTATATAGGAAGTATAAATGGACAAATTACATACTATATTAACAGTACAGACCAGTACAGACTATATTGACAACATAACAGCACATCAAACTTTTGGAGGCAAATTGACAACCATATTGACAAGCTTGCTATGAGACCAAGATTAATTAATAGATTACTAATATTAAAACAATATCTAGGAATTTAAAACAATTCTACTATAACATTTTACAAATGCATTGATGGTTGCTCGTCCTGATTTTCATAAAATAATATACTGCATTTGAAATACTTTACTACTTTTTTTATTGTTTTCTCCATATTGTTTTAGACACATTCTCAACCATCTTCAGCAATGTCAGATTGTGGTGGTAGCACATATCTGCAAAAGGCAGTGTTGTATACATGCAAAAAAATAATATATATATATATATATATATATATATATATATATAGATATTTATTAATGTAAGGTAACGTATATACTCCAGTAAAAGCCGAGATTTTCAAGCCTTTTTTTAAGGCTAAAAATGACCCCCTCGGCTTATACTCGAGTCACTCTCCCCACTGTGCCTCTCTAACCCCCCCTTGTGTCTCTCTACCCCCTGTGTCTCTCTACCCCCCTTATGTATCTCTTTCCCTCCCCTTCCTCATCCTCAACCCCCCTTCATTCTAACCCCTCCCCTAATACTACCCCCCCTCTCCCCTCACTTACCTGCTCCGGCCTCCGCTCCTTCCGGGTCTTGATGTGGCACGCATGTAACGTCACATGCGTGCCACATCATTAGCATATACCGGGTGCCGGCACCCGGTATATGCTAATGACTTGACGTCACACGCACGTCATTAGCATATACTGGGTGCCGACACCCAGTATATCTCTCCTGTGTTGCAAAGGCTCAAATCTGCTGCATATTCTACACATGATGGGTTACAGATGATGTGTTCTTTATAGTAAATGTTGAAACACAAAAAAACATAAAATCATGAATTCAAACAATAATAATACATTGATGAGTTGTTTTCTTATAAGGATGCTCACAATATTGACTATTATTACTAAAATAAAATACATTGATTAAACCTGAAAATCTTAGCAACAACTAAGAATAGCTTTTAGTATTGTAATGGTAGATCTGTAAATCTGCGTCTTGATAACACGGACATACTGCATATATGAGTTGCTCCAGACCTATGGGTATATTTAGGTTTATGCTGCCCTGAGATTTGTTCACCACCACATGCCCTACTTGCAGCTCCTATTTTCCCCTTTCTACTTCTAAAAGCATACATCTATCTATCTCCCCTTCTGGATTGCTACCTTGTCTTGGTGAAGGGGCTTGTGTACCGCATTTAAGCTGTGAGCTATACCATGTAGGATCACCCAAAATGGACAGGTCACAGCAGAGAGGTTAGACAATTCACAGTCCACTGGAGAATAAACTGGCAACCCACTCCAGTACCTTGGCCAAGAAAACAATATGGATAAGCATATGGATAAGCACAACTAGAAACACAGACAGATGTGCCTGGCATGCTTTGTCCATAGGGTTACAGAGAGTCAGACATGATTGAAGCACTGAACAACAACAACAATCTATCTATCTATCTATCTATCTATCTATCTATCTATCTATCTATCTATCTATAAGGCTTTTACTACATTTGTGAGCAGCAATTAAGGTATATAAACCTCTAGTACCTTTCCCTAGGCTACGCTAATTCAATCATAATTGAAGACAAAGGTATCTCCTCATAATCTCTCACTGTTTCAGGGAAGTCACATTCATGTCTGCTTAATCTACGTTAGCTTTACTCCAGATAAATGATACATTTCATTCATATGATCATACATTCCACCTATTTGCAGTTTTCTGGCACATCAGATATTTATAATCATTACACTCATATATAGTTTTTGAACACTTTTCAGCATTTCACAAATACTGCTCAAAAATCACAAATCATCTCTACAGTTATGGATACCCTCTGTCTCCCATATTTTATTGTTTCCCCTCTCCCCTTTCATCATTTGACCTAAGGCCTCATAGGTCTTTTCCACAACAGGACCTTCCACTCATTTTCAGAGCCCTCTCTCTCATGACTCAGCATTTGTCTCTGCCCTCTCTCCTTAAGCGCAAATATTAACCTTAAGAAAGGAGGGGTAGGAGAAAGCGCACCAATATCTAGTGCAGATTATTCAAAAGGTAAGCTATTGGATACACAACATATGCAACTATAATTGAACTCTCACCTTGAATACCCTAAAAAAACATGAGGTAAAGAAAAGCATTGGTGAGATTGTTCTTGTCGATCTCTGGTGGTATGGACATCCACTATTGTTTTTAGATGTGGACAAAAGTAATGAAGTAAATAATAATGCTGATTCGTGGAAATAAATCATACAAAGCCCCATAGAAGAAGGACTTTATTATACACAATACTATTGAAATAATAAATACTATGAAATAAAAAATGTGATCTAAAAAATCACTATTACGAGTAATAATAAAATTGTGGCAGAAGTAATACACACAAGCTAGTGTGGTTGTCAGGTACAAAAATCCCAGTTATACATTTTTATAAATTATTTGTTATTTATATTTTAGACTTTATTATCTGTATTTTAGAATAAATTGAAATTGCTTCACATATTTTTAATTTTTTGTGATATAAGTGATACGGATTAATCTTGTGATTGAATATACCATTATTGTTATGTATATTATCACTGTAACTTTGTTATGCTTTTATATTTTATTATAACTATTGAATATCCCTTGTAACAAATAGTCTGTGTATACCTAGATTTATATCTATACACATATGGACTTACACATACAAAATCAAAAATATTAGTTTTTTTCCTAGGGGATGAGATACTGAGGAAGTTGATGAAAGCGACAAGATGTGTTTATCCAATCATCACAATATAGCTGGGATTTTTGTACCTGACAACCACACTACCTTGTGTGTACTACTTCTGCCACAATTTTATCATTACACGTAATAGTGATTTTATTAGTTCACATTTTTTATTCCATTGTTGACGTGGAATAGTATTGTGTATAATAAAGTCCTTCTATAAATCATTGGGACTTTGTATGATCTATTTCCACGAATCACCATTATTATTTACTTCATTACTTTTGTCCACATCTAAAAACAATAGTAGATGACCATACCACCAGAGATTGACAAGAACAATCTCCCCTATGCTTTTATATACATACTTATATATATATATTTTGAGGGTATTCAAGGTGAGAGTTCAATTATTCTAGTGGCAAATATTGTGTATCCATTTTGAATTATCTGCACTAGATAGTGGTGGGCTTTCTCCTACTCCCCCCCCCCTTCTTTTAGTTTATCAGCATACTTGATACATTTGTGAACAGTATCAAACAAAGGTGAGCAGCCCCAAGTTATATATAGAATATACGCCGAATAATATATGACCAGTGTAGACCATTGGATCTAAGACATTGGAAGGATCTGGAAAATCTGAGCGCGAGGCTACTAATTGGGATCCACTAGCCCAATAACTTCTCAAATGTTAACCTTACCAGTCTTATTTAGTCCCACCAGTCTATTACATTCCAGGTCTCACATAGCAATCATTGCAATATTTAATTAATTTCCTATTGCCCTCCCCATGTATTCTCATGTCCTCATATCACACACTAAACAATATTAAAGTTTAAAAAAAATCAATCTCTGATGGCATCAGGCCATTAGCTCAAATCCATTACCGAGAATCAGTACATTCGCTAAAGACCTTCAGTTCATTCCAACACTTCCACACACATTTTTACGTTCTTTCATTATTAAAGAACTAGCAACTTGCCCGTCAAAAAATGAGGGTCAATAAAATGCTGTTTGTGACACAATGTGATTCTCTGAGACTCTTAACCTTTTTGTTATCTAAAAAGAAGTACAAAAATGTATAATAAAGGTTTTTTATTTTTTTATCAATGAACTGTTAATCCATGTTAAACATTTAATTGTCATGTATGCAGTATTAATCTAACAATCCATGAAATGTGTATGAATATGTATTGTGAACCATTACATAAAGGTTTCTAACATGCAACTTATATTGTAAACAGTGTTGAATGAATTCTTTTTAACAATACTAGGTTAACTTTGTATACATTTGTATTTTAAACCATTACAGAATGCTTCTTAACATGCAACGTGTAGTTGAACTCCTGGTAAAGCACACAGGTATTAAATCCAGAGGAAGGCAAACAGTAAAAAAAACCATTGAAACTTAGCCAATTGTATCAAAGGTGGAAAAAGAAATCCTTCCTGACCCCAGTAACTGGCAATCAGATTACTCCCTGGATGAATCCTGTCTATTTAATTATACATTTAAATTTGTAACAAATGATTATGCTGCTACTGACATAAATCCTTAATAACATTTAATAAATCAACGTTTCAGACCTTGTAAAATACAATGTTAACAATGCAAGGTAATAACATTTAAAATGAAATTAGTTAAAAATATAGTGATCTTGAATATTGAATCCAGAGGAAGGAAAACAAAAAAAACCCAGTGAACCTTGGTCAATTGTTTCAAAGTGGGCAAAAATCTGAATTCCTTACTGACCCCATTAACTGGAGATTGGATTACTTCCTGGATCAATACCCTCTATATTATGAAACATTTAAATTTTGCAACAAATGATGATCCTGCTACTAACATTAAACCTTAATCACATAGAATGAAATGACTTTTCAATCCTTAGAAAACCGAATTTTAACATAATTAAAAAAAAGGAACTTAAAGTATTAAAACGGAAACAGTAAAGGTAAGAAAATGCAAGGTAACTGTGTTGTGTGGCCAATCCTGGCGAAAGTCACTTCCAAGACATTCCATTTTTTTTTGTCTGTCAAAGTGGTTCCCTTTAAAAGTAGTTTTTTCCCTTTTTTTGTTTTTTGTTGTAGTTTTTTAAAATTGTAGATAGAGTTTTGTATGTGAAAGAGTGGTCCTCCAAGAGGTTTCGTCCTGGAAATTAAACCACTAATGTTTTTTGTAAAAATGCGTCCATCGTATAATAGATCACCCTGACTTGGGTTGTCTGCAATTGAAACTTTAATATCATCTGGATTTGTGCACCTCGAAAAAGCAACATTGAGTTGTCCATGTGCAAAAAACGGTTCCTGTAAAAAAATACCTACAGACTTAAAAGTTTGTCCTTGGCATTTATTGATGGTCATGGCAAATTCCATGATAACTGGGAATTGTCTCCTTTGAAGGAAAAAAAGCAAGCCACTCTCACTTGGAGCCAAATCAATTCTTGATATAAAAACTTGTTCACCTTTTCACCAGTCATAATTTCTGCATGTATGAAATAATCTTTTAAATTGTGCACAATTAATCTGGTCCCATTACAAAGTCCTTTTTTTTAAAATCATATTTCTCAATAGCATGACATTTGCCCCTTTTTTTCAATTGCAAAACATGTGGTGGCATTGCAGATGGTGTTAAAGAATTAATAAATTCCAAACTAAAATTACATTCACTGTCTTTATCGTCAGCCAGAACTGAATCTGCACTGTAATAATGAATTTTAAAATTTCGTTATTTAGATTCAAGGCATCTATATTTTTGGATGTTAATATCACTTTGTTTGCAATGTCTGAGTAATCATCGTTATTGAGAGTGTTTATAAAGATTGCCGATATAAGTGATTCCTTGCAAAGCATTTATGATGGAATTTTAATGGTATCATTGGGTAAATCATTTATTTGTGGATGTTTTCCTTCTCCAATCATTGAATTCATTTTGGCCTTCAGATCTCCTATTTAATTCTAATTTGTGGTGTGTACATATTTTCCAGAGTTTACTTGTCTTGATACATGTTTCAATGATTTCAGTACTATTTCCATGTGGCACAACAGGTAATGTTTACCTAAAATCTCCTCCTAACAACATCACCTTTTCACCAAATGGCAAATTATTATGCATCACTTCTTTTAATAATCTATCAATACATTGCAAGGCATGACATGACATCATTGTTGCCTCATCTATATTAATTCATTTACTTTTTTTAAAATGTTTTGACTTGTAAAGAATTCTGTCGAATATCTGACACTGATGTTTCTAAAATGGCAACTGGCAGTTTAAATCCACTATGCACAGTTCTGCCACCTTCTAACAAAAGTGCAGCAATTCCAGTTGTTGCAAATGGCATTGCTATTTGACCCTGTGCTCGAATGTAACTCATCAAACAATTGTACAGATACATGTTTCCTGATCCACCAGGACCATCTAGATAGAAATAACAGTCTTTGACCATTTCCTCATCTGTAGCATTTGTGCTGGCATTAAATGATTGCAATTGTAAAGTATTTAAAGTTGCCAGTTTTTGTTGTGTTTTTTGTTGTTGAAGCTCAGTGTCATAATCATCAAAGTTGATGTCATCTATAAGTCTTGGATCAGGCAAATAAAAAAAATGCACAATTTAATCCATGAGCAATAAACATGTCTTGAATTTCCTTTAACATTTTTAAGAGAGAAATGGGCTCATTGTAACGTTTCATGAAGCCTTCAGACATATTTAATTTAAATGTTTCCCACAAAGTAAATTCACCAGGTACACTGCAAAAGATGCAAATGAATGCATCTTGTTCTCACATTGGCTTTGGCATTTGACATAGTGCTGCTTCTTCCAGACACCTCTCCCATTCTTTATCATCTGCTATGAAGTTTTGATGTCTTGCAGCTAATAGGAAAGTATCATAAACTATGTCATTGACTGTGCATAAATGTTCATAACTTTGTGCACCGGGAACATGTAAAAGAAGTAATCTTAAACTGAAACGTTCAATGTCTCTTGGACTGACGGTATACATTTGTGGTATCATTTTATGATTATCTCTTTTTCGTTGTCGCCATTGACCATTTACAAATACATAATGATACAGAATCTCAATGCATAAAACTTGTCTGGCCTGAGTGTCCTGGCAGTTTAATTGAAACCAAGCAGTAAGTGTTGAAGTGTTGTTTCTCAATGTTCACTTTGGGCTAAGGTAGTTCTTTCATCTAGAAAGTTCATCATGTAAAATTGGATTTCCTTTTTCGTTTTGTGCACCTTGCACAACAACAGTTACATGCATCATATCCTTTGTTTATATATTTATACACATATTTGATGGATTTAATAGAATTGCAAGCTTCCACATTTATGTGTGCATTGTACTACATCAGCAAATGTGGATTGTATGGAACGACATGTCTATTATCAACCTTTTGTCCACCGATAATAGCTGTTTCTCCTCTTCTTTTATACAAATGGTAACCATCTCAATTAGCATAAGTTTGCATTTGAAATTGTTTTGGAAATTGTTTTGTACATTTTTATTTTCCATACATGGTGAATTTGGATTGATATCTCCAAATGGCCCATAAATCATTCTGTGTGTTAAAATCTCATAAAGTTTTGAATATTTTTCTGAATGTGGCAATTCAGCAGTAATGACTGAATCCACTCTCTCTGCAGTATTCCATTTATCTTTTTTCTGCACGATTAAAAGTATGTGTGCATGTGGCAGGCATCTTTTTTAAAAATTCAATGATATAAACAAAAGCCACACATTTTCCAAATAACTGTGCTTTAGTTATATTATGTATTAATGAATTGAGTTTTATTTTGAATACGCTTGCCACTAAATCTGGTCAGTCAAAAGTATTTTGTCCAAGATTCAAATTTTCTTTCATCTCTGGCCATTGTGGATTACATGCGAATGTAATGAATAAATCTGGTTTTCCAAATTTTGTGACAATAGGCTTGTCATCATTATATCTTTCTCGAATATTGTGAGGAGATCCTTGGAAAGTGGATGTTAAAATATTTGCTCTTTAAGCTGGAATGTCTCTGTTGGTAGCCAATTCAGCAACATAATCCATCAATCCACAATACTGTTCTACTCAAGGCTTATCTTGTTGAAATGTTATAAAATTTAGATTATTTGCTTCGACTTGTAGATAGGAATCAATCAGGCATTTTTGTGTGAGTTTGACCCCACATAAAATAGGATTAAAATAATCCCGAATAGCAGTTTTTGCCACTTTAGATTCCAGCATAGAAATATTGCATTTAAAACAAACTTTACTTTTGGGATAACTTTGCAATTGTAATTTCGGTTCCCATCCAGGTTCACCATTTGGAAAGAAAATGGGATATGTCATTGGATCCAAATTACAACTTAATATATTTACGTTTATAAAAGGTTGGTCTTCATTGATTGGATATATTCTAATATCCCGCTGAAAAGGTAATTCACCATCCTCAATTTTAAAGACCATGGCAACCTCATTTACTGTTGGTAAATTATACCGTCTTTGATCAGTATTGCGATCTTTTTTCAAAATCATATTTACTCTTGGCATTGGCAATTGTTGTATTTCAGAATGTTGATGTTGTTCTTTTTCAACATGTGCTTATTGTTTGTATGCTTGACTGTATGGGCCATCATTTTATCCAGCTGTTGAAACACCATGTGCAAACACTGTTTATTTTCTGGAAGTGTCATCCGTTGTTCAACAGCTTCCACCTAAGACATATAACTGTGCAAATTTCCTTTGCTCTCCTTCTTGTGGGTGTAAATGTGAAGTGCGGTGGTAAATTTGTCCTTGAACTCTAAATCAGTAAGGACCATCTCCTCTGACATTTTCTGCAAATGTTGCACCCATAGAAGCAAATGAAATTGCACTGTTATAAGACCGGATGTTTTTTTTTAAATTGGTATACTTTGTAAATGTTGGATTGGTCATGATACTTTGTATGTAATCTGGAAATGTGTGTCTTCGTGGAAGTCTTACCTTTCCTTTCTGACAGCAACTAATGAAGTCTAATCAGTTGGTCTTTCCTTGAGAAAATGATAGGCCCCACAAAACTGACAAACAATATTGAATAATCCACAAAAATGAGTGTCTACTGTTAGTGCTGTAATAAAAGCAGTATCCTGAGCTTCCTCAACATAGATATCACTACAAATTTCTATATCTACATTGGTGTCATGTATATGAACATTGGTGTCAATAGGTAATATTGGATCATTAGGCAATGTTTCACAGACATGTTTTTGTTTACTTTTTCTTTTCTTTGTAGCTCCAGCACACTCACTTTGTGCTTTCTTACTCATTTTTCTTTTATTTAAAAGTCTTTTTTTGTATTGTACATATTGTTTGTAGCTGCTCTCAATCCAAAGCTAAATAGCATTAATGAATTAATGCAATGATTTGCAAAGCATTTTGAATGTTTCCATGAAATAAATTAATCCATTAAGTTTTTTTTATTGGCATACATTAAAAAGGAAAGCACTGCACATACAGTATATATATTGCTAACTATTTTTTTTGTAATAATTATTAAGTCATTAATAAATGAATATACGTTAATGAATTCATCAATAACTGACATCAATGGTAAACCTAAAGAGGTAATTATGTTTTCCTACAGAAGGGCAAACGGAAAGAGCTATGAGCAAAGTATAGATCTGGCTTAAAATAATGTGCAATTTTGTCGTTTTATTAATGAATAAGATGGAAATCATTTATAATATTTGGATTCATCCCTATAAGGTAATCATCAGCATCACGGATATATAGGCAGTTTAAAACGTTATAAAAATGTTTTCAGAATGATTACTAATTAATAATTAATCAATGAATGTACATTACTAATTAATTATTCAATTAATTAAAATAATTACAAATAGCTAAGCATGAAAGTATTGCTAAACTAAAGCAAGCGTAAATTATAAGTTTGTTGCACAATTTTTTAAACTAAAAATAAATAAATAAATGTTAAGAATAATTAATTTAATAATTATTTATTAATGATTATTAATATACTTTACCTATTTGTATTTAATATTCAGCAATCAAGAAGACCTAACAATCTCTTTGGATATTCCGGCAGCAAAAAATGTCCACTCAGACTGTCATCACCTGAGGAGAAAGTGTCAGTTCTGTGGCAAGTGTGTCCTATATATAGGCATGGTGTAGGCGGGAAATCTGCCATTTCAGATTCTTAATGTGTAAATGTGTAAGTTAGTGTTGTAAAATAGCGGTGTTAGTCTTTGCAAGAATTTTGCGTCCTTCCTATTAGTATTTTTCTACTGCATACGTCGCTGGCTGTGTTTTGTGCAGTTCGTAGTCGTGTAGCCTCGTTTTCATTTTTTTCGTCCGACATTTTTTTTCTTGCTTGGCCGATTTTCAAGTGCCGAAACTGCTTAAATTCAACATAAATTTGCGTTTCCCCTCACTTCCAGATGTCCTGGCTGTTTTCCTGTGCTAGGTGTGATGTATTTGTTTTTGTACTTTTTGTGTTTTTCTTGTTTTTTGGTTTGCACGGTTCGGCCGTTAACTTCGTATTTTCCCTATGTTGTATTTTCTTTTTCTAAGTCCCGTCAACTACTCGTCACCTGCTTGAAGCCTAAGGCGATCCCGCGTTTTGTAAGTGTTTGGAGGCTAAGTCCTGCGTGTTTCATTACCTCCACTGCTCGCCGCAAAAGCCACAGGAAAGCAGAACTGTACTTTCCTCCTGACGCAACTAATAGTTCATCAACCTCCATCTTGCCGCCTCCTATGACACTTCCCACTAGGAGCACTAAAAAATCAAATTTTCAGCAAATGTGTTCCCCTATCTCAGGCATATCTACCGTGGTGGCTACCATTCAACCTGGCTTTCCTCTATAGATGGCTCCATACCATCTAACACTCATCAAATCAACATTCAACCACAAGCAAGGGGCCCAACCACTTGTTAGTATCCTAAACTCAGAAGGTAAGTCAGCAGCTAATATTTCCACCCCTCTTACCTTTCCATTCATATCATCTTGCATTCCATTTAAATCACCCTTTTTCAGGCATATCTGGTATCTTTGATCATCACTCCCAGTCGCTTATCAAAGGCAATCATATGTAATTGTTTAACCTATTTCAGCATTTCACAAATATTGCTCAAAAATTTAAAATCAGTTCTACAGTTATGGATACCCTCTGTCACCCAAATTTTATACAAAGTCAAACTCAGCTGTCCCTACGGTGGGTCAACCTTTTATGAATATCACAGATTTAAAGTGGCAGCAGCCTTAGCTCAGTTCATTTTTAAAGCTAATTGGGCCATGTTAGATGTTGATCTAGCCACCCTACGTCATTCCGTCTAAACTGCAATCTAACTTCTCATACAACTGCTTTTGTCCCACGCCCCCATCTGGCACTAGCTCCCAGAGATCCTTCTTAACCCACACCATTACTGAACCGCTATAGACAGAGCAGGCTGCCCTATTACTTATCCTGGTATTTTTGCCATCTGTAAACTGTCAAGACTGTAACTACAGCAGTTACTGCTTCCTCCACATTTGCTGGAATTGTATAAAAGTCCATGCTAAATCTATATGCCCTCAGAGACTCGTTAAAGGGGACTTACTATCTTCAATAAACATAACACTTTTGCAATACTTTTTGTCCACCTTTCCTTCCTAGGTAACAATTCACTACAGATCAGAGATAAAAATCTCAAAGAGAGCTTTCACACATACATCACTACCACACCTTCCATATCTTACTCATGCAACAATTTCTTGTCAGAAACTAGAAACAGTCTTCTCTTCAGTGTGCTTGAAAAGGCTAAGGACACCAATCCTACCTGCAGACCCAGTCCAGTTCTTCAAACCCCTTCTCATAGGATAGCAGCAGAGGTTCAGGATACAAAGTGATTATACCCTTGTCAACATTTTAAAAGTCTTTCCTCTAAATGAAAAATGCCATGCATATGTGTCCCAAACAGAGCATAAACTTTATTTTTATTTTTATACATTATTTTATACAAGTTTTGTCCTAGCAGTGTACCACTACCTTATAAAGAAATATGTTTCACACCTTCTGCTCCTTTCAGTTAATCTCACAAGGACCCAAAGCCAGCCTGTCTATTTCCGCAGCTAGTTACAGAGGAATCTATGGCCCCTAACTCTGGTCAGGATCTGGGCACTGCATTGGTTAATAAGATACTGTGAGCTCTAAGACAAAATATCTGGGCAGTTTGTTGTGTGGCCTAACCAAAGTAAGGGAATATGATTATTAGTTTAATGCTATAGTTGCACCCTAAAACCCATTCTATACACAAAATACTGGCCCTAACATGTAAAATGGGCTCAGATCCCTCTAGGCTCAAATGACCTGGGCGAAAGGGGCCTTAGGGGTCCTGGGCATATGACTAGAGCTTGGAAAAAACATCACACAACATAACAAATCAAGAAGTGGTAAAGTCCTTCCTAGGTCCTTATGGCCATTATAATAAGTATTTGATTCAACTGGCTATATGACTAATGTTCAGCAGGGTCCATTAGCCAAACCCAAATGTCCAAGTGTCCTGGGGTTTGTGACAAGGACAGCTTAGATGATTGTTAGAAAAACCAGGACAAATAAATAGTCTGTGGCTGAAAAAAGTCCTCTGATCTACACATACACTTCTGGACCATAAAGTGTAATTGGTTGTGGGGTCAGGAAAGTCAATCCCTGGCCCCAAAATGTCAGTAGTGACAGCTACTCCCATATTCCAAAGGCAGAATTCGAGGTGATGATCTGCACCAGATTATTGCCATCATGCTACCATACTCAGTTTTGGTGATAAGTCATTGTCTGTGGGTTGAAGATATGACAGGGCTCATAGTTCAGTATTTAAAATGCTGCTTGGTGGATCAACTCTGATGGGGATCAATAGTTACACCCAGCCCGCACAGTCTCCGGGTGCAGAAGGGTATCAAAGGCATCCAGGGGTGGCTGTGGACAGCATTTCAGTAGATTCCCATTTGTAATCCAAGAGCTGTGTGATAGTATCGCCAGTCGGGACCACAAAGGATCAACCAGTGTCACAATCTCCAAAGCAAAGGCAGCGGAACAATCTACCCTACTGGATCAGGAGCATGATTATACTTCTTTTGGGAACAAATGGGAAACAGTTCCTGTAGGTATCTTATCCTCTTGAGCTCCATTTCGGTATCTGTGAACATGGCTTCAGTGGTGGTTGCTTGCAAAATCTCCAAAAGCAATGGCAGTTAAACAATATGCCATACTGGATCAGGAGGGTGATTATACTCCTTTGGAGGACAAGTGGAATACAGCCCCAGTGGGGATCTGACCGGCTTGACCTCCTGTATGGTATGGAAAAATATAGCCCCAGTGTTAATCGCATACTTCCTCGGGATGGTCTCTGGTGTGTGGGCCCCACGTATCATTCACCCATGACTATTGCTTGATCTCAGTCGTGCAAGGCAGGTTCTATGTATTAACCTTCTCTTATGAAGGAAAATCAGAAGCATGATTAAACACCACTGGGAGAGAGTAGAAACGCACTCTAAGTTCTCAGGGCCTAGTCCATCACCGGAAGGCTGTCCAGGCTTGGCTGCAGGCTTCACTTTCCTGGGTTAAAGCTACTGTCCATGATCCACCTCACCTGGGGACATGATAGGGATTGCACTTGGACTACAACTGGTTGTCAGTTGCCCCTCTGTTTGCACCCTGGTTATAGCGGATGAGATAACAGGACCCTCCTTAGCTATGACCTCTGGACTGGAACAAAGGGAATCCTGTAGCGACTGGCATCCTTCCCTCAGAACCTTTACTGAATCATCCGGTTGCCACTGCTGCTTAGTAGGTTGCCTCTGGGTGGGTGGTCTTTATTAATAGGGTTATTACCGCAGCTGGCTTTGAGGGAGGAGCATGTGTTGACTCTGGATTCAGTGTCCCTTTCCTGATCTCCATGTATTTATGGGCAGCCTGATTCATATCCTGGCAAATAATAAGAATTAGTTTATATTTTTGCTGTTGTAGATTCACAGTGGCAGGGTGAATCAAAAGATCTGTTCCCCAATTCGGTGGCAATTCAGTGCCTTTACAACTTCATCATGCCGGTGATCCGGCCCCTTTTCTCCTGGATCATCTCCACCATATCAGCCTTCATTTGGCTCCACAGTTCTTTAACCTGTGATGCTGCTTGCCCTGGATCACCGGCTGCCGAGCCTCCCCTTCTACTTTGCAACTCTGGTAGATACTGATCTCTTGTTGCTACTGCTGGTCCCTGCACCAAGATGACAACTCTTCCACCACTTGTCACAACCCAGGTGAGGGGTATTTTTTCAACCCCAAAACTCTTGCTTTTGAGTACAGGTATTCTATCTTTGCATCATGAGAGCGGGGGGAGGGGGGGATGTCTTGGTGCCCTGCATTCATATCAGAATCATCAGCAGTAGAGTCAAAACAGGATCAATGGATCAGCTTTGCCTTCATGATCTGATTTTCAGTGGGCCTGAAAATGCCATGGTACCCAATTATATCCACAGATCCAAATCTTTACACTAAATGAAACATACCATCCATATGTGTGCTAAACAGAACATAAATGTTTTTTTTTTTCGTTTCTTTTTCAGTTGCCCCCACATGGGCTGTTTTCTCAGCTAGGTGCAGAGGCATCTAGGGCCCCAGTTATCATCTACTTCTGGCCAGGATCTGGGCACAGCAGAGGTTGAAAAGATACTGTGATCCCTGTAGACAAAATGTCTGGGTGGGGCTGGGGCCTAACCCAGAGTATGAGAATATTTGTTTTTGCTTAATGTAATAGCTGAACCCTAAAACACACGTTACACACAAAATAATGGCACAAAAAATGGCTCCTAGGTCTGAAAATGTATAATAGTGAACTATAGCATTCTCTTTGCCTGTTGACCTTGTGGCACACATTAAAGTGAGCCAAAGAAACACATGTGTTGAGTGTTTAAGGCGATATGATCCAAGCAACTAGATGGGGAGGTTAAATAATCCCTAATATTGTGAACTGATTTATGTGCAAAATCTCTGAGAGTAAAACTTGAAAAAAACAGTGGCTCAACTAACACATTCTGTCAAGGAGCAACTTTAAACTTGTGACAAATAATAAGAGACTTCTTAATAAAACAAAGAAGCACTACTGCCATCTTTTAAAAAGTATCATATAACTTTGATACCATTAAGTTACCCAACTTACAATCCTAACCAACCAATAAAGCATATACAATTTGGATTATTGCCATTAACCCTTTGAGGCCTACTCTGCGAGAAAAACATTTGCTAAGTAATAACTTCTAGTATCTCAACTAACCATCCTCTAACACAAATGATATGGGCTTTATCTGAAAACTTACAGTGCCTTGTAAAAGTATTCACCCCCCTTGGCATTTTTCGTGGCAGGAAATAACACAAGCAGGAAAAAACATGGATTGTTTGAGAATTTGAAAAATTTAATTTACAGAACATGCCCATAACTTTGAAGATGTTTTTTTTTTTATATTGTGAAGCAAAGAACAAATAGGACAAAATAACAGAAAAAGTCAATGTGCATAACTATTCACCTCCCTAAAGCCAATACTTTGTAGAGCCACCTTTTGCGGCAATCACAGCTCCAAGTCCCTTTGAATAAGTCTTTATGAGCTTGCAACATCTTGCCACTGAGATTTTTGCCCATTCCTCCTTGCAAAACTGCTCCAGCTCCTTCAAGTTGGATGGTTTGTGCTTGTGAACAGCAATCTTTAAGGCTGGCCACAGATTATCTATTGGATTGAGGTCTGGGCTTTGACTAGGACATTCCAACACATTTACATGTTTCCCCTTAAACCACTCAAGTGATGCTTTAGTAATGTGTTTGGGGTCATTGTCCTGCTGGAAGGTGAACCTCTGTCCTAGCCTCAAATCACGCACAGCGTGGTACAGGTTTTTGCTCAAGAATATCCATGTTTCCCTCAACACTGACCAGTTTCCCAGTCCCGGCTGCTGAGCCTTTTGATTGGATGTTGCAGCTTTTGGGGCCATTCAAAAAAGGTGTCTATATGTAATGACAGTTCATGTGACACTTAGATTGCACACAAATGGACATCATTTCACTAATTATGTGACTTCTGAAGGTAATTGGTTGCACCAGAGCTTTTTATGCGCTTCATAACAAAGGAGGTGAATACATACACACATGCCAATTTTCTGTTTCTGTGTTCTATTTCTAAAAAATAGTTTTATGTATATATTTTTCTCATTTCACTTCACCAACTTAGACTATTGAGTTCTGATCCATCACATAAAATTCAGATTAAAAAATTGAACTTAAGGCTGTAATGTAACAGAATCGGTAAAATGTCAAGGGGGGGGGAAACTTTTGCAAGGCACTGTAATTACGAATCACTACGAAGAGCTTGGAGACAACTGAACTGCTAAAGATAATATATTATTTTAGAATCACGGTCCCTTTCTAAAACACACAGCAATATCCAACTGCAAACAATTATAACTTAACCTTTCCCCAAAGGGGAAAAAAGAAAACTACAGCCATGGAATAAAAGTATCCCTTATGGGAAAAGCCAGCAAAGATAAGATGATTAAACTCATTTAATGCAAGACAAAAACACTTTAAATCTTCTGAATCAAGCTTGATCCTATCACAAGATTCTATCTCTGGCCAATCCGACATTTCAGACACAGAAGGCAACATTACATCCTCACAACAACACATAGATCTGTCAGATCGGTCTATGGCCAGAACTGAAAATAATGCTTCAAACTTACTTAACGCAGGCTGTTGCAGCTCTCAAAAAGGACATAAGCGATCTTGGACAAAGAACTCACATCCTGGAAAAAATGCAGATCAAATAGTGGAAGCTCAAGGTAGAGACAGAATGGAGATTAAGTAAAATACCTCCCGTATCTCTAGTCTTGAAGATAAACTGGAAGATCTGGAGAATCGTTCAAGGAGACAAAACATTAGGATTCTCGACATACCAAAAGCTGTGCAAGATCTATCTCACTTCTTGAAAGTCACAATAGACAGTATTCTTACTGACCAAACTGAAAGCATCTGGGAGATCGAAAGGGCTCATAGAGCACTGGGCCCGACGAGGAACCAAGAGCTCCCAAAATATGTCATAGTCAGATTTCAAATGCAAAATACCAGAGACCGTATCCTGGCAGCTTCCAGGGTGATGAAGACTACCAACGGACTGGACAAATATATGCAAAACTAGCACCAAGTATGCTTGCCAAGTGCAGATCAATGAAGCCAGCCTTGGCGATCCTGATGGAACACAACATACAATATCGCTGGAACTTTCCGTTCGCCCTGTCATTTCAATTCAGTAGGTTCCTCTACTCGTCTGCTCAGACTGCCTTTGCCTGTTAGGGCACCTAGACCTCTTTCCTGGGGGAGAATCTGTGGGTAGAAATACCCAGTGCTCCTTTTCTTAGCAAACAATGGACAGAGGCTCCTAAACCAAAGAGCTTGAGAAAACCCCTCCTTCTCCAAAGTTATACTACCAAGTAGCCTTAGATCTTTATCCCTGTCCTCTCAGGAACTTGCCTGAATCACAGATCCTGCCTGAGAGTCTAAACATATAACAGATGTTCCTGTTAATTTTGCCGATAAGCCTGTCAATGTATATGCTGTTCCATACCATATATAATAGTAGAAAATACTTAACTTCACAAATGCACAATTTGCTTTATATTTTTTCTAACTAAATTGAAACTTTGCATATAATTTATTGGCTTAGATTTCTCATGAATATAGTTGCTTTTTGCATGTTTAACCTTTGGCATTTACTCGTATACACAATATGTCTTTGAATGTTTAAACCACCTTTGACAATGTCATTATTACAATAAGTGGCTATGCTTATCAGCCTTCCCCAGGTAATATAATTCACAATATTTAATATAGATTCACCATGCTCTACATTTATATTATCAAAATATGATACTCATATAATCAGTTTTCAAGCATAAATCCCCTGTTATGCACACTTAGAAATCACATGATTATAGTACTATTATTACAGGCACAGCCTATGGTACATTACATCCCAATAAAAATAGTCCTTGGAACAACTGAATTCTCTAAGGTTTCTTCTACCTCATTTATCCTAAAATCTGACACTGCCCCCCGTCACCCTCATGGAGTACAGAGAGAGGATATTTATACCACTATTGGTTAATCACCTCCTAGGAGGAATATACTCTTGCCAGCTGGAGTTCCCCCTCAGCTGATTTACATTGTATTGACTAGGGATAAATCCTGTAAAATGTATCGGTGCCATGGCACTGTAAAGGAGGTTTTGTTTTAAATGGTTTTGTTTACTGTTATGTTAATATACTTCTAACCCCCACAATTTTTCATTTTATCTCCCCTTTTCTCCCTTGGCGAATTGGCTTCTCTGAACTGGACTACATTTACTCCTGGCTGGCGCTTGTTGGGAACCTGGGCCCAGCTCTGTCTCCTGTCACCGTCGAACCTCTTTGAAGGTAAGAATGAGGGTATTTCCATCACACTAACCCAATCTATAAAATGACGACAACAGACTTTACATTTTTGACCCATAATGTGAAGGGCTTCAATTCTCCCTTCAAGAGGAGGAAAGCATTTATTTTCTATAAAAGCATAAAACCTTCCATAATATTCCTCCAGGAAACCCACTTCTCAGGCAATAAGATCCCTTCATACCCATATAAAGATTATCCCAAATTTTTCTCCACAAGTCAACCCTCGAAAAAATGTCCCCTTCAAACAGACTCCAAACAAATTGGTGAAGAGGGTAGTTATATCCTATTGCTATTGATTTCTATTGTTTGAGTGTTTTTTTTTTACCCCTAAGCTGGGGAGTGTTTTTAAGTGAATTAATATTATTGATTGTATTCAGTAATTATGTATAGGTTGTTGCTAGCATACTGTGTTGTTCATATAGCCTACCTCCTCTCCCCGTAAAGCTCTAATTAAACTACTAAGATACCTTGAGGGTCAAGACTTGGGGAAACTAATGATTGGAGGATATTTCAATTTAGCCTTTAATCAAGACCTGGATAGATCCAGAAACTTAACAAATGGCAGCTTCTCCAATAAATAATGGCAAATAAACATATTACTTAGAAATTTAGACCTAGTTGCCATCTGAAGGGGCCATCATCCTAATAAGAAAGAATTCATATATTATTCCCCATCCCATGGCATATACTCTCGTATTGACGCTATTCTTATAAGCTCATTCCTCTTTGATAGCTCGGACAGGCCAAACATCTTTCCATGTTCATGGTCTGTTCATGCAGCAGTCTCTACAGACCTGAATCTGGGTCTCACATTCTGCACTTGGACCAAAGCTCTAAAACCTAGATGTGCATTCTTGCACTTGATATTGAAAAAGCCTTTGACTCAGTCAAATGGCCCTACCTTTATACCACTTAGGTCAAGTTCGGGTTCAAGAGACATTTCATCAAGCTACTAAAAACGTACTATAAATCTATTATTGCTATATTAGAAATTGCCTGGTTCTAACAAAGCTAACATTGATATCCGAAGGGGAACCAGGCAAGGCTGCCCCTATCTCCACTCATATTTGCTCTATCCATTGAACCCTTGGCTCAGGCCATTCAGTCTAACCCAGAAATAGCAGGTCTTAAAGTAGGTCTTAAGCATTTTAAATGTTCATTATTCGCTGATGATCTCTTATGCTCTCTCGCAGACCGAGAATCCTCCATACCGCTCTGATGTACATTATCAAATAATTTAATAACCTCTCAGGCCTCAAACTTAACCTTGAAAAACAGAAGCCTTAAGTGTGGGGTTATCTCAGGCAACTCTGGAAAAGTTGAAACCTACTTATAAGTTTGTATGGCCTCAAGCACATATTATATATCTGGGGGTCAACATTACTAGAAAAATATCTGAGCTCTATAAGGTAAATTATCCCCCTCATTACGAAAAGTAATTGTAGAAATGAATAGCTGGTCCAAATTTAATATATCCTGGACTGGCCGTATCACTTCAGTTAAAATGAATGTTGTCTCAATAGTCCTTTACCTGTTTAGAACTTTACCTAATCAGTGATAAGGAACTAAATAGGTTCTCGCAAAATAGACCACCTAGAATTGCAAAAAAAATATATATTTTAAGACATAGAACTAGCGGTGGCCTTTCCTGCCCCAATTTAGGGCTCTACTTTAGATCTCCCCCACTAGCTTTTCTCCCAATCACCCACTTGAGTAAACATCAGCCAATATGGATATATATATAGTACTTTTTCAAATAAAACCCCCAAACCTGGGACATGATCATTTGGAATCCACAAACAAAATCCTTTTTCCCCAAAACATTCTAATCCAATTATTACACTTACTTTAACTTTAACCGGACGTCAATTAGCGCATACTATTTCACCCCTCTCCTCACTATTATCCTATCCTCGTATTTTACAGAGACTCTGAGAGGAGTCGAGACACTGGTGGACCTCTCACAAATTAGACAGGATAGGCTCTTGATTAGAAAATGACCAAATTACGCCTTGCAAACAATTTAGGAATAACTATAACATCTCTCTGAAGGAATTTTTAATAATATAAAGTTAAGAAACTTGGTGATAACTATGACTACAACATATGGCCCCCCTAAGCCGTCCTGGTTCTACCTAATATGTCAAAACCTCCCCCTAGCCAAGGGAATCATAGGTTCCCTGCATGACGTCTTCAATTATCCCAATAAAGACCACAAACTTCCCTTCATGGTTAAATGGTAGTCTGATTTAGAGCAAGAATGGGAGGCCAATAAATTAAATGAATCTTGTTCCAATCTTTTGAAGGGCTCTATAAGCATTAATTTGTTGAAAACCTCCATCAAAGTCTGACATAGAGCATACTTCACTCCATCAAGACTTCATAAGATTAAATCACAAAATAGTAGTACTTGTTTCAGAGGCTGCCATATCATGCGTGACTTCATCCACACTTGGTGGAAGTGCCCAAGAGCTCAGGATATCTGGAAAAACTACTCAATTAACTTCCAAAATATTGAATATACCAATCTTTCCTACAATGGAATCTTGCTTACTAGGCATTTACATTGCAAACTTAAACATATCTCATAACAAAAATATAAATGTATAACTTTAGCTGATAAAAACAATATAGCTAAAAACTGGAAAGCCAAATCTCTTCACTTCCATAATATCATTCTTAAAGTCAACTTTATAATGCTTAACAAAAGGATGACTCACATCTTGACAGAATACTACCCCTTGTTCTTAGAAATATGGGAACCTTGGATAACATCCCCAAATTGCATATCTCTCCCCTAAGTCCCTTCCCAATGATCAAACCCTCCATCTTGGTGGGGAGCAGGAGAGCCTGGACCTCAGTGCTGAATCAGGAGATGGAAATTTAGGTAAACCAAACAATTGTAACTGACCCTTCATAAGGATCCCTGTATTGTCATCTTGTAAGGAGGTCACTTTTTCGCCACCTTATTCCTTTCCCCCTTTCCTTCTCTCCTTTTTCTTTTCATATAAAGTTGACTTTAAGAATGATATTATGGAAGTGAAGAGATTGGGCTTTCCAGTTTTTAGCTATATTGTTTTTATCAGCTAAACTTATACATTTATATTTTTGTTATGAGATATGTTGTTTTTGTTAATTCACACTGTGTAATTACTCATATCCCCCCCCCTCATGTATTAATATAAAGGGTGTCCTAGACCTGACTGAATTCATCAATTAAATCCTACACAGCCTTATTAAATTGCAATTCAGTAAATTTAAAAGGGCTCTAATTAAGCACACAGCATATTTTTTTACAGAAGTTTTTAGTTAGTGAACTTCTATCCAAAATCAAGATCTTCACTAACTAAAAACTTCTGTAAAAAAAATATGCTGTGTGCTTAATTAGAGCCCTTTTAAATTTACCCAATCACAATTTAATAAGGCTGACAATCTCTAATCTGATTTACCCCTTCTCATACCAGGTGAATTTTGTATAGGCAGACTGCATAACGAGAATATAAGATATAATAATTGAATTGAGAGTGGGTAAATGAAAGTTAAAAGGTTATTAAGTTAATCAAGTTGATAATTGTTTTTGTAAATGCAAATATGTAAATTCAAGTAACATTTAAAAAAAAAAAAGACAAACATTTTGTTCCCGATTTAATATCTTGATTTCTCTTTCTTTAAGCAATGCAGGAAATGTACAGTATACAAGCAATGTCAAATATATGTAATGTATGGCTTAACATGTGAGACAAACTGCTGTGATAATATTATCAAATTGACTTCAATAAAAATATTGGAAACAAAATCAATAGCAAAAATTATAGTATTTAGTATTTACAATACTTACAGTGTTGATCCAGGGATGAATCCGATCACCAGTATCTGGGGTCAAGAGGGAATGTTATATTTTTTTCCCCTCTTGAGACAATTGGCAAGTCTTTTTTCAACCTAAATTACTATGTAACTATGTAACTATGTTTACAATTATCATAATTATTTTATGATTAATTCATTAAAGTGTATTAATTATTTTTATTTTATTTGCAAAATATTTCAATCATTTCAGTATTTAAATAAAAATAAAAATCTTAGCAATATTTATAGGACTGCTGCAGTTCAAGAAAAAAGACACTTGTTTGCCAAGTATATTGTTGTAGTTTAGTCATTCAGTCGTGTCCGACTCTCTGTGACTACAGCACGCCAGGTACATTTCTCAGTCACTGCCCCTCTGAGCTCCATCAAGTTCATGTTCATTGCTTCAGTGACCTCATCTATCCATCTCCGCCTCTGTCGTGCCCTTCTTTTTGTGCCTTTAATCATTCCCAGCATCAGAGTCTTTTCTATGGAATCCTGCCGTCTCATAATATGGCCAAAATATTTAAGCTTCAGCCTCATGATCATACCTTCTAGTGAACAGTTTGTCTTGATTTCCTGAAGTATTGATTTATTGGATCTTCTTGCAGTCCAAGGGACTCTAAGCAGTCTTATCCAACACCAAAATGTTACGGTTCTCAGAGCTCTTATATCCGTATGCTACTACTGGGAATACCATAGTTTGAACTACAGTGGGGGAAAAAGTATTTGATCCCCCTTATGATTTTGAACATTTGTCCACTGACAAAGAAATGATCAGTCTATAATTTTAATGGTAGGTATATTTTAACAGTGAGAGACAGAATAACAAAAAAAAAAAAAAAAAACGCATGTCAAAAAAGTTATAAATTGATTTGGAGGTCAATGAGGGAAATAAGTGTTTGACCCCTTCATCTTAGTACTTGGTGGCAAAACCCCTGTTATCAATCACAGAGGACAGACCTTGTAGTTGGCCACCAGGTTTGCACACATCTCAGGAGGGATTTTGTCGCACTCCTTATTGTAGATTCTCTCCAAGTCATTAAGGTTTCAAGGCTGATATTTGACAACTCGAACCTTCAGCTCCCTCCACAGATTTTCTATGGGATTAAGGTCTGGAGACTGGCTAGGCCACTCTGGACCTTAATGTGCTTCTTCTTGAGCCGCTCCTTTGTTGCCTTGGCTGTGTGTTTTGGGTCATTGTCATGCTGGAATACCCATCCGCGACCCATTTTCAATGCCCTGGCTGAGAGAAGGAGATTCTCATCCAAGATTTGATGGTACATGGCCCCGTCCATCGTCCCTTTGATGTGGTGCACTTGTCCTGTTCCCTTAGCAGAAAAACACCCCCAAAGCATAATGTTTCCACCTCCATGTTTGACGGTGGGGATGGTGTTCTTGGGGCTATAGGCAGCATTCCTCCTCCTCCAAATATGGCAAATTGAGTTTATGCCAAAGAGCTCGATTTTGGTCTCATCTGACAAAAACAGTTTCAACCTGTTCTTCTCTGAATCATTCAGATGTTTATTGGCGAACTTCAGATGGGCCTGTACATGTGCTTTCTTGAGCAGGGGGACCTTGCGGGCGCTGCAGGATTTCAGTCTTTCACAGAGTAGTGTGTTACCAATTGTTTTCTTGGTGACTATAGTAACAGCTGCCTTGAAATCATTAACAAGATCCTCCCATGTAGTTCTCAGCTGTTTCCTCACTGTTCTCATGATCATTGAAACTCCACATGGTGAGATCTTGCATGGAGCATCAGACAGAGGGAGACTGACAGTGATTTTGTGTTTCTTCCATTTGCGAATAATTGCACCAACTGTTGTCACCTTCTCACCAAGGTGCTTGGCGATGGTCTTGTAGCCTATTCCAGCCTTGTGTAGGTCTACAATCTTGTCCCTGACATCCTTGGACAGCACTTTGGTCTTGGCCATGGTGGAGAGTTTGGAATCTGATTGATTGATTGCTTTTGTGGATCGGTGTCTTTTATACAGGTAACAGGCTGAGATTAGGAACACTCTCTTTAAGAGAGTACCCCAAATCTCAGTTGTTACCTGTATAAAATACACCTGGAAGCAAGAAATCTTGCTGATTAATAGGGGATCAAATACTTATTTCCCTCAATGACCTGCAAATAAATGTATAACTTATTTTTTTACATGTGTTTTTCTCGCTATTTTTTTTAAAATAATTTTGTTATTTTGTCTCTTACTGTTAAAATACACCTACCATTAAAATGATAGACTGATCATTTATTTGTCAGTAGACAAACGTTCAAAATCAGCAGGGGATCAAATAATTTTCGCCCCCTCTGTATGCAGACCATTGTTGTCTTTACTTTTTACTAGCTTGTCCAAGCTTGCCATATCTTTCCTCCCCAGAAGCAAACATCTTTTAATTTCATGACTACAGTCACCATCTGCAGAGACCTTTGATCCAAGGAAAATACAATCTGTCACTGCCCCCACTTCTTCCCTGTCTATTTGCCAGGAAGTAAGATTTCCGTTTCCCATGATCTTTGTCTTTTTAACATTGAGCAGCTGGCAAACTTTTGCACTCTCTTCTTTTACCCTCATCAATAAGTCATTTAGTTCCCCCTCACTTTCAGCCATGAGAGTAGTATCATCACCGTATCTGAGGTTGTTGATATTCCTTCCGGCAATTTTGATTCCGGCTTTGAATTCATCCAGTCCAGCCTTACGCATGATGTATTCTGCATATAATTTGAATAGATAAGATGACAATATACAACCTTGTTGCACTGCTTTTCCGATCTTGAACCATTCTGTGATTCCATGTTCGGTTCTGACCGTGGCTTCTTGGTCGACATACAGATTCTTTAGGAGACGGATTAGATGATCTGGTATTCCCATCTCTTTAAGGACATGCCACATTTTGTTGTGATCCACACAGTCAAAGGCTTTAGAATAGTCTATGAAGCAGAAGTTAAAAAAAAAATTGGAACTCTCTTGCTTTCTCTATTATCTAGCGGATATTGGCAATTTTATCTCTTATGCCTCTTTCCTCTGCGGAACCCAGCTTACACATCTGGTAGTTCCTGGTAATATATTGTTGGAGTCAAGCTTGTAGAATCTTCAGCATTATCTTGCTGGCATGTGAAATGAGTGCAATTGTTTGATAATTGAAGCACTCTTTGGCACTGCCTTTTTTGGGGATTGGGATGTAGACTGACCTATTCCAGTCTATTTGCCATTGTTGAGTTTTCTAAATGTGTTGGCATAAGGCAAGTCAAACTTTCACAGCATCATCCTGTAGAATTTTGAATAGTTCAATTGGGATTCCATCACCTCCTGCAGCCTTATTATCAGCAAGATATGCTAGGGTCCATCTCACTTCACTCTCCAATATGTCTGGCTCCAACTCATTGGACAAACTACTGTGGTCATCACTGCTGTTAAGATCCTTCCTGTATAGATCTTCAGTGTATTCCTGCCACCTCTTCTTTATCTGATCTTCTTCTATTAAGTCCCTACCATGTTTGTCTTTTATCATTCCCACTTTTGCATTAAAGGTGCCTTTTAGGTTCCCAATTTTCTTGAAGAGATCTCTTGATTTACCCATGCTGTTATCTTCTTCAATCTCTTTACATTGCTCATTGTAGAATGTCTCCTTGTCTCTTCTTGCTATCCTCTGGAATCCTGCATTCAGTTGGACAAATCTTATCTTATCTCCACTACCTTTCACTTTCCTTCTTTCCTGGGCTACTTTCAAAGCCTCATCAGACAGCCACTTTGACTTTGTACTCTTTTTTTATGGATATTCTTAGTTGCGGTTTCCTGGATTATGTTGCAAACTTCGGTCCAAAGTTCTATCTTCTATGTCAAGTTACTAAAAAGTATCCTTTACTTCCACTACATATTCGCAAAGGAATATTATTTATTTTGTATCTACTTGGACTGATGGTTTTCCCTCTTTTCTTCAGTTTAATTTTCAACTTTGCAATACGAATCTCATGGTCTGAGCCGCAGTCATCTACAGGTATTGTTTTTCCTGACTATATAAAGCTACTCCATCTTTGGCTGCAACGTATATAATCAATCTGATTTCTATGTTGTCTATCATGTGATGTCCATGTCCATGTTGTCTCAGAGGCTGTTGGAAGATGGTGTTTGCTACGACCAGAGAATTATCTTGACAGAATTCTACTAATCTCTGACTTGCTTAATTTTGTACACCAAGGCCACATTACGCAGTTATTCCAGGTGTCCTTTGGTTACCTACTTTAGCATTCAAATCTCCTATAATGATAGTAAAAAAATGTATTGGTGTTATATCTATGACATGTTGAATGTCTTCATAGAACTGGACAACTTCAGCCTTCTCAGCATCCATGGTTGGAGCATAGACTTGGATCACTGTGATATTACATGGCTTGCCTTGAATTTAATTTTAAATAATTCTGTCATTTATTGGGTTGTAACTGAGCACTGCTTTGGCCACTCTTTGACTGACTAGGATGGCTACTCCATTTCTTCTGCGGGATTCTTGATCACAGTAGAAGATCTGGTGGTTGTCTGATGTGAAATGTCCTATTCCAGTCCATTTAAGTTCACCAGTTCCCAGGATATCAGTGTTTAACCTTGTAATTTCAATCTTGACCACATGTAGTTTTCCTTGGTTCATAGTTCTAACATTCCAGGTTCCTATTCTGAATTGATCTTTGCAGCATCAGACTTTCCTTTCCCCTCCAGACACATCCTCAACTGGGTGTCCTTTTGGCTTTAGCCCAACCAGAGCAGCTGGGTGTCCTTTCGGCTTTGGCCCAACCACTTCATTAGATCTGGTGCTAGTTGTACTTGCCCTCTGCTCTTCCTGTAGGCACCTTCTGACCAGAGAGGCTCATCTTCCGGTTCCATATCATTATGTTTCTGGTTGTGCCTGTCCACAAAGTTTTCTTAGCAAAGATACTGGAGTGGGTTGCCAGTTCCTTTTCAGATAAATCACCAAGTATATACCAAGCTAATATTATTAGTAGCTGTGTAATAATAACATAATTGGATAAGAAAGACTGAAATAGATACAATACCCATTCTCTCACACTGGTCCAGAAGCAGACACTTTGCATCATTCACTGCAACAATGGCTGTCCAAAAATGTAAACTTCCTCTCAAAAACATTGATCTTTACAGGGTCCTGCAGAGTGGATAAAAATGTATTTTGTATGATTAAAAATTAGATGTCTAATTATTATTTTTGTTTAATTATGTTCTGAGTCAGAGTTAAAGTTTAAAAAAACAAACATTTTTCTTCCTTGTGAGGTGGTCCTTTAAATTAATTTTCCACTCATGATTACAAAAATGTATTCTTTCTTTAGCATTTTTTCCATAGTTTGGCATATTAAACTTGAAAATAGTTCATGCTCATGATGTTGAATGGTGTTTAATTTTAAATTGAAGCCTCTCTCCAACTAACTTTAATTCATAAGCTGATATATGTTTTACAATTTCTTGTACTATCTCCAGAATGTTTGAATTTGAATCTCAACCAAATTTGAATATATGTGCTAACTTTTTGCATCCTCTAAAACATGTGGGTGGTATGTGTGGCTTGTACTTGTTTATTATTAGTAGTATTTTGTACAAAAAGTATAATATTTTATAGTTTGTTTATTTAGACTGAATATACTCTGGCGCTCGGATCCCATATGTTATTATGTTTCATTATCTATTTATCTGTTTAGAATAGAGTTCCATTTGTGTGTATACTGTATATTAATGCACTATTTGCATTTAAAATGTTAAGCATGTTATATAGTTGTGCCAGGACCATCTGTACAATTGGCAAATCTTGTTAGAAGCTTTAATTTTTTAGATATGTTTGTATATAATATTGTATTTGAAGTTATTACCATCTGTCAGAGTCATATATGAATTGTCAATTTTAAATGATAATTTTAGTTCATCATTAAAAGTTAAGTTTTAATATTAGTTTTCAGGTGATAATAATAGAATGAAGTGCTCTTAATTGTATGTCCTTCCTGTCACGATCTGTTTCTTCAAGGGGGCTTGATATGAACCTAGTTCAAACCTACCCCAGCAGAATCATGTAGTTCCTGTTCTCTGTGACACAAAAGATGGCTTCTGAAGAGGGCAAGGCCCAAAAGGTACAGGCAGAGAATACTGGATCCAATTTACTTAGTGGCCCATGGCAAGACCACTCCCCAAGTCAGGATACACCACACAGAAATAGTCTCACACCTTGTTTATGTGAAAACTATCTCTCAACCTTTATTGAATGATCAAAACAACATATTTATACTCCCCAATACCACACTCTTGTGTACATTTGTGTATGTGTGATGTCAGACCATCTGGCTTGCAACCTTGTGCTATCAAAGCTCTTGAGATCAAATTCACCAGATATCTAGTGAACAAACCTTTATGTTAAACTCAAGTGTTTGCTTAGGACTACTTGAAGTACATGCATCTGTCTTGACCCTAGGTCTGTATGTGTGAGTGTGCAATGATCTGCAGCTAACTTCTATGCAGAGAATTTCTACCAATTCCACATATGTTCTATATAACATTTTCCCTCTTATAATATATTATAACTAGGATACATTATAACCATGTACAGGCAACATATAACCACACACAATAATACATAATCACAATGCAACAATGTCATGCTCCCTTGGACATATTCATAAATTACTAACAATTAAATCATGACCCTTCCCCTTTCTTTTGCATTCTATTAATACCATACAAGGAGCAATCTGCATACATTTTTTTCTTTTTTTTGGGGGGTGCAAATATTTCTTTGCCTGAATATTAGTGTTTCATTTTTACATGAGAGAGCTTGCGTGATTGTTTCTGGGAGCTGTCTGCTTCAGTTACATTTCAAAAGCTTCAATCATTCAACCTTTTCTCCACTATTCAGAAGATTAAAAGATGGAAATCTGCAATATGCAAACTTAAGTTTTTCTTTTAAAAGCACTTTTATGCACATGTTTTTAGTTTGATAAATAAATATGATATTTTTCCTAATATTCAGTTGGCCTTTATATGTTTTCACTGACATTTTAGGCCATGTGTTATATCCATTATGTACATAATACTAAATGTTATTAAATGTTCTTCAGAAGTGATGCGGAAGTGATGTTGAGCAAGAAATTACCTACATATAAACTTTTAGTTCTATAGTTTTGTATACATTTTGAGAATGTTTTCTCTGCATATGAGTATCCATTAACTAGTAGAAGGGGAATTATTAGGAAAACTCTCAAGAAAGGGCGACCAAACTAATTAAAAATTCTTATTTCATTTTCTTTATCTATTTAATGAATATATTTGTTCTCATTCTGTGGGAACTATGACAAAATAAAAATATATTAAATACATTTGTAATAGCTATATTTTTTGATTCCAACGCCATCTTCGTACATTAACTAATCTAGTTCACGTATAAATATTGCACATTTTTGCTGTATCTTCCTTTTCCGCAGAGTTAAAATATTGCAGAAAACTTTTTACAATAAATCACAAACATTTCTCAGAAAAGGCATATTTGCCAACTAAATGAATCACAAATGTTCTGAAAAGGAAGCAGATATACGGTATCAGATTTTTTGTCACATTGCCACTAATAAAAGATAGAATTAATGACCTAGCATGTTTTTTCATTTTTCTTTACGGATAAAACTGTCACTTAACCTCCATAGATCTTACGAACACACATAAAAAAAAACTGTTAGCTGACTACCCCATTGCAACAAAATTTAAAGTGTTGTAAAAAGAAGTGCTTGCAAGATTCAAACTGCAGTTTCATTAAGCTGATGGAGCAAAATGGTCACTAGAGCAATTGACAGTAAAGCAATAAGTGAAACATGCCATATGTTATTTGTCATTTTTAATTAATACAACAATAAAAAATAAGTCCATATAAAATAAGTACATATTGTTTCTCGTTACTGTGTTGTTCATATAGTATGTAGTATGTCATCTGTCAGTAGATAATTGGATATGACTGAAATTAAAACCACACCCCTGATCTCTCACTGGCCCTGAATCTAGAAGATAATTAAATCAATAGATTCTAGAATTGTTCTCACGAATGGGAGCACGTACCAAAGGATACCTACAGCGTCTAACAGAGGCAATACAAACCTTTATTTTTTTCTTTGTTAGACAGACTCAACATTTTCAGATGTACAGTATCTCACAAAAGTGAGTACACCCCTCACATTTTTGTAAATATTTTATTATATCCTTTCATGTGACAACACTGAAGAAATGACACCCTGCTGCAATGTAAATTAGTAAGTGTACAGCCTGTATAACAGTGTAAATTTGCTGTCCCTTCAAAATAACTCAACACACAGCCATTAATGTCTAAACCGTTCGCAACAAATCTGAGTACACCGCTAAGTGGAAATGTCCAAATTGGGCCCAATCAGCCATTTTCCCATTTTCAATGTCATGTTACTCGTTAGTGTTGCAAAGTATCAGGTGAGAATGGGTGCAGGTGTGTTAAATTTGGTTTTATCACTCTAACACTCTCTCATACTGGTCACTGGAAGTTTAACATGGCACCTCATGGCAAAGAACTCTCTAAGGATCTGAAAAAAAGAATTGTTGCTCTACATAAATGTGGCCTAAGCTACAAGAAGATTGCCAAGCCTCTAAAACTGAGCTGCAGCATGATGGGCAAGACCATACAGCAGTTACACAGGACAGGTTCCACTCAGAACAGGCCTCGCCATGATCAACCAAAGAAGTTGAGCGCACATGCTCAGCATCATATCCAGAGGATGTCTTTGGGAAATAGACGTATGAGTGCTGTCAGCATTGCTGCAGAGGTTAAAGGGGTGTGTGGGGGGGGGGGGGGGGGGGAGTCAGCCTGCCAGTCCTTAGTCTGCAAGGCTGTCATCCCAGAAGGAAGCCTCTTCTAAAGATGATGCACATGTAAGCCTACAAACATTTTGCTGAAGACAAGGAGACTAAGGAAATGGATTACTGGAACCATGTCCTGTGATCAGATGAGAACATGATAAACTTATTTTGTTCAGATGGTGTCAAGCATGTGTGGCGGCAACCAGCTGAGGAGTACAAAGACAAGTGTGTCTTGCCTACAGTCAAGAATGGTGGTGGGAGTGTCATGGTCTGGGCTTGCATGAGTGCTGCCGGCACTGGGGAGCTACAGTTCATTGAGGGAACCATGAATGCCAACATGTACTGTGGCATACTAAAGCAGAGCATGATCCCCTCCCTTCGAAGACTGGGCCGCAGGGCAGTATTCCAACATGGTAACGACCCCAAACACACCTCCAAGATGACCACTGCCTTGCTAAAGAAACTGAAGGTAAAGGTGATAGACTGACCAAGCATGTCTCCAGACATAAACTCTATTGAGAATCTGTGGGGCATCCTAAAACAGAAGGTCATCTTGGAGGAGTGGAAGAGGACTACAGGGCAACCTGTGAAGCTCTGGTGAACTCCATGCCCATGAGGGTTAAGGCAGGGCTGGAAAATAATGATGGCCACACAAAATATTGACATTTTGGGCCCAATTTGGACATTTCCACTTAGGGGTGTACTCACTATTGTTGCCAATGATTTAGACATTAATGGCTGTTTGTTGAGTTATTTTGAGGGGACAGCAAATTTACACTGTTATACAAGCTGTACACTTACTACTTTACATTGTAGCAGAGTGTCATTTTTTCAGTATTGTCACATGAAAATATATAATAAAAAATGTACAAAAATGTGAGGGGTGTACTCACTTTTGTGAGATACTGTATAGCAATCTTTTAAAATATATGTATTAAACAGATCTAAATTATAGTACCACTTCAAATCTAAACACAACTCTAAAATACATTTAAAAAAAGCATGTTTGTTACATCTGAAAGAGAGTATCTTAGTTATAACACAATATTTTCTTTAAATGGCTTTAGATATATAATTGCCCACATGTCCCTGTTAGCCAATCAACAGTGATATAAATGTATGTGTCATTAGCTTAAACCAGTTATATACAATACATATGATCTATGCATTCCTTGCACATTTCAAGCAACTTCTAATGTTTTACTTTTTTCACGCCAAAAAATATAGCAATGCTAAAAAAAAATATTTTAAATGCATGACTGAAAATGTTTGAGTTTTATGTCCTTTTTGATAAAGAGACATATGTATTGTGTTAATTGATCTTAGTAGCATTTATATCGCATAGGTACTGCTTAGACCATAGCATATGTAAGGAAATTGTCATACTTGTATACAATATAAAGATGCAGCCATCATAAATAGATTAGATTAGATAGATAAATCAGTCAGTCTCTGGGGAATGAGAAGCAAGGGCAGCTCCTAGCAGTGACAACACTACTGTTCGCAATATATTGTGAGTTTCTAACAGACTAAGCGGTCAATCACATCCAGCTCCAGTGCTGAACTCAGTGCACAGCCTATTGGATGTAAATGCTAAATACCCCTCCTCAATACTAATGCAGTACACTGTAGGATGACTATAATGAGCACATAAACTCATATACATATGGTTGAAAAGGGACCTATTTTAAAAAATATAAGTGCATTTTTACTTTAATTTCACTAAATTCAAATCTAATGTATCTGCACATGTATTCATAACTTGTATGCAGTACTGCTTTCTTTAAGTTCAAATTACATTCTGTTCACAGGTAAAGCTAATGCCCTGTCACCCTCTCAACGGCTTCCTATTACTCTTCTACCTGAGTCCTCTTGTCTGGTCAGGGAGCCCTGAATGACATTACACATACTTGACATGATTTGCGATTCCTTGCCCCAGCCAGAACAAGTGCCGGCATGTGGGAGCCAGAGAAGCCCTCAAGAGGGGGATGTGGGGGGTTGGAAGGGGAGCATATAAAGTATGGATGGGCCCTACTCTACTGACCAATGAGCTATAATATAAATTAATATAAATATATACACTCTTTCATCATCTCTCGACTAGACTACTGCAACTCGCTTCTTGTTGGCCTACCTACCACCCGACTGTCTCCACTTCAATCCATTATGAATGCCTCTGCTAAACTCATCTTCCATACATAACGTTCAGTGTCTGCATCACCTCTGTGTTAATCCCTCCACTGGCTTCCCTTAGCCTCAAGAATAACATTTAAAATCATTACCCTAACTTACGAAGCCCTCAACAATAATGCTCCACCTTACATCTATGCTCTCATCTCAAAATACTCCCCCACCCGCCCTCTTCGTTCAGCTAATGACCTTCTTTGTTCTACAACTCTTGTCACCTCCTCTCACTCCCGCCTCCAGGACTTTTCTCGTTCTGCCCCTAGTCTCTGGAACTCCTTGACTCGCTCCACCAGATTATCCTCTTGCCTCAAAACATTTAAAACCTCACTTAAAACGCATCTCTTTAAAGAAGCATATCACCTTCCACCCTAACACACTTATCACCTCTCTCTCCCTCTTCTACCACACACTGTCCCTTAGATTGTAAGTCTGCGAGTTTCTATCCTAAGTACTTTGGGTATTCACCATGGAATTTGATTCCTAGCTCAAATACAGGGCCCTCCTTCCTTTGCTAAATGTTAATCTGTATTTATCATTGTCTGAACCTAATTTATGTACAGCGCTACGAACTATGTCGCTGCGTTATAAATAAACTATAATAAAATAATAAAAATAATAATAATATATATATATATATATATATATATATATATATGTATATATATATATATATATATATGGTGCCTTACAAAAGTATTCATCCCCCCTTGGTACTTTTCGTGTTTTGTTGCCACACAACCTTGAATTAACATGGATTGTTTGAGGATTTGCATCATTTAATTTACAGAACATGCTCACAATTTTGAAGATGCTTTTTTTTTATTGTGATTCAGACAAAAAATAGGACAAAATAACAGAAAAATTCAATGTGCATAACTATTCACCCCCTAAAGTCAATACTTTGTAGAAACCACCTTTTGCGGCAATCACAACTTCAAGTCACTTTGGATAAGTCACTATGAGCTTGCCACATCTTACCACTAGGATTTTTGCCCATTCCTCCTTGCAAAACTGCTCCAGCTCCTTCAAATTGGATGGTTTGCACTTGTGAACAGCAATATTTAAGTCTGACCACAGATTTACTATTGGATTGAAGTCTGGGCTTTGACTAGGCCATTCCAACACATTTAAATGTTTCCCCTTAAACAACTCAAGTGTTGCTTTAGCTGTGTGTTTGGGGTCATTGTCCTGCTGGAAGGCGAACCTCCGTCCTTGCCTCAAATCATGCAAAGAGTGGTACAGGTTTTGTCCAAGAATATCCCTGTATTTAGCACCATCCATTTTTCCCTTATCTCTGACCAGTTTCCCAGTCCCGGTTGCTGAAAAAAATCTGCACAGTATGATGCTGCCACCACCATGTTTCACTGTGGGATGGTGTTCTTTGGGTGATGTGATGTGTTGGGTTTGTGCCAGACATAGCGATTTCTTTGATGGCCGAAAATTTCAATATTAGTCTTATCATACCAGAGCACCTTCCTCCATACATTTTGGGAGTCTCCCACATGCCTTTTTGCAAACTCAAAACATGCCATTTTGTTTTTTACTGAAAGTAATGGCTTTCTTCTGGCCCTCTGCCTTAAAGCCCAACTCCATGGAGCATACGGCTTATCGTCGTCCTATGTACAGATACTCCAGTCTTTGCTGTGGAACCCTTCAGCTCCTCCAGGATTACCTTAGGTCTGTTGCTGCCTCTCTGATTAATGCCCTTCTTGCCCAGTCCGTGAGTTTTGGTGGACGGTCGTCTCTTGGCAGGTTTGCTGTTGTGCCATGTTCTTTCCATTTGGTTACGATATATTTGATGGTGCTCCTGGGGATCATCAAAGATTTGGATATTTTTTATAACCTAACCCTGACTTGTACTTTTCAACAACATTGTCCCTTACTTTTTTGGAGAGTTCCTTGGTCTTCGTGGCAGTGTTTGGTTAGTGGTGCAAATTGCTTAGGTGTTGCAGCCTCTGGGGCCTTTCAAAAAAGGCGTGTAAATGTAATGACAGATCATGTGACACTTAGATTGCACACAGGTGGACATCATTTCACTAATTATGTGACTTCTGAAGGTAATTGGTTGCACCAGAGCTTTTTATGGGCTTCATAACAAAGGGGGTATATACATACACACATGCCACTTTTCTGTTTTCTGTTTCTAAAAAATAGTTTTATGTATATATTTTTCTCATTTCACCTCACCAACTTAGACTATTGTGTTCTGATCCATCACATAAAATTCAGATTAACAAAACAATAAACTTAAGGCTGTAATGTAACAAAATAGGTAAAAAGTCAAGTGTTGTGAATACTTTTGCAAGTCACTGTATATGTACAGTGCATATATATACAGGGAGTGCAGAATTATTAGGCAAATTAGTATTTTGACCACATCATCCTCTTTATGCATGTTGTCTTACTCCAAGCTGTATAGGCTCGAAAGCCTACTACCAATTAAGCATATTAGGTGATGTGCATCTCTGTAATGAGAAGGGGTGTGGTCTAATGACATCAACACCCTATATCAGGTGTGCATAATTATTAGGCAACTTCCTTTCCTTTGGCAAAATGGGTCAAAAGAAGGACTTGACAGGCTCAGAAGAGTCAAAAATAGTGAGATATCTTGCAGAGGGATGCAGCACTCTTAAAATTGCAAAGCTTCTGAAGCGTGATCATCGAACAATCAAGCGTTTCATTCAAAATAGTCAACAGGGTCGCAAGAAGCGTGTGGAAAAACCAAGGCGCAAAATAACTGCCCATGAACTGAGAAAAGTCAAGCGTGCAGCTGCCACGATGCCACTTGCCACCAGTTTGGCCATATTTCAGAGCTGCAACATCACTGGAGTGCCCAAAAGCACAAGGTGTGCAATACTCAGAGACATGGCCAAGGTAAGAAAGGCTGAAAGACGACCACCACTGAACAAGACACACAAGCTGAAACGTCAAGGCTGGGCCAAGAAATATCTCAAGACTGATTTTTCTAAGGTGTTATGGACTGATGAAATGAGAGTGAGTCTTGATGGGCCAGATGGATGGGCCTGTGGCTGGATTGGTAAAGGGCAGAGAGCTCCAGTCCGACTCAGACGCCAGCAAGGTGGAGGTGGAGTACTGGTTTGGGCTGGTATCATCAAAGATGAACTTGTGGGGCCTTTTCGGGTTGAGGATGGAGTCAAGCTCAACTCCCAGTCCTACTGCCAGTTCCTGGAAGACACCTTCTTCAAGCAGTGGTACAGGAAGAAGTCTGCATCCTTCAAGAAAAACATGATTTTCATGCAGGACAATGCTCCATCACACGCGTCCAAGTACTCCACAGCGTGGCTGGCAAGAAAGGGTATAAAAGAAGAAAATCTAATGACATGGCCTCCTTGTTCACCTGATCTGAACCCCATTGAGAACCTGTGGTCTATCATCAAATTTGAGATTTACAAGGAGGGAAAACAGTACACCTCTCTGAACAGTGTCTGGGAGGCTGTGGTTGCTGCTGCACGCAATGTTGATGGTGAACAGATCAAAACACTGACAGAATCCATGGATGGCAGGCTTATGAGTGTCCTTGCAAAGAAAGGTGGCTATATTGGTCACTGATTTGTTTTTGTTTTGTTTTTGAATGTCAGAAATGTATATTTTGGAATGTTGAGATGTTATATTGGTTTCACTGGTAAAAATAAATAATTGAAATGGGTATATATTTGTTTTTTGTTAAGTTGCCTAATAATTATGCACAGTAATAGTCACCTGCACACACAGATATCCCCCTAAAATAGCTAAAACTAAAAACAAACTAAAAACTACTTCCAAAAATATTCAGCTTTGATATTAATGAGTTTTTTGGGTTCATTGAGAACATGGTTGTGGTTCAATAATAAAATTAATCCTCAAAAATACAACTTGCCTAATAATTCTGCACTCCCTGTATATATATATATATATATATATATATATATATAAAAGAAGGGAGGGGGAGAAAGAGCAAAAGATACTCCTAGTGCAGATTACTTTGTGTCTCTTCGTAGTATTTGGTGACCGCCAGAATGTGAGGTACTGATGGGATTCTCTCTCACAGGTAGGTGTCAGAAGGTATGTTTCAAGAACTCTTTTCGTAATGCACCCTAATATACAGTGTGTTTCTATGATCTATGAGGTGTACTTGAAATTACCTCTGTGAGGTGTCAGGTATACTGCCAAAAATACTCAAATTTCTTTACATCTCTATATAAGAGTATGCACCAATGAATTTATATATATATATATATATATATATATATATATATATATATATATATTTATTCATGTGTGTCTATGTGATTTAAATTCAAGTCTAATGGAAAGATACACACACACCCAATATGCCATAAAAATACATACTGGCCAATGTAGTGAAGAGGTTAACATATTCTGCTGATGAAGGGGTTAACATATTTTGCTGACATATAGCCTAACCATAATATCATGTTCCTATCCTTGGGATGTTTTGCGACCTTACTAAAACACAAAACATTTCTAGTTGTTCTAAGAAACAGAAAACACCTGATTATCTGTCCTTGCAACTGACTAACATGAACTGTAAAATCACCTCTAATATCCGCCTTCTTTTGCAAGTATATAACCTATCCAATGACGTGGCAATAAACGGAATTAGTACTGAGAATGATTTTTTGTGTGTGTTACATCCAGTACGGGTTCCCCAGAATTCTGATTGGGCCCTGTGTTTCCAAGCTGCCAACTCCTGATTAGGAAGTCCCAACAAACTGGTGTCGAGAAGTGGGATACAGATATCGAAGTACAACGGAGTGGGTGGGTAGAGTGAATTGTGTCTATTTGCACCTTCCTTTGCTCCCTCTCTCGTCGTCCTTTGTAAACTGTATACAAGTAAATAAGTTGGGCACACACTCCGTGCGGTAGGGAGAATTAACAATTAAGTCTTTGGTAGACTGTAGGTATAATCCCTAATGTAGGGAGACTCTCTAAGGAAGAGAGTGTAAAATTAGGCCTCTGGAAGGCCATATATATATCAAGGAGATATATATATATATATATATATATATATATATATATATATATATATATATTATTTCTAAGGTGGGAATAGAAAGGATAAAATTGATATAAATATACTTGACAGCTTGGTTGACAGTGCCCCAAATCCGCTTTGGCTTGCTCATAAATTTTGCTGTATTGCTGTGCTGTTTAATATAAGAAATGTTTGTTATTCTGTGTAAAAAAACAGGAAGTAAGGTCTCTGGACACTGTAAGACGCACCGTCTCTGTGTCTAGGGGCAACCCGTTAACTCGAGAATATCTGTCGGAATTGTCGGAGCTATTTCAGCTCAGTACAGCCGAATCCTGTTCTCTGATTAAACAACCGTGATAGCAAATAAGGTTACGTCGTCTATTGAGACAACCACCTTAAGTTTTTTTTAGAAGGATAGTTTGAAATGGGTACTTCCCAGTCTAAACAATACCCACCTCCCAACACGGGAGAATCATGCAAAGCTGTCCTATGTAATTATATACACAGCGCAACATCAGGTCCCGTGAAAGAGCAAACGAGATAAGGGATAATAAAAGAAATAGGAACACAAAGATATAAAGGAACTTTTTCTTTACATACATTTATATAATATTCTGATTGCTTTTGCTTATAAAGTAGATGGATTGTCTTGTGTTTTGCTGCAAATAAATTTGTGAGTGTTTACTGTACTTTCTTTTCTTTGCAATACAATTGAGAAATGCAGGTTAGAGAATTTTCCTCTGTGTCTTTAAGGCTGTAGAGATCGTGTCCAACTCTGAGATATATTTCTAAAGCCGGCATATATATAAAAAAGGAAAATCTTTTTCCAGAAATATGTAACAGTGGAGAATTTATGGTCTATCTTGTTTGTACAGTGTGTTTATTCTATTTTAAAGCTTGCTAACACGTATCTCCTCGTCCCGAAAAAAAAAAAAAAAAAGCTGTGAATTTCTGTCTCCCAGCAGAAAATTCTTAAGATCGTATTTAGTTTGGATAAGAAAACTGTCATGTGTATGGAATGTTGTTGTTGAACTTTTTAAGGTGGATTCCAGTATTTGTAGTTAAATGATTGTGGAGATGTCTCAGGAAGAGGAGTGTTAGTTGGGAATTATTGTAAGTTAAGTACGGAACTGAAGGGAATGGTTCCTAGAGATGTTTTAGCAAGTGATTTGAAAGAGAGATTTTGTATGTGATTTGATGGAAAAAATGGAGTTTGTTTTTGAATAGATTGCAAATAGTAAATATGGAAAGAGAAAACAGGCAGCCCTTAACCCCCAAATTAATCCTTCTACATATATGATTTATCTGAAGTGAATGTGTCGAGGACACCATGACTCAGACTGACATCAGACTTGTTATACAGACTTTTAGACTCTGATACATAGTCAGGGTGGAATTGGGCTAACGTCCCTTCCATTACGTGACAATGACTTTAGATTTGTCCAGGATTTAAGGGCAATTAATTACTTAGTCAATTAACCCAATTGCCCCCTTTGTCCCTGATATCACCGCTCTCATTACGGCCATTCCACATGGCGCCACTATATTTATTATTATTGATTTATCAAACGCATTCTTTTTGGTCCCATTGGACTTTGAAACACAACTACTTATGGCTTTCATTTTTGATGGGCGACAATTAACATGGACCCGTCTTCCCCTAAGGCTACGTGGATTCACCAGCTGCTTACTCACTGGTGCTCCAATAATACCTTGCGGTCATAGACCTGTGTCATGGTTCTGTCCCCATTCAGTGCGTCAAATGACTTACTGTTTGTGTACTCCTAACGGGGAAGCCAATAGACAGGATTCACTCAGTTTGCTACAGCACCTAGCAGCTGAAGGTCACAAGGTAACTAAAAACAAAATACAAATGGGGGCAACACATGTTGATGATTAATTATTGCAGGCAATGGATTCCTGAATACTCACACTATGACTCCATTTTACGTACGGCTGCTAAGGGGGACAGCCCAAAACATATTCAGTGGACTCCAGACATGACTGAAGCTTATGTGACCTTAAAAGTTAGCATTATGCAGGCCCCCGCTTTAGGACTACCTGATTATTGTAAACCATTTCATTTGTATGCAAGGGACAACTGTAAAACCTTGACCGCGGTCTGTGCCCAAGATCACAGAGGTAGTATGTGTCCCGTTGCATTCTTTTCCATAGTAGTCCTTACTCCGGTCCAGGGGATGCCCAATGTCTCCAAACATTTGGCTCCGTGCGATGTTGCCGTACAGAAAGCATCCCCCCCGCTCAAGAGCGGGGACAGAGAGAACACAAGCCACAGCACCAACCCCCCTTGCATCTGGCAGTCAGCATATTAGTACACTGAAAACGAAACTAGTAAAAACTGATAACACATAGCAAGTACAAAGAATCGCAATGATTTTATATCTAGAGGTAATGCTTTAGCTGACAGGGTAGCAAACAGTTGCAACTGTCATTTTGCATCAGAAACTTAAAATCACACTGCCAGACATACATACAAAGATGTATACAGTGCCTACAGAATAACTCTACAGTACCTAACAAAGCATTACATGATCATTTGCCTCCACCCACAGCTTCATTCACCCATTTAAAAATTGATTTTACTCATATCCCAAAGACAGGATCAAAGCAATTGTACCTGTTGGTGATAGTAGACCAGTTCTCACGGTGGTCTGAGGCCTTTGTAACACAAAGAGAGGATGCTAAGACGGTAGCTAAAATATTAACTACCGAGATAATACTGAGATATGGATGCCCATTGCAAATTAATTCTGATAATGGACCAGCCTTTGTTAGTGCGGTAATTAAGGAACTGGTACAATGGCTACAGATAACCTGGAAATTCCATATCCCTTACCATCCTCAGAATTCAGGCATAGTGGAAAGAATAAAGCGCACTATTAAGGAGAAACTTACAAAGGCCACTTCAGATACATTGGTGAACTGGCAGAAATACTTATCTGCCATTCTAGCAGAAATTAAGATGACTCCTAATAAGACTACTAAATTATCCCCTTTTGAGATTCTAATGGGAAGACCATTTCCAACTCCTTGGGTAAAAGGCCCACTTTTAATTATGTCTGGTGATCTTGATCTTATAAGAGAACAATATGTGCAACAATTGATTGATAAATTGAATGGCATCTATGGTGATATGTCTTCTCGCTTTCCTTTACCCTCACAGGAACCAACACATCCATTCCAGCCAGGTGTCCTCGTCTGTGTCCAACAACAGAACAGAGCAAAGAAAGTAGGTTTCCCATTCGGACCACCGACTACCGTTGTAGCAGTAACCAGGACTGCCGTCCTCACTGACTCACAGGACATCTGGATCCATGCATCACGTCTGAAGCTGTGTCCAAAGAGGGGTGAAGCAGGTGACAAAGTCCCCGTGAAAGCGATTGAAGACAGCGATAATAAAAATGTCAGACCTACTCCTGCATTTACAGAATGCATGGAAGAACTTTATCCTGTTGATGGGCATTATTCTCCTGATTTATTTGCCCTTATGTACATTTCTTAATTGTCATTATGACCCAGACGAACTGGGACCATTAAAGTCTGTTTGTGGTAAACACAATAACACTCACCAATACTAGTTCACCTCATAGGCACAAGAGATCCACACGTGATAACACAATTATAAAAAATCATCCCTGGGAACGTAATACATTTTCCATAATGTTACAAGGATATGCTCACTCCTTTAACCTTTCCAATTGCTGGGTATGTGCACACGTCTCTATACATGGGGGAATGGGTATGCCTCTATTTGGCCTTCCAGCAGAAAACTTCACTCAAAGCCACATATATTACAATGGCAGTACACAACCACACAAATGGAATTTCTTTACTTATGTACAATCAGCCACACCACTTAACTCTATATGGATGCAACACCTCATACGCACGTATTTTACCATCGAAATATAATGAGTGTATAATTTATGTTAACCCACACTAACCCAGGGTATAACTGTTTTAGGACCCTAGGAAAAGGTAAATCTGTTGGTTGGTCCACTTGTTTCAATACCACACTTATTTTTTATAGGACCTCCTCCCTTTCTGACCTGTACAAGAGTTGTACACCTTGGAGCTGTAGTGGTCCTGGATGTCCCTACTTAGTTTCTCTTTTACATAATATATCAATTAATGGTACTGGTTGTAGCAACAGTAATGGGTCCGTGTCTAATCTCTTCCACCTTATGCCACCTTCTCCAGCCATGGATGTATACTTTATCTGTGTCAGGAACGCCTATCGATGGCTGCCCCCTAATTGGGTGGGCAGTTGTTATTTAGGTCAAGTAATCCCATATATATACACAACCCCAACACTTCCACAAGGCCGCATCAGGAACATGAGGGATATAGAGCAGAAGTGCGGGTGGAAAATATTCCTAGACACCCTAGGTATAACCTTCCTACATGCACGGGTAGGGAAACTACAGGTAGAACTATCCATGCTTTCTCTACTAGTACAGAGGGCCTTGAATAGCTCTGCTGAAGCAATTGAGAGACTAAACCAGGAGCAGGTGCAAATTTAGAATGGTCACTTTGCAGAATAGAATGGCTTTAGATTATGATTTAGCTTCCAAAGGTGGTATGTGTGCTTTAATAGGTAAAGAATGTTGTTCTTATATTGATGATAATTCTGGTTACTCTGTCACTGCTTCCCTTGTATCCCTTTGTGTTTTTATTTCATGCTGCAAGGCTTTATTCCTAAGAATTTTCAGCTAAATACTGTGACTTAACACCACCTGGTCACAGGTATATCTCATGTACTGATACCCTTGAGGGTCTATTACCTTCCAGTGTCTCAGTTCGCTTCCTATCATATATATATATATACCACTGCTTACATCCCAAATAAAGATCACGTTGTGATCTAAGAGGGGAAAAAAGGGGTTCACATATTCTGCTGATGAAGGGGTTAACATATTTTGCTGACATATAGCCTAACCACAATATCATGTTCCTATCCTTGGGATGTTTTGTGACCTTACTAAAACACAAAACATTTCTAGTTGTTCTAAGAAACAGAAAACACCTGATTATCTGTCCTTGCAACTGACTAACATGAACTGTAAAATCGCCTCTAATATCCGCCTTCTTTTGCAAGTATATAACCTATAAAATGACGTGGCAATAAACGGAATTAGTACTGAGAATGATTTTTTGTGTGTATTACATCCAGTACGGGTGCCCCAGAATTCTGATTGGGAACTCCAAGCTGCCAACTCCTGATTAGGAATTGGACAAAATATCCTAAAAAATATAGGTACAACTAAAAGGTAAAAATTGGTAAAAAACACAATATAAACCGGGATATCATAAAAGACACTAAGGTCTCAATGTTTATCAGTGGTAAAGTACCCTAAAAATGTGTATGTATGTAAATGGTAGATCCAAGGCGTTTTGAAGCTCGTTGTTGCTTTATATACTATAATATTTTAAAGTTTTTATTTGTCCATTATAGGGATGAAGGCTGGGACATGCCTCCACCTATTAAATGGTTATGTGTCTAGATAACTAGAACCTATATAAAATAAGTCATAAAATATTTTAATGTATGGATATATACCCATACATAGATATACACACATATATATATATATATATATATATATATATATATATATAAATATATATATATATATATATATATATGTATGTTTATATATATATATATATATATATGTATATATATATATAAATAAGTTATTTGTGTATCTAACTGCGCTTCTGGATTAAAAAGCAGTAAAAATTTTGTAACACACTTTTATACAATTAAATAAAAATAATTATAAAAAGCAATTGTGTTGTATACCAAATTCAGTATTCTTAAGACAAGCAGCCTGATCCAATTTTTCAGATCCCTTTAAAATCTTTTTCTATGTCTTTACATTGTGTCTTTAGATGCTTGGCGCTTATCTTCAGTTTCTTTTTCCTTAGTGCTGAAAAATAGACCCACTCCAGATGAAGCACAAGTGTGAAACCGGTTGAGTGATTAAACAGTTCCACCTGTGACTACCAAAGCAGGAAACAGAATCACAGCACGTGGAGGGCTGCTGCTGCTGACCTGTGGAGATACAGACACAGAGGACTGAAGGAAGTTATCTTCCATTTGTGGACATTACTAAACCTAATGTAAGCTTTCTATATTATTTTTTACTTTGTATCAAAACTTTATTGACCATACCTCTCTCTCCCTGATGACTGCATGCATAAAGATGACTGCACATATAACCCTGCACAAGGAGAGCAGTGACAGGATCTGAGGGCCTGAATAATCTGACATAAATGTAAGGAGATTACCTATTTTTTAAAGAACTTTCCTCATTTGCAAAACCTACTACCTTAGAGGAGCTTCTTTTCTCCTTGTCTATTTTTCAGCACTAAGGAAAAAGAAACTGAAGATAAGCGCCAAGCATCTAAAGACACAATATAAAAAAAATATATATATATATATATATACAGTCAGGTCCATAAATATTGGGACATCGTCATAATTCTAATCTTTGTGGCTCTATACACCACCACAATTGATTTGAAATGAAACGAACAAGATGTGCTTTAACTGCAGGAATTACAACAGTTTGTATATGTGCCTCCCACTTTTTAAGGGACCAAAAGTAATGGGACAATTGGCTGCTCAGCTGTTCCATTGCCAGGTGTGTGTTATTCCCTCATTATCCCATTTACAAAGAGCAGATACAAGGTCCAGAGTTCATTTCAAGTGTGCTATTTGCATTTGTTGCTGTTAACTCTCAATATTAGACCCAAAGAGCTGTCACTATCAGTGAAGCAAGCCATCATTAGGCTAAAAAAACAAAACAAACCCATCAGAGAGATAGCAAAAACATTAGGTGTGGCCAAATCAACTGTTTGGAACATCCTTAAAAAGAAAAAACTCACCAGTGAGCTCAACAACACCAAAAGACCAGGAAGACCACGGAAAACAACTGTGGTGGATGACTGAAGAATTCTTTCCCTGGTGAAGAAAACACCCTTCACAACAGTTGGCCAGATCAAGAACCCTCTCAAGGAGGTAGGTGTATGTGTGTCAAAGTCAACAATCAAGAGAAGACTTCACCAGAGCGAATACAGAGGGTTCACCACAAGATGTAAACCATTGGTGAGCCTCAAGTTCTGGAACAACATTTTTTGGACAGATGAGACTAAGATCAACTTGTACCAGAGTGATGGGAAGAGATGAGTATGGAAAAGGAAAGGAACTGCTCATGATCCAAAGCATACCATCTCATCAGTGAAGCATGGTGATGATAGTGTCATGGCGTGGGCATGTATGGCTGCCAATGGAACTGGTTCTCTTGTATTTATTGATGATGTGACTGCTGACAAAGGCAGCAGGATGAATTCTGAAGGGTTTCAGACAATATTATCTGCTCATATTCAGCCAAATGCTTCAGAACGCATTGGACGGCGCTTCACAATGCAGATGGACAATGACCCGAAGCATACTGAAAAAGCAAAGAGTTTTTTAAGGGAAAGAAGTGGAATGTTATGCAATGGCCAAGTCAATCACCAGATCTGAATCTGATTGAGCATGCATTTCACCTGCTGAAGACAAAACTGAAGGGAAAATGCCCCAAGAACAAGCAGGAACTGAAGACAGTTGCAATAGAAGTCTGGCAGAGCATCACCAGGGATGAAACCCAGCGTCTGGTGATGTCTTTGCGTTCCAGACTTCAGGCTGCAATTGACTGCAAAGGATTTGCAACCAAGTATTCAAAAGTGAAAGTTTGATTTATGACTGTTAATCTGTCCCATTACTTTTGGTCCATTAAAAAGTGAGAGGCACATATACAAACTGTTGTTATTCCTACCCTGTTCACCTGATTTGGATGTAAATACCCTCAAATTAAAGCTGAAAGTCTGCAGTTATAGCACATCTTGTTAGTTTTATTTCAAATCTTTTGTGGTGGTGTATAGGGCCAAAAATATTAGAATTGTATCGATGTCCCAATATTTATGGACTTGACTGTATATATATATATATATATATATATATATATATATATATATACATATAAATATATGTATGCATGTAACTATGGAGACCACTAAGGTCAGGGTCTTAGTTAGTAAACAAGTTAGCCTTGGTGAATTGTGTAAATATCATGGACTAGTACATATAAGCTAAGACATCCATATATGAACGCTTGACATGATCCTCTCCTGTATAAAAATGTGTGGCAATACCTATTCAATAACAAGTATGCGTGAACAGTGAGTACTCCAGCGTGGTGACATAATAAAATAAAATAAAATAAGATAAAATACTGTAATATAAACTTCTTATACATTTGAACAGCCTGCACATATACAATGTATTTTCTTTATACAGTAAAGCTGCCTGCACATTAACAGTATCAATCAAATGATTTAAAACTATATGTCTCTGTTAAATTTATATGTGCATTTAGATATCTGTATCCTTCACATATCATATATACAGAGATAATATCATAAAACATAACAGTTAATAATAAAATAATATACTATAATATAATATAAAAATGAAATATACCATAATCCACACATATCTATTCCATGGTAATCAACTGACATAAATAAGTGAATAAAAATAATAATAGTAGTACTAATGTTGTGAATCGTACACCCAATGTAATGGGGCCTTATCTGGGAAATTTGGGGCTTGATATTCTGACATAAAGGCCCCATATCCATAGCAGAGAAGACCTACTCCTCTGTGTGATATGCCCCCTAGAGAGAACCATAGGTTGGCTCACTCCTAATAGAACCCGGCCTATTTCTGATATCCATCGCTTACTTGTAGAAACGCACAAAGCTGGTGTCCAGTGTTGTTTGTCTGGCCAGGAACTAGTTGATTTGTGCTGCTGTCTAGCTGCTTGATAATAATGGCGCTCTTCTGTCTGGGAATCTAATAAACACTCCTGGTTAGCCTGACCTATGATGTAGCTATGGTTACCGTAATGGAGAAACTGGAGGGGGAACTAGATGATAATATTTATGGCAGTGGATAGCCTTTGGGAACAGATTACTATAGACAATATATATTGTACTAGCGACTTGCCCGTCAAAAAATGAGGGCAATGTTATGTATATGTTTGTCAAGTTGTTTAGTTATTAACATATATTTTTGACACTTGTAAGTATTTTAATATGAACGTGTATTTTTGTAAAATGTTGATGTAATGGTTTTTTAAAATGTAATTAGTATCTGAAGAATTGTTAACTTGAATATACATTGAATGAATAGGAAAGCCAAAAGTAAAAAGCCTTTTTTAAACGTTGCAAATTTTAAGATGAAGTTTAAAATATATGTAAGCAATAACCATCAAAGTATATATTTTTAAACTTGAACTTTATTTTTTATGTAAGTTTAGAAGTTGACAAAACATTGGTATAATTTTGAACATTATAAACATGAACATAGTGAATACATTTTGTAAAGTAATTTTTTATTAAAAGTATTAACATTTGAATGTAAAAACAATTGACATTTAAATTAATCAGTATTAAAATTCAATTTCTATCACAATAATTGTTAACTTGAATATACATTGAATGTAGAGGAAGGCATACAGTCAAACTCTTCTTAAAACGTACGTAATTAAACTAATTTATTACTGAGCACATAAATTGGCGATAAACATTAATGTAGGTAGTAATCTTAAGATAACAGACAATATTTACATTGTGACTTAAAAGGTGCTTGACCTCTTAACATCCACTTTGTAATATGTTGAATGAAATAACTTGAAAATATATTTTTTAAACTTGTAACATTAGAAACATTAACATAGTGACTTAACATTTTAACATAATTTTTACTAACAATGCAAGGCAAGTATTTTGTGAGGCGAATCATTCATAAACATGACTTCCATTAATTATGACTGAATTAAACAACCAATTGTTATGTATTTTGCAATGCTTTTAAAAAATCTTGGCATCTTTAATTAGTATCCTTCAAAGTTATAGTACTTCATAGTAGACAATGTTTTTAGTAAAAATACGTCCATCTTCTAATAAATCACCTTGACTTTCATTGTTTTCAATGTAAACTTTAATAGCCTGTGGATTTTTGCACCTTGACAACGCAACGTACAATTGACCATGTGCAAAAACTGGTTCTTCCAAGAAAATACCCACAGATTTGAAAGTTTGACCTTGTGATTTATTAATGGTCATGGCAAATGCCATAATAATGGGAAATTGTCTTCTTTGAAGTATAAAAGGGAGACTACTTTCACTTGGTGCTAAATCTATTCTTGGTATGAAAACTCTCTCTCCTCTATGGGTCCCAGTTAAAATTTCAGCATCTATAAAATGGTCCTTTAATTGTTGAACAATTAATCTTGTGCCATTGCATAGGCCTTTTTTGGGATTCATATTTCGCAGTAACATGATAATTGCACCTTTCTTTAGCTGCAAAATATGTGGTGGCATTCCAGAAGGAGTTAAAGAGTTTATGAATTCAGTCGAAAAGTTAGCCTGACTTTCATTGTCATCAGCAAGTACAGAATCAGCACTGTGATAATTTCTTTGTGGTGCATAAATTTTTTTTAAGATTTTATTATTGAGGATTAATGCATCTTTATTTTTACACGTCAGTATGACTTGGTTGGCAAGCTCGGAATATTCTTCGTTATTTATGCTCCCTTCAAATATAGCCGATATAATATCTTGTTGACAAATCATATGAGGTGGGATCTCTACAGTGTCGTCAGGTAAATGTAGTATTTTTTCTGTTCTGCCTTCTCCAATTTTAATAAGCCAATCATTGAAATCAGTTTGGCCTTCTGATCTCATATTTTGTTGCAGTTGAAGATGGGTAAAATGTTTCCATACTGTACTTGACTTTATACATGTTTCGATAATGTCAGTTCGATTGCCATGTACAACAACAGGTAATGTTTGTCTAAAATCGCCACCCAACAACATTACCTTTCCACCAAATGGAAAAATATTATCCATGACTTCACGAAGCAAACGGTCAATACATTGGAGGGCATAGCATGACATCATTGTGGCCTCATCTATTATAATTAATTTACATTTCTTCAATTTCTTTGCTTGTAAGGATGTCATGCGAATATCTGACACAGAATTTTCTAAAATAGGCACTGGCAGTTTAAATCCACTATGAACAGTTCTTCCACCTTCTAATAAAAGTGCAGCAATTCCAGTAGTGGCAAACGCCATTGCTATTTTTCCTTGTGCTCGTACTGAACTCATTAATAAATTGTACAAATATGTTTTTCCTGATCCGCCAGGTCCATCAAGATAGAAATAACGCTCTGTCACCATGTCATCATCTATAGCATTTTTAATGGCATGAAATGCTTGCAATTGTAGTGTATTTAAAGTTGCAAGTCTTTCTTCTGTTCTTTCTGCTTGTAGTTGAATGTCATAGTCTTCAAAGTTAATGTCATCTATAAGACCTGGATCAGGCAAATTAAAACTTGCACAACTTAATCCATGAGTTAAAAAGACTTCTTGGATTTCCATTAACGCTTTTAAGTGTGCAATGGGTTCATTGTATCGTCGCATAAAGTCTTCAGCCATATTACTTTTAAAAGTCTCCCACAAAGCTAATGCATTTGGAGCATTTGAGAAGATACAAATAAAAGCAAATTGTTCTCTCATCTGTCGCGGCATTTGACATTGTGCTGCTTCTTCTAAGCATCTTTCCCACTCTGTATCATCAGCGAGTAAGTTTCTATGTCTTGCAGCTAAATGGAAGGATTCATATACAATGTCATTAACAGTTCTTAAGTGTTCAAAACTTTGTGCTCCAGGAACATTTAAAAGTAATATCCGTAAGCAAAAACGTTCAACATCTCTTGGACTGACTGTGTAAATTCTTGGAATAATTTTATTGCCTCTGGTTTTTCTTGGTCTCCATAATCCATTCACAAAAACATAGTGATATGGAATTTCAATATATAAGTATTGTGTTGCTTCAGCATCAGTGGAATTTAATGCAAACCATGCAGTTAGTGTAGTGTGACGATCTTCACTTTGGGCCAATGCATTCATTTCATTTCCAGCATGGAAATAGACTAAATGTCGTTGTGGCAAATGTACTGCTAACCTATATACTGCATGTGATCTATCATGCATTTCAAATTTTAAAAGCCGCCACATAGCTTCTGGCGCACTGACATAGCGAGCATCTACATGAGATGCAAGTTCATCATGTACTAACTCACTACTTTCAGGGTTGTCTGCACTTTTGACGACTACAGTAGCTGCATCGTAACCTTTGTAAATATATTTATAGACATATTTAATTGATTTGATGGAAGTGCAGGCTTCTACGTTGATGTGGGCGTTGTACTTCATGAGTAAATGTGGATTGTAAGGTACTACATATCTATTGTCCACTTTTTTCCCACGAATAATGGCACTATCTCCTTCTCTTCTTTTATAAAGTGGATATCCATCACAATTGGCATAGGTTTTGTCTCTATAATCTTTGGGAAATTCTTTGGAACATTTATTATTTTCCATACATGGTGATTGTGGATTAAGGTCACCACAGGGTCCATGAATCATGCGATGAGTAACAATCTCATATAGTCTACCATATAGTTCTGGATCTGGTAGTTCAGCAACAATGACTGCATCCACTTTGTCTGAAGTATCTAATTTATCTTTTTCTTGAAGTATTATTAGAAGATGTGCATGTGGAAGGCCTCTTTTTTGAAATTCAATGGTATATACATAAGCAAGACATTTGCCAAATAACTGATTTATAGTGAAGTCACGTATTAATTCATTTAATTTAATCTTAAAAACTCTGGCTACTAAATCTGGTCGATCTGAAGCAGTTTGTCCAAGAAGTAGATTTAGTGTAATTTCTGGCCATTGTGGATTACATGTAAATGTCACAAATAAATCGGGTTTGCCAAATTTTGTCACAATAGCCATAGCATCATTGTATCTTTCTCTCATATTCCGAGGAGATCCTTGAAAGGAAGATGGTAAAATGATGGCTTTGCCAGCTGTCATGTCTCTGCTTGTAGCCACGTCAGCAACATAGTCCATGAGTCCAGAATATTGTTCTACACGGAGTTTATCTTGTTGATATTTGATAAAGTTTAAATTATTTGCCTCAACTTGCAAATATGAATCAATAATCCATTGTTGTGTTAGTTTCCCACCACATAAAATTGGATTAAATACATTGCGAATGGCAATTTGAGCTACTTTAAATTCAAGCATAGAAACATTATTTCGGATTCTGCCTTTAGCATTTGGGTAACTGGGAAGAGTTAATTTTGGTTGCCAACCTGCTTCTCCGTGTGGGAAAAAGATGGGATATGTCATTGGATCTAAATTTGGACTTAAGATACTCATATTAATAAACGGTTGGTCCTCATTTCTAGGATATATTCGTATGTCTCTTTGAAATGGTGGTTCTCCTTCATCATTGTGAAACACCATTGCAACCTCATTTGTTGTTGGCAAGTTATAACGACGTTTATCAGTATGTCTGTCTCTTTTAAGCACCATATTAACCTTCGGCATTGGTAATTGATGTGTTTGTGAATGAAGTAGTTGTTCATTTTCTACTTCTGCCAATTTTTTATAAGCTTTACTGTAGGGATTGTTGTCCATAATATTATTTAGCTCTATGAAAACAGTGGGTAAGCATTTTTTATTTTCTTCCATCTGCATACGTTGGTCAACAGCTTCCATTGTATCTAGGACATATAGTTGAGCGAATTTTCTTTTATTTCCTTCCTCTGGATGTAAATGGGAAGTGCGATGATAAATTTGTCCTTGGACTTTAAAACAGTAAGGACCATGTCCTGGTACATTAGCAGCCAATGTTGCCCCCATAGATGCAAATGATATGGCACTATTGTAGGATCTTATGTTTGTCTTAAAATTTTTGTAATTTGGAAAAGTAGGTTCAGTCAGAATATTTAGTAAATAGGTTGGAAATTGTTTCCTTTCTGGAAGTTTGAACTTTCCTTTTTGACAACAACTAATAAATTGTCCATCTCGGGGTCTCTCCTGTTTAAAATAATAAGCCTCACAAAATTGACATTGAGTAGTCATGTCCCCACAACTATGAACCTCTACTGCTAAAGACTTCATTAAAGGACAATTTGCAATGCATATTGGATGTTGACTTTGATATTCATCAGATGAAAAGTCATGAAATGTTTCAACAACAGGTTCTAAATGTTTAGTTTTTTTCGTACATTTTCTTGGTATATGTTGGACTTGTTCGGTTGAAATTTCCTGTAAGTTTTTAGTAAGAGTTTGTAAATGCTTTTTTTTGGTAGTTTTTTTTTTTGGTCTGTCTTGACTGGTATGTTGTAAAATGTCATCTGATGTTTTAGGAACAGTTTGTAAATGCTTTATAATTTTTTTATTTATTTTGGTTGTATGTTTCATTTTTGCAGCGGATATTCTTTTATTTGCAAGTCTTTTGCGTTCTTTTTCTCTTCTAATTTTCTTCTCTTCTTTGGTCTCGTTATCAGCCATATTAATCTGTAAACGGAAACAAATAAATGTAATTGTGTATATTTAAATTTGTAATTCCTGTTAAAGATGATTGTGCACAATTGTTGAAATAAAAGGCAAATCATGAATGTATCATTGATATTTAGTTAAATTTATAATTCCTGTCTTCAGTGGCTCAGAATTTTTTTAATGGAATACTGCTGTAAATAAGCATGTAACATATTTATTTAAAATAATGGTTGTATTTATTAAAAACTTTGTTTGTGGATAGATATTTACCACTGCAAAACTTCTTTGCTGAAAAAAAAAGTGATGTGGTTATTGAGCTATGTATTGCATAGTAGCAATTTAAATAAAATAAGTGAGATAGTAAATTAATTAATTTATTTTTCTGTTGAGACGGATGCAACTGAAACCAGTTTCTTTAGTGTTATTCTTTAGTAGTTATTATAGTTTACCTTGGTTGAAGTGTGATTTAAATCCGAATGTTTGTTGCTCCTCGTTTCCAAATCGTTGTCCAATGGTGTGGTCCTCTGTCGGAAGTCCTCGTCCGATGGTGTGGTCCTGTCGCGATAGCCCCTGTCCGATATTGTGGTCCTGTGGCGATATTCCTCGTCCGATGTTGTTGTCCGTTGGTGAAAGTCCTCGTCCGATGGTGTGGTCCTGTGTTGAAATTCCTCGTCTGCTGGTCTGGTCCTGTGTTGAAATTCCTCGTCTGCTGGTCTGGTCCGAGTCCTCGTCCGATGGTCCGGTCCGGTCCTGTGGAAAAAGTCCTCGTCCGATTGTCTTCACGCAGTATCTGTTGTAATGTAAAATAGAAAATGTTGTTTGAGTGAAATGTCTTTTAAATAAGTAAAAAATGTATTAATTTTGCTGTATTGTATCAGTTATGTTTATTTTTTTAAAAAATTTTTTTTTTAACTTTCTGTACAATCCCAAGACTTTTGTTATTCTTATTTAAGGTTCTTAGTAAGGCTTGTGGGTTGTGATATATTACATAAGAATATGAATTTATTTTGCTATGTGTTTATGTTAGTTTTTGTACAATCCTGTTTTGTGCGCACCACTTGTGGTATACTTATTTAACCTTTATTTGGATGGTTATAGTTAGTGAAACATGAAATAATATAATTAATGTAGTTTGCTATGTGTTTGTGTTAGTTATTGACAATCCTGTTTGGTGCACATCACTTGTGCAAAACTAATTTCTTCTTGATTGTACAGGTTATAATTTGTTAAACATTAAAGAAGAATGTTAATATAGTTTGCTATGAGTTTGTGTGTTTTTTTATACAATGCTATTAGGTGCACAACACTTTTGTTATTCTTATTTTTGGTTATTTGTAAGGCTTATAGGTTGTTAAACATTTAGTCCCTCATTCAATTGCGATTTTGCCAATTGAATACGGCTCTAAATAAGCACATAATATATATTTTTTAAAGAAGTTTTTAGGTATTGAAAACCGTGCTTTTGGATAGATGCTTAATAACTAAAAACTTCTTTAAAAAATATATGTGATGTGCTTATTTAGACCCCTATTCAATTGGCAAAATTGCAATTGAATGAGGGCCTTAATAAGAAATTCTGTTTTGTGTGTAGCAGTTTGTGTGTCATTGAATTGCGATTTGGCTAATTGAATTGTGCTGTAAATGAGCACATAGCATATTAGCATATTAGTTAAAATAATTTTGTAGTCATTGAAAAACTGTATTTTTGATATTTTTTTATTAACTAAAACCTTAGTTTTAAGCTATTGTTATGTTGTTATTTAGAGCCCTATTCAATTGGGCAAATTGCAATTGAATGAGGGCCTTTGTGTGTACCATATGTTGCATAGTTTGGCCCTCATGCAATTGCATTTTTTACAATATAATAGTACTGTAAGGCCGTAATTGAATTGCAATGTAGAAATTTGAATAGGGTTCTAAATAAGCACATCACATATATTTGTTAAAATAGCCATATTTAATTTTCCAAAATAGCAATTGAATAAGGGCCTTTGGTTACTGCATTTGTTATATTGTGAGCTACTTATTCAATTGTGTTTTGGCCAATGGAATAGAGCTCAATATCATCACAGAGCATATGTTTGTACGGAATTTTGTATTTAGTGAACTTGTATCCAAAAGGAACGTGTTCACAAAAGAAAAATTTCCTAAAAAATATGCTCTGTGCTTATATAGAGCCCTATTGAAATGGGCAAATCACATTTGAGTGAGGCCCTTGGGCATTAAAGACATATAGGTCCTCATTGAATTGCAATTTTGCCAATTGAAGAGGGCTCTATATAATCACATAACATATTTATTGAGCAAAGTTTTTAGTTATTGAAAACCTTGATTGTGGTTAGAAGTTCATTAACTAAAAAGTTCTGTTTCCAAAATATGTTATGTGCTTATATAGAGCCCTATTGAAATGGGCAAATCACATTTCAGTGAGGCCCTTGGCCATTAAAGACATATAGGTCCTCATTGAATTGCAATTTTGCCAATTGAAGAGGGCTCTATATAATCACATAACATATTTATTGAGCAAAGTTTTTAGTTATTGAAAACCTTGATTGTGGTTAGAATTTCAGTAACTAAAAAGTTCTGTATAAAAAAAATGTTATGTGCTTATATAGAGCCCTATTCAAATGAGGAAGTTGCAATTGAATAAGGCTCATGGTTATTTCTTGTTTATACTTAATACTTTACCTTGATAGAAGTTTTGAATGACAGACGGTCCCCTCCTGCCAATCTTAATCCGCCGGTCTTCTTTTAGTGTCTGTTTGAAAAAGAAAGTGAAATAGTTATTTGTATATTTATAATTTGTCATCTAGCAAAGCATGTCCTTTTGAGCATGTAATGTGTTCTTGTATCTTACCTCTTCAAATTTGTTGGTGTTCTTTAAAAGGGATTGTGCTTCACAGTGCACGGTGCAAATTGTTGAGAGACGCTGTTGATGCAGAGTCTGTTTGAATATGAAACGAAATAGAAAGATTCAGCTTTATCTGATGTATTGAATTGCAGTAAATTAATTCAATTAACCTTAATTTTTGTTGGTGGCTACACACATATCTCACATACATGAAGCACATTACATAGTTTAATGTAATTATTTTGTGTACGTGTGACATATCAGTATACATGAGTCAAATTTAAATGGTTAAATTAACATTATATTTATTTGTTCCAACACACATAAATGTGTGTGTGTGAGATGTAACTATAGATGATACACATATATGTGCATGTGACATATCAGTATACATGACATATAATGTCATTAAAATGTAGTTGTTTACTGATTTTGTTGTAAGCTAATTTTGTTGCATTGGTAATACACATAAATGTGCGTGTGACATGTCACTATACATTATAGACATATATGTCGGTGTCAGATGTCACTATGAAGGGGCAATACACAGAAATGTGCGTGTCACATGTCACTATACATTATAGACATATATGTGCGTGTCACATGTCACTATACATTATACACATATACGTGCGTGTCACATGTCACTATGAAGGGGCAATACACAGAAATGTGTGTGTCAAATGTCACTATACATTATAGACATATATGTGCGTGTCACATGTAACTATACATTATAGACATATATGTGCGTGTCAGATGTCACTATACATAAAGCTCTGTTTAATTTTGTTTGGGAGCCTATACACATAAATGTGCCATACATGATGACTACATAAATCCTAGTTTATTTTTTTATTTGTTTGACCTGACCTGATAATAAAATGTAATATATTATAGCTTACCTGTCAGTTGTAATTTGCACAATGTAAAGTAGTAAATTAGTAAAGAATTGTCTTCTCAAGTAAAAGCAGCAGTTATCTCAGAAGTCACTCCGTTGATCACCTGAGGAGAAATGTATTTTTTAGTTGGAAATAGGCAGTATTTATAAACTTGTAGAAAGTTCTGGAAAGTGAGACCGTTAGAACGCAATACGCATGCGCTATTTGCGTTCCAGCTTACAATTTGCGTTCCATCCGCCATTTTAGGCGTATTACTGTTCAAAATGGTGTTTAATATGATTGTGATACGTTCCGCATAGTATGTGTTTCATTATTGCGAGTAAGTGTAGTGTAGTTACGTCTGAAGCCTCGTTTTCGTTTTGTTCGTCGGCCATTTTTTCTCTCGCTTAGCGATGGTATTAGTGTCTAAAGTGTTTATTTTGATTTAAATGTAGGTGTAACTTGTTTTTTTGAGGTGCTGGCTGGTTCCTCTTGCTGTAGGTAAGCTTTTTATGTGTTTGTTGTGTGTCTTTGTTAAGTTTTAAATGTTTGTATGTCGGCGTGTTGCGTCCGATGTTTGCGAACTCGTAATGTGTGGTAACGTGTCTCGTATGGTGTTTGCGTGTGTAGCATGGTGTTTGCGTGTGTAGCCTCGTTTTCGTTTTATTCGTCGGCCATTTTTTTTGTCGCTTAACAAAGTATTTAGTGTCGAAACTCTTTTATTTTGAGTGCAATTAAGTTCTAAGTTGCATTTTTGAGGTCCTGGGTGCTTCCTGTTTGTGTAGGTAAGGTTTTTATGTATGTGCTGTGTGTATGTATTGTGTTTGTAATTTTGTAATGTTCGCGAGTTGCGTCCGAGTGTTGCGAGGCCGTAATGTGTGTGAACGTGTGTCGTATGTTGTTTGCGAGTGTCGTAATGTGTTTCAACGTGTGTCGTATGTTGTTTGCGAGTGTCGTAATGTGTTTGGACGTAAACTTTTTTTCAACGTGTGTCGTATGTTGTTTGCGAGTGTCGTAATGTGTTTGGACGTAAACTTTTTTTTTCAAGGGTCGCAGTTGCTGCAACTGAAGACCTCGCTTTGCGAGGTCCTCAGGTGCTGGCATGGAGCGCCAGCAACTGAGGCCCTCGCTTCGCGAGGGTCCTCAGTTGCTGGCAAGGAGCGCCTTCGGCGCTCCATGCCAGCAACTGAGAACCTGGCACAGTGCCCTCGCTACGCGAGGCCCGCAGCGTTAGCAACAACTCGTACGCTCACAACTATATATGTGATGGGTTCTGTTTAACACATTTTCATTAAACAATTCCAGATCTACATACCTGATAGAAAGAAAACAAAAAATAAAATCAATTAAATTCTTAAAGAGATATCTTTGCTTGTCTTTCTGCTCACTTGTGAACTTTGCTCTAGAAAACTCCAGCTCCAATAACAGTGCTTGCAGCACTTCACTTCTTAATGATGGTAGCAGGAGGTCTTGAGTCTTTCAACTTCATCTTATAAACTACCCTTCACTGATTTCTCCACATATGGGAGTAATCCACATGTCTTGTGTAAGGGCCTATCACAGATATATTGTTAAACAAGTAATGCAAGTGAAATGATGATAACAGATTAAATGTTGCAAAAGGAATGTTGTGTATTTATTCTCAAGCAATTGTCAACTAAATCAAATGTATCCTAACACAAAGCATTATCGAAAGGCTTGTTGAAAATGCCATGAATATCTGCAGCTGACATGAGTTGAGTGGGAACTTTAATATGTCAAGTGGCAAGCAAAATGTAATCAAGCAGATACAAAAAATAACATATCCATTGTAAATAAACTAGAAATATTAGATAGAATGCCTAAGGAAGTTTGAACAAAAATCTGTGAAATTGTCCAAAACAGCAGCAAATATTATCCCCAAAAGAAAGAAATCTGAGAAGGCAAAATCAATGTCTGATGAGGCTTTGAAAGTAGTCCAGGAAAGAAGGAAAATGAAAAGCAGACAAGACAGTAAACAATTTGTCCAAATGAATGGAAAAGTTAAGAGGATAGCAAGAACAGACAAGGAAACTTTCTATAACGAGAGATGTAACGATAGAAGATAACAGAATAGGGAAAGTCAATAGGTCTTTTTGATTAAAAAAAAAAAAGGGAGTCTCAAGGTAACCTTTCTTGCCAAAGTGAGGATAATAGAAGACAAAAATTGTAGGGACTTAGCAGAAGCAGATCATATGAAGGAGGGCTGGGAGGACTATGCAGAATATCTATACAGGAAAGATCTCAACATCATTGTTAACCTCAACAGTTTGTATAATAAGCTGGAGCCAGACATCTTAGTGAGTGGAATTAGATGGGCCCTAGGAACCCTTAGTGATAATGAGGATGCAGGAGTTGATGGAATCCCAGCTGAACTCTTCAAAATCCTTGAAGATGGTGCTATGGAGGTGTTTCTTGTATTATGCCAACAAATTTGTAAACACAACAATGGATAGTAGACTGGAAATGTTCAGTTTACATTCCAATCTCAATCAAACAATTGCATTCATTTCACATGACAGCAAGGTATTGCTTGGCTTGCTTGAATAAAAGAGAAAGAAAGACAGTTGCAGCAAAACATGTATATCTGCTTCATAGACTGTTCTGAAGCCTTTGACTGTATGGATTATAGTAAAATGTTGTGTACCAGACAATCTCCTCCTCTTCCCCAAGACTCTGTATGTGAACCAAGAAGTCATTGTCAGAATAATTGCATCATGTATAAGGCAGGGCTGGATGTATCCAAAGGTGTAGTTAATATTGCTGGGAGAAATAACAACCTCAGAGATATGATGATACTACTGTGGGCTATAACTAAAGCGGAACTAAAGGGCCAAGAGGGTGAATGAAGAGACTGCAAAAGAAGTCCTAATGCTCAACATTAAAAAAATTTAGATCATGACAAACAGCAATCTCTATTTCTGCTAAATAGATTTGGAAAAAGTGGAGGTTGTGATAGATTTTATTTTCCTGGTCTCCAAGATGCAGATGATGAATGCAATTATGAAATACATTTTTTTTTTGTTCCTCAGTAGTAAAGATATTAAACTTTCAACAAAGGTTTGCATAGTTAGAAGTATGGTATTCCCAGTAGTCACATTCAGATGCAAGAGCTGAAACATAAAGAAGGCCAAGCACCATGGGACTGACTCCCTTGAATTGTGATGCTAGAGAAAGCTGCTTGGAGTCCCTTGGATTGCAAGAAGATCCAATCAATGAATGCTACAGGTAATCAAGCTTGGCTGTTTACTGGAGGGTTTGATCATGAGGCTAAAGCTCAAATATTTAGGCCATATCATAAGAAGACATGATTCCCTAGACTCTAATGCTGGGAAAGATTGAAGGCACAAGGAGAAGTGGAAAGCAGAGATGGAGACAGATAGATTAGGTAATTGAAGCAATGAATATGAGCTTGAGTGAGATCAGAGGGGTAGTGGCTGAGAGATATTTCTTGCATGCTGCTGTCCACAGGGTCAAGGAGAGTCAGCCATGAGTGGATGATTGAATAACAACAACAAAAAGAGCCATTACATTCCAGAGACCCCATTAGTCTAGACCAGTCTATTTATTATTTTTGAATATACTATCACACAGTCTAGAAGAAGGACCAAATACTTACTTTATTAATTTAATCATTAATTCACCCTATCAATGATTGTTCCCCCAAACAAGCATTATAAAAACCATACCATGAGTTCAATGGACAAATAAAAAGAAAGAAGTGAATAGAGCTGCTTGCCTACAAATTTATGTAGAGTATTACAGTACAAAGACACTTCTTATTTTTAAGCATCTAACACTATTGCGGTAAATGACCCATAGGCTAAAAAGGGGAACGGGGTATTTTGTGTGCATATATTTGACAATAAAGGAAGAAAAAATAAATACATTTTAGCACTCACTTTGACACTAGCGTTCAGGATTATATTTCAGATCAGGAAAATTAGGTTACACAATATCTAATATTAGGGAACCTCTGTTATAAAAGGTTAAAGATATAGAGCCCGATTCAATCGCAAGCCTGCATGTTGCGAGATGTAGGCAGTATCTCTGCGCGTGCTGCGGGCTCCATTCGTCTCCGAATCCAGAGCTATTCAATTGAACAAGGGCACGAGTTACAGGACGAAGCCTCAAGCCCTCCCGCAGCTGCAAACTGTTAATGGGCTGACCGAGATGAGATTCCCTGTTGTGATCCAATCATGGTATAATGTAGTGCAACACAGGCCTCTCAGCCAATAGAAAGCTGTCTAACCGCAGATAATTGACGGAGGTAGATTATAAAGTTGCGTTTCACCAGCCCATGCGTTGACTGTGTTGTAGATTCTGACAAAGTAGCACGCAGGTCCCGGAGTTTGAGGTTGGTTATAGATAGAGAGAGAGTAGGCAATTTTTGAGAGCAGTAATTTGCAGTTGTTTATTTCCATTATACTATTTATGATTTTACACTTAATCCTTGTTTACACATATTTACAGATTACATGTAATAGCAATACACATAATTTAAAGAACACACATAGACACACATAGAGCTAGGTCACTCCATACACACACCCCAATCCTATCCCCTCACCCCATCCCCTAACAGTTATTAAATACACATAATACACACATTTTTTACCTCATATATATATAGCCAAACTTTTTTTTGATTTGTCATTATATTCCTTTTGGCCTTGAAATGGAGGGAGGAGAGATGAGGGGAGAGGAGTGGAGAGGTGTGGAGGACAAGAAGAGGAGAGGTGAGTAGGATAGAGGGGAGAGAGAGGTGGGGTGAGGAGTAGTGGAGAAGAGGAGGAGGTGGCTGAGGAGGTGGAGAAGGAGGTGGCGGGGAAGGTGGAGGAGGAGGAAGAGCAGGAGGAGGATGAACAGGAGGAGTAGGATCAGGGGAGGTGGTTGAAGTGGTGGAGGAGAGCAGGTGGTTGAAGTGGTGGAGGAGAGCAGGAGGTGGTTGAAGTGGTGGAGGAGAGTGGAGAGGAGGAGGTGGGTGGTTGCAGCGTGGCCCTGGCACAAGGCACATTTAGATGAGGGACAAAAGGGGAGGGGGCAGATCCATGGGGTAGTAGTTTGGGGTAGAGACAGGACTCAGGGACAGGTCAGTGAGGCGAGGGTCCACATCCACAGTCGAGAGGGCAAGAGACTAAGGCCAAGCACAGGGTGCTTAACTACATGCATCAGGAGAAAGTGGTCCTCCTTGGCTGCCCCGTGATCCTTGCAGGGGGAGGGAAGTCAGCCCACAGCCTAGGGCCCAGGTTTGGAAGGAGGTTGCGGCTGAGGTAACAGCAGTGTGCACAGCTCAATGGGATGTGAGGTCCCTCAAGCAATGTTTTTACAACATCAAAGGTAAGGAGGATGATGGCCAAGGAGAAAAAGAATGTGACTGTGCGACATAGTGAGTGGGAAAGGGTGGTCAAGGACCTTGTGAGCCAGGTGACCGCCACTGGAGCTTCAGGCCTGGTGGCCCAGCAGGACCCAGACTCCATGTCAGGTGAATATGACATACACCAACATGCCGCCACATGTACATCACACACACCACACATGTACATGATGACCAACAAGGACATGTTAGCTCCATGGAACTAACAAGGGATAGATGGATGCATCATTAAATCTATAAAGCTGACAAATCACTGTCATTCATGTGCACAACAACAGTAATCAATCAATAGAGAGTCAATGTATTGGTGTGCCCACTGCAGCGTATGGAGCCAAGAGCAATCAGAATGTCAGATAGTTAGGAATGAACATAAAACATTGCTTGATTCATCATACTAAAAACATATACCTTTAATTTCTCTCTTTCAGCATCAAGAAGGTCTCAGTCCAGTGGTGAGCCAGAGGCGAGGAGTGAAGGAGCAAGCAACCTCCAAGCAGGAACCGGCGCAGGGGGAGGAAAGAAGAGGACCCGAGAGCCCTGGTTTGGAGGAGGAGGATATCATCTGGCTATTGGGGTCACCATCAGGACCACCAGCCACACCTCCAGGATTTAACCCCTCTATTCCCTCCTCCAAAGACTGAGCATCTCACCAGGGCCCTCCCACCAGAGGCACCAGCTAGACTTGATCTTATCTCCTCCTCCCCACAGCAGTGCGTCAGGGTGGTCACCACCCCCACCACCGGGTCCACTAACAACACCTCCCTTATTTCCCCTGGCTCCAGCCGGGCCCCAGGCCCACCCCACTGGGACACCATCATCACCACCTTCTCACCAGGCTGCACCCCAAGGGCCTCCATCCCCATCATCATGCCAGGCTGCGTAGGCAGAGATGCTGACCCTCATGCCACAGCAGTGGGAGTGTCTTCGGGGATCCAGGCCAGCATCTCGGTCAATCATGTGGAGGTAATGCACAGTCTGGCCAGGTGCAATAGGAAAGAGAGTAGGTACCACCTAATGACAGAATCCTACCTGGCTGGCTGCTCAGGATGAGGAAGGACCAGAGCGCATTCCAGCAAGTGACTGCAGAAGCCATGCGATGAGCTCTGGTCCCCAGCCCCGCCTCCCCCCCAGTGGTATCCCCCCGTCCACCGTCAGCCCAGCCCCTCCGCTCCTCCCCCCCCTGTCTCCACCACTTCCACCACTGCAGGTGCCTCCCCCTCCCCCCCCCTTTCAACCACCACCAGCGAGATGGCAGCAGGCCACGGGGAATTGGGGTCCTTTGGCTAGGTTGAGGTGGACCTAGGCACTGCACAGATGTTTGTGCCTTCTCAACAGCACTCCTCAGTTACAATCTATTGATCCAAATGCTAACCTAATCTAGTCTGGCTACAGAGTCTTGGATCTTGGCCTATGTGATGGTGATATGTTGTATGCAGATGGCTACCTGCCATTACATGGTCCATGATTCTCTTCTCTGTGGACAAATAGGTTTCTTTTTAACATTTCACCAGTCCCTATCTTTTGTAAGGCCTTATTTTGTAGGTGTTTTGTTTCTTTTTGTTTTAGGTACAATCAAGGTCCATAAAGGCATCTTCTGCATCTGCAAGCATTGTGAATTAAATGTATGAGGTTTAAGGTTTTCACAGTGCCTCTTAGGTATGCATTCCTTCAATGACAGCCCCCCCCCCCCTTAACATGTAGCTCCCACAATTTTAAATCTATCATATAGCCAGATATCTAAGACATGATTGTTGTTAGCTTAAATGTAGACAAATACCGGTATGGGGGTGGATTTGCATGGTCTCACAATGGCACGCTAATAAAGCCAGTATTAATATATGCACTAGTGAATCCTGACCTCAATATCAGTCTGTGAACAGATAAGTAACATGGAATCTGACTGTTGACCTTTGTTTCCTCTCTGTATTAATGGGTATTTTCCTCTATTGCTAATATCATGGTTATCCTTTAACATGTGCTAACAGCTGTATAGTTGATGTATGTGATATCAGTGTTGATGAACAATATCATATTGCAAAGGTGATAGTATACCTGAACCACTGACGCTGGTCACAGCTAAGCATTTATTTTGTGATGACACATCATTATTAATGGTCATGGCCAATGATCCAGTGAACTAGCTAATAGTTAGTAATGCTTGTGGATGGGAATCATGTAATTTGGTATATTGTTACAGTTACAGTATTTAGCACTGTACTGTACATGCGTGCAATTTTTTTTTATCCTCCTCCGTCTTTTTTTTTTACCACTTTGTCAGATTTTTGTTTTGTCAACACACTGTATGTGTTAAACTGGATTGGATTACATAGTCCATAGGGTTAATCATCTGTTTCATTGAGCAGGTATAGACAAGTTGTAAGTGCTATTCACATTAATGGTTTCTTCAATTAAATAAAGTGATTTCTGATGATCCTTTTTTTCATCAGATTCCGGTTGCAGTGGTGTAGTGACCACATGTGACCCTGGTAGGTGCTATGCATTATGCTTATTCTAGACTATGACATTAACCCCTTTAGGTATCCCCTTTTTTCCCACAAGCCTCTTGCTCTCCCACACCATACCCATGATATTAATGCACGGTCTTGTCCATTTCTAATTGTGCTCTGTGTATGAAATAAAGCTTTATTATATCATTATCACTGTGTCAGTGTGTTGACAATGGTTGGGGTTTTGGGACATCCACATACATCACATTTGTGTCACATTCCTATATATGTAAACTAGCGAGCCCTAGTTACTATGCAATAGATTAATACATAACATAACTGAATAGCAAATTAACTTGCGGCCTCACTTACGGACTTCAGTAACTTCTGATTGCTCAATTGAATGAGGCCCATCGTTTTCAATCTTTACTTCTTAAATGTATCATTAGGATTGATTTTTTTTATTTGCATTTTAAAGCTCAAATACAAGTTATGGTTTAAGATTTAAGTCTCCCTTATAAATGTTATCTTGTCCAACCCTATTGAACTGGCACATTATTATTAATGTTAGGCATCTATTCCATGGCTCCCATAAGAAATTAACTGAGTTTACTCAAAAATCACTACCAAGCTATCACATCACTCTCGTAGATCTAACCTCCAAGAAATGCCACCCAAGTTCTGAAAATATCCCTAAAATCATAAGCCCCGAGTACCTGTACCATAACTATTTAAAAAATCACTATCACATGCCTCTCATGACAATATCCAGTCTCCCTGAAGATCACTCAGAAGTTTTTCTAAGTTCGCGGTCCTCCGTAAACGCATGCCTCAAATGCATTACTATAAAGATGATAACACTTTAACTGTGTCAGTTTTGAGGCTTAAATTGTGGGTTTAATACCTCCTATGAGCCAGGGGACCCCAGTGATCTTTCCTCAATATCCATTATCCTTTATGGTCATGGATACTCCCTGGGATTCCCCCTAATACCTGCAACCCCCTATGAGCTTAGTATTCCCTGGGAACCTACCTGTGAGGAATTGACTCTGCTGGGTTTTGAACCCTGGTTCCCAGGCTGCTATACCTCTTCCCTACCACTGCGCCAGCCTGCCTCTTGCAGATTTGCCTGAGATCTGATACCTTGACTCTAAAAGCAATGCAATCAGTGACAACTCTCTTTAGCTGTGTCTGGTCAGCTGTCTGGTTCTTGGCCTATATAAGGCACTTCCTGTCTCTGTATCCTTGCCACATTATTGTGTGGTTTCTGATCACTTCAATAAAGCTTGTTCCTGTTTCACCTACAAATTGCTGACCTTGGCTGCTGGTCTCCACAACCTTGTGATTCCATATCATTACAGAATAATCTGGCCCTTTCATGGAGACCGCCGGGTCAGATTCTGCATTGGCCCAGCAGGTTGCTTTATTTGCAAGAACTGTGCAGACCCAGGCACAGACCATTCAAGTGCTGCAGGACCAGGTAGCTGAACTGCAGGCCCAACAGGTTGCTTTTACTGCAAGAAATGTGCAGACCCAGGCACAGACCATCCAAGTGCTGCAGGACCAGATAGCTGAACTGCAAAATAAAATTCAGTCAATGCACAGTGAGTATACCAGCTACAGGGCACGAGATGTTACACCTGCACAAGATGCCCGCTTGCCCCTACCAGAAAAGTTTGGAGGAGATCGCAAAAAATTTAGGGGTTTCCTAAATCAATGCCGTTTGCACTTCATGATGTTACCTCAACGATTTCCATCTGAAAGAGAGAAGGTGGGATTTATTTTTTCCTTATTCAAAGATGAAGCCCTGGCTTGGGGCTCCCCTCTTCTGGAACAGGACAGTCCAGTCTTGGGTAATCTAAATGACTTTCTTGAGGCCATGTGCCTAGTTTTTGATGACCCAAATCGATGTGCTACAGCAGAAGCCACTCTCCTTCATTTGCATCAAGGGAGGCGCTCGGTGGCTGAATATGCTGCTGAATTCAGACAGTGCGTTGCTGATACTACCTGGAACCAATCAGCCCAGAGGTTCCACTTCAGAAAAGGTCTCTCAGAAACTATAAAAGATGAGCTAGCTCGTGTTGATCTTCCTGCTGACTTTGATGCATTTGTGCGTTTGGCTATCCGTATTGATCGGAGACTTTCTGAAAGAAGATTGGAAAGACAGGGCTCTTTTAGACCAAGTACTACTCCAATTTCCTATTCAAGAACTTCTACTCCGATCCCACAAACACCTACAGACTCTGAGCCAGAGGCTATGCAGGTAAATCTAATAAGAGGGCCATTATCCAACGAAGAAAAACAGTGGCGACGCACTCACAATTTATGCCTGTATTGTGGTAGTGCAGGGCACTATGCCATCAATTGCCCTAGCAAATCCAAAAGAACAATAGCTATGGCAGCTGAGGGTGCACAGATTCAACACCAATCCCAGATTTCAGATCATCTGAATTCCGTCACACAACCCTTGTTTTCTCTGGCTCATGGTGAAGAGGGTATGTTGACTCCACATCCTCATTTTGTGGTGCCTATCACTTTGCAATGTGGTGATCGTAAAATTTCAACTACAGCTATGATAGATTCTGGAGCAGGCGGAAACTTTATGGACATTAAATTTGTAGCAGGAAATAGAATTCAGTCTATCCCTAATTCTTCACCTGTGTTAATGGAGACAGTTGACGGTTCTCCACTTACGTCAGGCCCGGTTACACATGAGACTGTGCCCTTAATGTTGACTGTGGAAGTGAATCACCATGAGGCTATCTCTTTCCACCTAATTTCCTCAACACAGTTTCCAGTGATTTTGGGGGTACCTTGGCTTGCTCTGCATAACCCACAGATTGATTGGAAGATCAGAACTTTGTCCTTTCCTTCAGAACACTGCTTAATGAATTGTCAACCCTCTAAGGTAACACCTGTTGCCACAACAATTAATGAAATGGTTGCTACAAACTTGACTAAGCTTCCTCTACAATATCAGGATTTTGCAGATGTCTGTGATAAGAAGAATGCTGATCAGCTTCCACCACACAGGCCTTATGATTGCCCAATAGAGCTGTTGCCTGGGGCTGCTATCCCATTTGGCCGTATATATTCCCTTTCTGAGCCTGAATTGAAAGCTCTTCGTGAATACCTACAAGAAAATCTTGCCAAAGGCTTTATTTGACCATCTACTTCTCCAGCAGGAGCTCCTATTTTCTTTGTAGAAAAGAAAGATGGCAGCCTACGGCCATGCGTTGATTAATAACATCACTGTTAAAAACCGCTACCCCTTGCCTCTGATTCCTGAACTTTTGGAGAGACTTCGCTCAGCTAAAATATTTACGAAGCTTGATCTTCGGGGGGCATATAATCTGGTTCGCATAAGACCCAATGATGAATGGAAAACAGCTTTCAGAACCAGGTACGGGTATTACGAATATCTAGTAATGCCTTTTGGGCTGTGTAATGCCCCTGCAACTTTCCAGCATCTTATCAATAATGTACTACGAGATCTCCTGGATCAGTTTGTTGTGGCATATTTGGATGATATCCTAATATTCTCTGATAATCTTGAAAACCACAGAAAACAGGTCCGTATAGTTCTAGAGCGCCTTCCTACCCACCGCCTATACATTAAACTAGAAAAATGTGAGTTTGAACAAACAGAAATTCAATTCCTGGGGTATGTAATAACTCCCAAAGGTTTAAGTATGGACGCAAGTAAAATTAAAGCTGTGCTGGACTGGCCCATCCCCAAGAATGAAAAAGATGTTCAGAGATTTGTGGGGTTTGCCAATTTTTACAGGCGTTTCATTAAGAATTTCTCTGCCGTTATTACACCGATCACTGAACTCACACGTAAAGGGACTCCTTTTCAGTGGTCTGATAAGGCGGATACCGCATTTTCCCGATTGAAGACTCTGTTTACCTCTGCCCCTGTCCTGGTACATCCTCAGCCGGAATTACCATTTATTGTGGAAGTTGATGCTTCTGATTCAGCTGTTGGTGCTATACTGTCTCAAAGGACTGGACCTAAGATGCTGTTACATCAGTGTGCCTTCTATTCCCGCCAGATGGTGCCAGCAGAAATAAACTATGACATAGGGAATAAAGAACTATTGGCTATAAAAGCTGCCTTCACCGAATGGAGACATCTCTTGGAGGGAGCTACCCATCCAATTACTGTCCTCACAGATCACAAAAATCTGGAATGTATTCGATCAGCAAAGAGACTGTCAGCCAGACAAGCACGCTGGTCCCTATTCTTCTCGAGGTTTAATTTTTTGGTTACATACCGTCCTGGCTCCAAGAATGGTAAGGTGGATGCCATGTCTAGAATAGCTGACCCCCTCCATACTACCGTAACCAAGACCACCATCTTACCGGAGGATATATTTATAGGAGTTACATTTCCTTCTGATCTGATGTCTCGCATTAAAAAGGGCTACGCTGAAGACCCAGTTCTTTGTGATCCTCCTCGTGACCTCCATATGATGATGCTTAATGGGTTTTGGATTTTTCAACAACGTCTTTTTGCTCCCGAGTCAGTGCGACTGGACCTTTTACGTCTCTACCATGACTCAAAACCAGCAGTTCATCCAGGAATCCGAAAGACGCAAGACCTACTTGCCCGATCCTTTTGGTGGCCGAAGTATCATGAGGATGTTAAGAAGTATGTGTCCTCTTGTGATGTATGTGCCAGACATAAGACTCCTCGCTCATCCCCTGTTGGCTTGCTTCAGCCTCTTCCGATTCCTCATCGTCCCTGGGGATCTATATCCATGGACTTTATTGTGGAACTACCTCCCTCTAAGGAACACACTACCATTCTTGTTGTTGTGGACAGGTTAACTAAGATGGGTCATTTCATACCAGCTCGTGGTCTCCCTTCAGCTAAACAGACGGCTGACCTGGTTATTCGGGAAATATTTCGCTTGCATGGAGTGCCTGATGAAGTAGTTTCTGACAGGGGAGTGCAGTTTACATCTCGTTTTTGGAAACATTTTTGTTCTAATCTTGGTATTAATGTAAATCTGTCGTCAGCTTTTCATCCGCAAAGTAATGGACAGACTGAGCAAACCAACCAGACTTTGGAGCAATATTTGCGGTGCTATATTATTTACCTGCAGGATGACTGGCTGGATTTTCTACCCACGGCGGAGTTTGCCTATAACAATGCCCAACACTGCTCCACTTCTTTGAGCCCATTTTTTGCCAACTATGGTTACCATCCGACCTTTCTAGTCAGTCTCCCAATTACTACTTCCATTCCTGCTGTCACTGACCGGCTAACCGCCTTACGTGATTCCCAAGCACTGTTGAAAGAGACTCTTTTGGAGGCTCAGGAATGTTACAAAAGAGCTGCTGATAGGCATAGAAAGGAGGCCCCAGTCTATCACGTTGGTGACAAGGTGTGGCTGTCAACAAAGAATCTTAAGCTTCGGATTCCTTCTCATACATTGGGTCAAAGGTTCATGGGACCTTTTGAGATCATTGCTCAGATCAATGCTGTCACTTTCCGTTTGCAACTCCCGAATTCCATGAAAATACATCCAGTGTTTCACGTTGCACTGCTTAAACCTTTTCATGAAAATACTTTCCCTGGCCGAGCCCTGCCTGCCCCACCTCCAGTCCTCGTGGATGGTGAGGATGAGTATGAAGTGGAAAAAATTCTTGACTCCAGGATCTTCCGTAACAAGCTTCAGTATCTGGTTCGCTGGAAAGGCTATGGTGAGGAGGAGAGTTCGTGGGAACCAGGTGACAATATTCGTGCTCCTGATCTCCTTCGTTCTTTTCATGTGCAGTACCCTGCTAAACCAGGTAATAGGGCATCCAGAGGCTGCACCTATAGAGGCGGGGGTAATGTGAGGAATTGACTCTGCTGGGTTTTGAACCCTGGTTCCCAGGCTGCTATACCTCTTCTATACCACTGCGCCAGCCTGCCTCTTGCAGATTTGCCTGAGATCTGATACCTTGACTCTAAAAGCAATGCAATCAGTGACAACTCTCTTTAGCTGTGTCTGGTCAGCTGTCTGGTTCTTGGCCTATATAAGGCACTTCCTGTCTCTGTATCCTTGCCAGATTATTGTGTGGTTTCTGATCACTTCAATAAAGCTTGTTCCTGTTTCACCTACAAATTGCTGAACTGAATTATTGCTGAGCTTGGCTGCTGGTCTCCACAACCTTGTGATTCCATATCATTACACTACCCTTATGAGCCCAGGTATCTACCAACTAAGGTATAACCTTGGGGGTCCTCGTGGACCCCATGACACACAAAATGAACCCCTTATACCACAATGGTCTGTTAAGACCCCCATTGTATACTTAGGGGATCTTAAGCATTTCACTAGGGATTCCCATGGTAACAGGCTAATATTTTATGCCATTACAATCTACAATGCCCCCCATGGTTATACTTTAAGTGGGAGATACCCAAGCTCACGTAATATAGATTCAAATCTTTTTAAAGCATTGGTAGATAGGGAAAAATTTAAAATAGAAATAGAAGTTTATTTTGAGACTAATGAAAATTCTGTATCATCACATTCATTGCTTTGGAACACGCACAAGGCATACGTGAGAGGTGGTCCAAATATAGAACAAAACATAAAGAGACCTCATATAGAGATCTACTTATCAAACTAACACAATTACAACAAAAAAATAAATTGTCACCAACAAATAATACTACTTTGGAAATATCTAAAATGCAACTAGCAATTAAAATGATCCAACAAGAAAAAAAAAATAATTTAATCAGGTTATATCAGTTAAAGCAATATTATTTAGGTACCAAACCGGGGAAATTACCGTATTTTTCGCCGTATAAGACGCACTTTTTCTTCCCCAAAACTGGGGGAGGAAAGTTGGTGCGTCTTATACGGCGAATATACCTTTTCAGACTGCCTCTGTCCTCTTGATCTCACCCCAGCGCTTCCTACCAGCATCGCGTCGGCCGGTGCGTCCTAGTGACGTCACACACGCAACGCTGCAGTACACGTGGAGTGCTGGTAGGAAGCGCTGGGGTGAGATCAAGATGGCAGAGATCAGAAGGAAGGTGAGGATCAGGGGGATCAGGGGGGTCAGGGAGGATCAGGAGGGTCAGGGAGGGTCAAGGGCTCCCAAATGCTGCAGTATATGGATGTGTGTGTGTATGTATGTGTGTGTATGTATGTGTGTGTATGTGTGTGTGTGTATGTGTGTGTATATATGTATGTATGTGTATGTATATGTATGTATGTGTCTCTATAAAGGTGAGGATCAGGGGGGTCAGGGAGGATCAGGACGGTCAGGGAGGATCAGGAGGGTCAGGGAGGGTCAGGAGGGTCAGGGAGGATCAGGAGGGTCAGGGAGGGTCAATGGCTCCCAAATGCTGCAGTATATGGATATGTATGTGTATGTGTGTGTGTATGTATGTATGTGTGTGTATGTGTGTGTATATATGTATGTATGTGTATGTATATTTATGTGTGTATGTATATGTATATATATATATATATATATATATATATATATATATATATATATATATATATTTGTGTGTAATGTAGGTGTGTATCTGTGTGTAAAATGTATTTGTGTTTGAGTGTATTTGTGTTTGATTCAGATTTTTTTTTTTTGTTTTCCTCCTCTAAAAACTAGGTGCGTCTTATCTGCCGGTGCGTCTTATAGGGCGAAAAATACGGTAATTACTAAACAAATTAAAGGAATTAACTCTAATAAAATAATTCACATGATACATGATGATAAGGGTGTAATTCACAGAAATCCATAGGGAAATCTTTTCTTCAATACTATAAAACTTTATATAATCTTGAACAAACAGAAGGCTTTCAGAAGCCTACAATTAAACAAATTGAAGAATATCTAAAAAAATACCACTACCAAAGATATCAGAAGCACAATTAAAAGAATTGGAAACCGACATTACAGAAGAGGAAATTTATCAAAGCATAATATCTTAGAAAATTGAGAAATCGCTGGGTCCAGATGGATTCCCGAATATATATTATAAAATATTTTCCTCTTCTATAGTAAAACATTAAAAAAAAATGTATAATGAAATAAAAATAAATGGTAAAGCACCAGTAGAAACACTAGAGGCAGCAATAACTGGTTTTCCGAAAACCGATAAAGATCATTCACAATGTTGTAATTATAGTCCAATATCACTTCCAATACAGATATTATGATTTATGCTAGTATACTTGCTGCTCGGCTAAATCCAATACTAAATGATTTAATTAACAAAGATCAAACAGGCTTTATTAAATCTAGACAATCAACTGATAATACTCGAAAACTTCTGAATATAATTGATTTTGCTAATAAAAGGAAAATACCATTAGTAGCTCTATGATTTGATGCTGAAAAATCATTTGATAGAGTGAATTGGGATTTCATACATTTAGGGTTAGATAAATATGGTTTTGGACTGTTTGGATCACATGCAATAAAAACACTTTATACAAAAGCTAATGCATATAGAACAGGAGTTGGCTTTAAAACCCATTAGTTTGATTTGAGAAATGGTACCAGATAGGTTTGTCATATGTCACCACCTATATTTGCCTTAATTATTGAACCGTTACTTGAAATGATTAGAAGCTGTAAACAAATAAAAGGTATAGTTGTTGGCTTTATTATAAATAAAGTTACCATCTTTGCTGATGACTTATTGGTTACAGTCTCAAATCCAATGAACTCAATACTTAATTTACTTCAGCTTATCGAAGAGTATGGTGAATTATCCTATTATAAAGTAAACATTAATAAAACAGAAGTGTTATACTCTAATATACCTGATAAAGATAAACTCGAATTAAAAGATAGATTCCCGTATAATTGGAGAAATAATCAAATAACACATTTAGGTAATATTCAATCAAAACCTAAATAACACGGTTCAAAACAATTTGGATAAGTTATTATTTCAAGTCTCCTATATATTAGCAAGTTGGAGAGATTTGAACTTATCTTGTTTGGGAAGAATATCACTAATTAAAATGAATATTCTCCCCAAAATAACATATATTTTAAGAAGTCTCCCTTTAAAGATTTCAATTAAAAATTTAAAACCTATTAAAAAAAATATTGGATACATTTATATATAGAAATAAAAGACCATGTATTAAACAAGAAATTATCTTGAGAACCTTTTCTAGAGGAGGCTTGGCAGCGCCGAACATTATTCAATATTCTAATGCCATTAATTTGGTTCTTCTTTCAAAATATACAATAAAAGAAAATTAACCTACATTTTTACTTATAGAGAATGAGTTAGTTAAAAATATCAATTTACAATACATATTCTGGGATAAGAAGATAGATAACAAGATTCTTAATAAACTACCACTTATTCCCAAAAGCTTAATAAAATGGTGGTTCAACTACAATAAAAAAAATGAATTTGTAAAATTTCCGCTCCCAAATACTCCAATACATAAATTGTCACTGGAGCTAACCCCGTTCATAAATTTATCTTGGGAGAAATGGGGCATAAAAACTCTCAAGGATTTATTTCAGGGACAAATACTGAAATCATTTAAAATAATATCGGATGAATATCAAATACCATCTACAAAATGGTTGCTTTATGATATTTGATATACATCAATAATAAATACAGACTATGGAAAATTACCTAATAGAGAATTGACCCAATTTGAAAAATCTTTAAATGACATTGATAAGAGAAGTACAATATCAAGATATCATAAAATAATAAAATCTCGACTAGAAATAGAAAAAAACAGAAAGGATGCAAAAATGGGAAGAAAACTTTGGGGTAATATGGTCTACAACCCAGTGGTATAAAGCATTCCTAATAACAGAGAAAAGTATAACAAATTCGTCCTTAAGAGAAACATATTTTAAACTAGTGCAGCAATGGTATATGACTCCAATTAAATTTAAAAAATTGCCCCACAAAAAAAACATGGTTATTATTGGAGATGTGGAAACCAATAGGAACTCATGAACATATGTGGTGGAATTGTACCTATATCAAGGAATTTTGGATAATGTGTCTAATGTATATATAAAAAATAATTAATTTCCATCTGGAAATAACCCCTGAGATTGTATTATTTCATATTTTTGTGAGTAAAATTCATTATAGATAAAGTAATGTGATTATAAATATTTTAATGGTGGCTTATAGTCAGAGGATGGAAAAAACAATCCTTACCGACTTGGACTGAACTTGTGACCATTGTAGAGAGAAATAAACAAATAGAATTGGAGTACTCAACACTTTCACATTGTCCGTCAAAAAAAAAAACAGTTTAAAATAGTCTTTCTGGAAGACACAGTAAGCTACTTAAGAATAGAAGATAGAGGTAAATAATCCTGTGAATCTTTAAAAAAAAACTCTTGCTCCTCTCCTCTCTAGAATTGAATTTTAACATGTACTGATACTTTGAAAAATGTTATTTCTTATGACGTATCCTGAATTACTCAAGCTCAGGTTCCATTATTGTGGAGTTTTTTTGTTTTTTTTTCTCTTCTTTCTTTTTTCTTTTTTTTGTCTGATTGTTTGTAACTGATATTTTGATGTTTATTTTTAATGTTTGTAAATTTTGTAATGTTATGAAATTTTGAAATGAAAATCAAATAATAAAAAAAAAAAGGGGTAGCAGGTATTAAGGGGAAATCCTCGGGTGCACACAGTGGATACAAAGTAGTAGATATTAAGGCAGGAATTACTGGGGATACCCAGGCAAATACAGTGTTGGGGGGCATAGGTAGATTGATCATAAACCCACTGTATATATGTTTTTATTATTATTTAATCCTTTCCCTGCCATGGGAATGGGTTTATATAGATAGACAGGTATAAGGGACAAAGTTAGCGTTAGTGTAGTGTTCAAGTTAGTGCTTACCATTCTGTAGAGTTACTGCGGAGACTAGTGGGGACTGCTGAGATTCAGATTCTGAGCAGGATGCAAGCACATATTAGAGCTAGAGAGCTCCAGGAAACCCCCCTTTGGTTCAAGTCAGTAAGTTTTACAGGATTATTTTTAAATTAGCTCCGGAAATTCATTTTTAAGAACTCCAGCATCTCCGTCAATCATGTAAAGGTAATGCACAGCCTGGCCAGGTGCAATAGGGAAGAGAGGAGGCACCACCTAATGACAGAATCCTACCTGGTCGGCTGCTCAGGATGGGGGAGGACCAGAGCGCATTCCAACAAGTGACTGCAGAAGCCATTCAATGAGCTTCACAGTGCCTCTCGGGTAGTCATTCCTTCACTGACAGCCCCCCTTAACATGTAGCTCCCACAATTTAAAATTTATCATATAGACAGATATCCAAGACATGAAACCTTTGTTTCAGCCAGTAGAGTATACATTTGGAAACGTGTACAATGATTTATAACTTCTTCTATAAATCTATACTTTTCTCACAATTTCCTTTAGCCTGTGTCAGTTCACAGGATGACCACAAGCTTGCTACCAGAACATGAAACAAAAGGTGAGATCAGCAACCTGTGAATATCCCATACAATATTTTTACTTTATTGTAGCATGTTAAAAATAATGAGAGCAATATTCACAAATTTAATGCATATCACTATATATTATACACTGATAATCACAGTACAATAATTTAAATTAAGACCACCTAAGAACAATTAACAACGACAATACTTATCTGTGATAAAAATCTGCCTAACTAAGCAGTGAGTGCTACTGAATCATATCTGAATCCATACTTTTATGAAAAGTATATACCATATAACATCAAATTTATGGAAAGTAGGTCTATAAGAATACACATGTAATAAAATGTGTGCACTTTTTATGTTAAATCTTTTTAGTTCACTATTAAATTAAAAATACATGAGCAAACAGCAGAAAAGCAAATCTTTAACTAAAAAAAACACAGTTTACCACATTAATGACCACTGCTGTACCGCTCCCCACCTTGATAACTGTCCTGAGCATGACTGAAAGGAAGTTAAATATTTCAACTGTGATAACTCGCTGCCTTGGTAAAGCTTGAATAATGTTATAACTTTCTCTCAGTAGTGCTCAAGAAAGCTTTCTGGAACTTCTCAACGTAAAATATAAACAAGATGTTGCTTAGACAGAATATCACATCTATTATCGCATTTAATAACTGTTAAACTTCCAGTGCCCAGTTGGGAGAATATATTTAGTATTCTTATGAGGTTAATTGATTTCCTAATTGCAATCTAATTTATGTGACCCTTTGTGTAATTAATATAATATTCGTACATTAAATTTATTATAAATTAACAAATTGATATGTCATTTTTTATCAAATTCAGTACACCAGAGGTTTTCCATTTTACACAATTTGAAGAGTTTACCCAATACAAAATTACCAACATTTCTTAAGTAATTACTGCAAGTAACATGTTGTAAAATCATTCTGAAATGTTCATACTACACAAAGGGTTTAATTATTAGCAACAAATTTGCAAGTTCTTAAGTTTAAATATTTAAGGATTTGATCACACAGTAAAATAGAAAATGTCATTTCTCTTTCAATAATTGTACAAATGTGTGCATGATAAACTATAGATACTAGTAAGCATTATTTTTTCCATGTATGCTTTTTATTATTTGCCGAATGCTAACTCTGACCATCAGTAAAGGGAAGGATTTTTCTTTATAATTCTAAACTCAATATGGCTCTTTATTAACCTCAGAATTTAAATATCTTTTTCATGGTTAGTGCATTGCCAGGGCAAGCCCTATTAAATTCCCTCAGTGTGTAAAACCGTAGCCCGTAATTTAGCCCGCAAAATGTATTAAATTGGCCCCATAAAGCAACCCACTAATGATCTGCGGGTTACAGGCGGAAAAAGCCTACGGGACTTTGAAATTTGAACTCCGTGGTCACAAATCCTTTGATCTGTCAAGGCCGTAACTGTTACGTTTGAAAATCGATATTAAATTGCTACGCATCCACTGGCGTTCAAACCCGTAACCCGGAAATGGGGCCAAAAAGCCAACGGGTTCTAGAGAGGACCCGCAAGGGGCTTAAAGTCCTATCCATAGCACTGTAAATGCAAATATACACACACTACTGTATTTCCAATTAAAGTGAAAGTGATGCTAGGTATTCAAGTTAATAGCACAACATCCTCAAGCTTGTAAATCTGCAATATAAAATAATTTTTTATTGTCAATTTCTGTGTTATATCCATCTGTATCAGCCGAATCACTGGCCCAGAGGATGCAGACAGACTATTGATCGCCCGAACCACTAACGTATTACCTGAGTGAAAGATCACTTGCTGATCTCTAAAATTTTGACCCCACAGGTGTACTCCCGTGATGATGGGAAACAACTCCACAACTGTTGAGTCATTTGTAAGACCCGCCAACACCCACGACTGAGGCCATGCTGCAGAGCACCATGAACCCTTAAAGTAGGCACCAAATCCAATTGACCCGGACACGCCTGCATATAGACCGAGCTGCTCATTTGACACACTGTCCGGGTGGATCAAAGTGCTGCCTTCAAATTCCCGAAGAAATGCTATCCATACATCCTTCCTCATTGCTCTTGACACTTTTATGAAATGGTGAGGCTTCCTGTTAAGGATACGGCCCAAGGGGATGATCCTGCATGCAAAGTTCAACTACCCCAGAATTGATTGAAGCCGCCGCAGGGACACACTGTTCATGCTTACCAGAGCTGTGAGCTCAACCGATGACATATCCTCGCAAACGTCTCCAGGATAAAGCCGCAGCTGTCTAGCCGTGCCGGTTCCACAGAAAGGAAATCATTGAGATAATGTGTGATCCCATGATAACCCGATTCGGTCTGAGCCACCCACTGCAGGAAGGTACAAAAAGCTTTGAAATAGGAGCACAAAATGGAGCAACCCATGGGCAGGCAAAGGTCCACAAAATATTCACCATCTACGAAACAGCCAAGGAACGATGGCTCTGGGGATGAAGAGGTAGTAACCGTAAAGCTGATTCTATGTCCACTTTTGCCATCATAGCCCCAACACCTGCCCGCCTGATCAGGTTTGTGGCCTGGTCAAAGGGCGCGTAGGATACAGATGAGTATTCTTTGCCAATTCCATCGTGGAATGAATCACCCCGAGGATAAGACAGGTGCTGAATCAGCCGGAATTTTCCAGGCTCCTTCTTTTTCACTATACCCTAAACCTTGAAATGGGGAAGAGGAAAAGGGGCCAGCCATTCTTCGTAACTCCACTTCCGCCCGTATTTTTGCAGCTGCTATCCCTGAGAACTCCTTGACGGACTTTAAGTTCCTGAGCCATGAGACGACGGGCGGGAGGGTGAATGGGATTGTGAACCCTTCCCGAAAACCCTCCTGAAGCAGGGTGGCAGCCCCTGTTTTTCCCGGCAACATACCATAGCGTTCTAGCCAAGGCAGCATTGCGTCCAACTGTATGGGTGTCTGCCCCTTTTTGAACGGGCCCTAATTCTAGCATCCCTTCTTTTGTTCTATTGCACCTTGCGAGAGCATGCTCGCCACCGCAGTTTGAGCAGGCATGTTTAAATCGTCAGTTTAGGGCCCCTGTTTTTCCCGGCAACATACCATAGCGTTCTAGCCAAGGCAGCATTGCGTCCAACTGTATGGGTGTCTGCCCCTTTTTGAACGGGCCCTAATTCTAGCATCCCTTCTTTTGTTCTATTGCACCTTGCGAGAGCATGCTCGCCACCGCAGTTTGAGCAGGCATGTTTAAATCGTCAGTTTGGGGCCCACTTGCAGCTGCCTTCGTTGAAGGAGTGGCATATCCCACAACCTGTTGGACCCGTCGCGGCGGGGCCTCTAGCCCCACCTGGATTCCCACGAAAAGGTGTCATGACCCACATAGGAGTCATTATGTTTAGCCAGGAGGCCACTGCCTTATCGCTCCATGCCATCGACGGCCTAGACGACATGTACTGGCGGAATTCTTCATCATACCCCAACCACGCCGTCCCCCCATACAGTATGTCCGATATGCGTTTCTAATTTCTTCTAGGTATACAAACAAGCCAGAGCACTGCCCCGGGTGTCTCTCCCCCATGACCCAGGCCATTATTGCAAATGCCTGCAGCCAGTTGTCAGAAGCCCTGGGAGATGCCCCCCTCCTCCTGCCTGTACACCCCCGGAAATCCTGGTTCTCTCACTGGCGTTGAGATAAAGATCAAAGGACTGTACCTGTTCGTCGACTTCCGGACCCTGGTGGGGCACGTCTGCCGTCCCACAGCGGCCGTCAATGGAACCTCATCAATTACCACCAGACTGTCGTTAGCCGCCATCTCATCCATCACTAGGTTTCGTTTCCCCCTAGTGGTCTTCTTGCTCCCCCTAGTGGTCTCTGCAACAGCGTTGTGCCGTCCTTGCGAAACACCTGCGCTACTGGCAGTGGGTGTGGCAGTGGGGACCGCAGGGGCTGTGCGGTGGGAGCCTGTAGGAGCTTTTTTAGAGCTCCTTGTATTTTTGCTGTTACCCCTCGAGGCTTGGGGCTAAGCAGAGGTGTTGCAAGTCTGCTGCAGGCCTTGGGGCAAGTCGCTGGGTGGTAGCCGGACGGCTAGGCCCTTGTAAAAGCCTATCGTTGGCACTGCCTTCTCTGTGGTGAGGGTGATAAGCTCTTGGCACTCACAAAACCTATCTGTGACCCCCATTCTCTCCATGGCCCTATTGCACAAATCCAGGCTGGTACGCTGCTCCCAGTTCGCAGGCTATTCCCTCACTCTGCGGCGGCCATTGCCCAGAAAAGAGCTCACGCTGCGCTCTGCTGTGTTGATAATCACAAGAGGTTCCCATTCGGTGTCATTGTGTGTGTGCGTGTGTGCCCTGTCCTTGTGCTGCCCTCCCAGCTGGTGCTTGTATCCTTTCAGTAGTCTTGCCCCCCCTCCTCTTCACTCTGAGAGAGGGGCACAAGCACAGTTAGTTCCTGTTCCCTCCCCCTGCTGTCTTTGTTGTGTGTGTCCTGTCATGGATCCTGGGTGAACCACTGGCCCAGATCACCGGTCACTACAGGCTGGGCCTGAGCCCCAGCGGGTGCACCCTAACCGCTTAAGGCCCTTGGGTCCATCCTATCCTGGACCCACCTAACACCATGGCTTACTACATGCCGGGCCTGGGCCCCGGCAGGCAAAAGGGGTCACCCACTGGGCCCAGATCACAGGTCATTACAGGCTGGGCCTGAGCCCCAGCGGGCGCACCCTCCCCGCTTAAAGCCCTTGGGTCCATCCTATCCTGGACCCACCTAACACCATGGCTTAGAGCCCTGGTTCTAACCATGGCTAACAAAGCTTCAAAATACCCAGGATCCATGACAGGACACACACAACAAACACAGCAGTGGGAGGGAACCGGCACAAATTGTGCTTGTGCCCCCCCCTCCCCCCTCTTAGACTGAAGGGGGGCAAGACTACTGAAAGGGGACAAGCGCCAGCTGGGGGGGCAGCACAAGGACAGGGCACACACACACACACACACAATGACACCCAATGGGAACCTATTGTGATTATCCACACACAGAGCACAGCGTAAGCTCCTCTCTGGCCAATGACCACTGCAGAGTGAGGGAAAAGCCGGCGAACTGGGCATAATTACCCCCCCCCCCCCCTAACCCCTGGCCAATCAGGAGTGTCCCCGGCCTCCTCCCCTTCAGCCCCGGCTGGGCCCTGGAACCATCCGCTCTCTAAAAAAAAAAAATGGAGATCTGCACTTGCAGACCTCCCCGAAGCGAATGAGCCTCCCAGAGTCTTTTCTGGGAGGAAATTGCCAATGGCGGCTTGTGATTGGCTGAAAAAGCTAGTGTGCCGCTGGCCCTTTAAGGAGCCGCGGCGGGGAATTTACATTTTTTAAATGCAGCGGGGGCCTGATCTATGCAGATCGGGGACCCCCCACTGCAAGGAGTTAATGTGGGGACACTTGGGGGGTCCCGATGGGGACCCCCAGCATAAAGGGGGGTTAATTTTAGGTGCCGCGTCCGGGATTGGGTAATAGTGTGCCACGGGCCCTTTAAGGAGCCGCGTCGTGGAATTTAAAAGTATTAAATGCAGCGGGGGCCTGATCGGTGCTGATCGAAGACCCCCGCTGCAAGGGGTTAATGTGTGGGAGCTGCGGGGGTCCCTATGAACCCCTGCAAGCAAGTTATTAATGTTAGGACACTTCGGGGGTCCCAATGGGGACCCCCTGCATACAGGGGGGTTGGAGTACCCCCCACAGCAGGGCTTATGTGGGGGACTGCCACGGAGGTCCCGTTTAGGACCCCTGCACTACGTGTTGAGGAGCGGGAGCCTGCAATATCATCTCACAGGCTGTCACTTCTCATGTACATTTACGCAGTGTTGATACGTACGGCCCTGCTGCGTATCTCATACGTTGCTCGCAGCATGGCGATTGTAATAGCATTGTAAGTTAGAGAAACTTTGCAGTACGTAGGGCTTAAGTTGAAGCCTCTTATTTATGAGGCTGGAATTTAATAGGGCGCTATATGTATACTTTCTTTTCTTCTTTATAAGCAAAGGAGGAACCAGTGCTTGGGTCACTGCAAAAAAAGGAGGCTACACTACCTTCACTCCAAGCCCTGATGGAATAAATCCATGGGCACTGAAGGAACTGAATTATGTATCCAAAACCATTATAACTAATTTGTGTATTGGTGTTATGAATTCAGTAGTTTGTCAGAAATATTGATTCTAGGAGTAAGAAAGGGAGTCTTGACATATTACTTGTACACCTGGGCTGAACAGCACTTAGTCTCCTGCAGACAGTTTAAGTTCTCTGTTTAACTGCCGCTGTTGCAATGGCATCCTGCAACACAGCAGTTTTGACAGGGTTGGAGAGAATCCACATGTAGAGGCATCTGTCTGGACAACGAAAGGGCTAGAGTAATCCAGGGCAACTAGGAAGGGTGGGAAGTTATAGCTGCCTTCAGGTCCCAGAAGGCTTTCTCACATTTGGGTTCGCACTGTACCAGCCAGGTCATCCTCTTTTTGGTGAGGTCAAATACTGACTTCTTAGAAAGTGGGATTTGCCAGTAGCCCATAGACAAGTCCAGAGTGGTCACATAGATTGTCCATCCTAGCCTATCCTTCTTAGGGACCAATGCCACAGGGGATGCCCAAGAACTAAGCTTGACGATCCCTGGCTCTAACATATCATCCAGTTCCCTTTTCATATTTCCCATTTTGGGTACCCTATATGTGGGCTGCTTCAGTGGGGAACTGTTAGGGGTAAGGAGCTGGTCGGTCAAAAATAACGCTTGGTTGCGACTCAGCACCCCCTCAGACTGCTGTTGCTGATTAGGTGAAAAGTCAATAGGGATAAGGGAAATAGGGGACAGGTCAGCAGAGGCATGCATGTCTGGTAGTACCACATCCTCAGAATCTTCCCTTTCTGCTAGGCATTTGACCGTTACTTGGGGATTATAACTCTGGTATGAATTCAACATCTTCACTTGGATCACCTTTTGAATCTGCTGTTGCTCATCCAGGGCTACCACATAGGTAGTTTCTGCTAGTTTTGGGATGATTTGGAAGGGACCCTCCCAAATCACTTGCAGCTTGTTCTGGGGATTGGGTACCAACAGTAATACCCGCTGGTCTATCTGGAATTCCCTAACCCAGGCTTTCTTTTCATATCAGCACTTCTGAATAGGGCTGCAAGCAGGTGCTCCTTGGCTAGCCCAGTCAGTTTCTCCAGCCTATCTGTGAACCACAGCAAATACCTGGTGGTCCCCCTTCCAAAACTCCTGTAACAGGTTCAATTACTTCCTTACTCACCGCCTATACAAGAGTTCAAAGGGAGAGAACGCTGTGGACTCTTGACGGACCTCTCTTTAGACAAGAATAGTAAGGGAAACAACTTTTCCCAAATTTTCTCCTGGTCCACCATGGCTCTAATCATAGCCTTCAGGGTGCCATTGAACCTCTTATTGGCCAGGAGATGATAGCGAGTAGACCTCAGCTGTATCACTGCAAAATTTAATTCAGGAACCTTACCTAGGTGACAATAGCATCTAGCAGCTTACTAGGCCTGGCAAGAGGGGCAATGACATCTACAGTCATTCTGTGGAAGGGAATTTCTGTAATGGGCATGGGCTGCAAGGGAGCACAGGGCATTCATCCACCACAGCCATGAAAGTACTTACAAGTATCACACAAGGCACAGAAACTAGGGACATCCCATGATGCTCAGGGCCAGTAAAAGGCTTGAGTTAAGCACTGGTAATTGTGGCAATTGGCCTGGTGCCTTGCTTAGGTGAATATCTTGGGCAATGGCAAGCAGAGCTGCCCCATACCGCTTGGAGATGACAAGTTGTCAAAACACCCTCCTAGGCTGCTCATTCCTCTGTGGATCAGTGATGCTGTACAACAGGTTACCCTCCAAAATAAATATTTCCCCCTCAGGTTCCATCTCCCCAGTTAGTACCTTAGCCGTAACATCCTCTAAAGCAGAGTCCTGCTTTACCTCCAGCTTAAATTCAGTTGGGTCTGCCCCTGAACTTAACCTTTTCCCAGGCTTGTGGCTTTCTGCTTTGTGGGCTGGCCCTGGCTCCTCTTGTTTCTAACTGCCAGTGGCCCATTTGACTTGGCTTTGGGCCATGTTGGCCACATAATAACACTACACGGGTCCCAAATATTTCCCCAACAATACATCTGCAGGGAGCCCAGTCAGGGCTTCCACCTCTCTCAACCCTTTACCCGTGCCCCAGGATATATGGACCGGGGCTGACGAGAAGAATTACTGCTGGCCCCCCAGCTACCGTAATGTCCTCCTGCTTCTCCAGGAAAAGGGAAGGGATCACCAAGTCCACGGTCATACACGATTCAGTGTTTTTAAAGCCCTCTGACGGCTTTTTCCCACCATAATAGGCTAGATATGGCAACTCTGGTAGTCCCCTGCGTGTAACAGGTCTACAAAATAAAACAATTAAAAAAAGAAAAGAAAATTAAACCAAAAAAGAAGAGAACATGCTAGCAGATTAAAAACAGTAAAAAGAAAAAGAAGAAAAGGGAGCAAGGACAAAAACAGGGCCCGGCTAGGAACAGTATAATGTAACAACCTATATAATTTCTTGGTGGTTAACACTAAATAATGTAAATGGGTAAAGTATTTAATAGGAAATTGGGGAAATCAAGTAAAATCCAGGAAAAAAACGCTGATAATATATTAAAAAGAGAAAGTGTGTCATTCCTCAAATTATTTTCAATAAATGTCAAAAAATGTCACTATCCCACAATATTCTGGGATTTAAATAGTGACAAATTTGACTTGATGGATAAATATAATAAATTGAAAAGGTAGAACCTATTATTTATGAGGTAGTGGTATCAGTAGTATCTTTGATACATTTAATGCATTCCTCATATGCAAAATATTTGCTGATCATAGGTATGCAATAGATTAATTTTATTATAATATATGGGGATTTAACACACTTATTATAAAAATAGTGTGCTAAATACAAAAATAGGTAAAAAAGAGACAAAAAACAGGGAAAGGAATGGTGCATGTAGATACGCTGTACTAGAATGTATACATGGGAGAACATTTTTTATAGATATGTTTGTCTCTGAAAAATACATGTATGGCACATCATTAAACCATAACCCAATGTTTGGTTTTACTATTTGAAGTGCCAAGACACAGAGCATAACTTATATCCCTTGTTGGCATGCAATATGCCTGAGCACTTGCGTTTTGTATAGAGAGGAAATCTCTGCCAATGCAGCTCACATATGCTTAGATTAGATGCACCATCCTTCCCCCACTCCCGACGGTCCGTTTCGTCCCTGTATTGGGCGTTCTCAGGGCTAGGGAATAAAAAAAGTTGTGGCCTATTTAAGGCCTGGGCACTTCCGGGTCTCTCTTCCTGGTATGCGGGTCACGTGACGCGTAAGCGTGTGACATCATTGAGTCTTTTGAATAAAAAAAACAAAAAATAAATAATTTTATTTACGAACGGAGTGGACAACTGGTTATGTATAGTAAATAGGATGCCCTGAACTTGGATATATTTATGCATGATAGCATTATATGTATTATTAGTTCTAATGCTGGATAAAAGGTATAGGACATACTTTCTTGCACATTATAAGGAGAGAAGTGTGTATCTATTGTGATCGTTTGCTCCTTGGAAGTGATGACAAGTAAGTGGAGTGTGAGTTCTTGTCAGAAGTGAAGGAGTTAAAACTTCTAAAGAACTCCTAATTGGAGCAACTCCCCTTTAAAACACTGGAAAGCAGACATGGAAAGGTGGGGTGGGGCTGACTAGGCCCTGGGCAGCTGTGCTGCTGAGAGAAGCAAGCACAGAGTGGAAGGTGATCTGGTGTGGAAATACAGTGAAGTTGTGAACTACCCTGTAAAGGATCGCCAAGTGACTGTTACTAGGAGAACGGGGACTACAGCAAGTCGTGTGAGCTGGAAGATTGACTTCAGACTCAGGAGGTGAAGTCACAAGGAAGCCACGTAAGTGAAGGGGATTAGTGAGGAATCCCAGGCAGAGTTTGCCTTAAAGGCCTAGGCACGGTTGTTGCTGAAGTATTATGCCCCAGGGAAGAAGTGAAGATAAACAGAAGTTAATACAAGTGAGTTTGTGTATGCAAGGGTCCCTGGGGTGAAGCATACGGGAGAGACGGGCGGGCCCTATGCTTCACCCACAACCGTGTCCCAGAGAGGAGCGCTGTGTCCCAGAGAGGAGCGCTGTGTCCCAGAGAGGAGTGCTGTGTCCCACAGAGGAGCGCTGTGTCCCAGAGAGGAGAGCTGTGTCCCAGAGAGGAGAGCTGTGTCCCAGAGAGGAGAGCTGTGTCCCACAGAGCGAGAGAGGAGCTGTGTCCCACAGAGCGAGAGAGGAGCTGTGTCCCACAGAGCGAGAGAGGAGCTGTGTCCCACAGAGCGAGAGAGGAGCTGTGTCCCACAGAGCGAGGAAAAGCTGTGTCCCACAGAGCGAGAGAGGAGCTGTGTCCCACAGAGCGAGAGTGGAGCTGTGTCCCACAGAGCGAGAGTGGAGCTGTGTCCCACAGAGCGAGAGAGGAGCTGTGTCCCACAGAGCGAGAGAGGAGCTGTGTCCCACAGAGCGAGAGAGGAGCTGTGTCCCAGAGTGGAGCGGTGTCCCAGAGGTTGCTGAAGAGGGCGACCTAATCTCGCTGGGACCCTCACCTGTAAAGAGACTGTTTATTTCCTGGCCACAAGGTGGCACTACCCAAGTTAAAGGACTGTTTTCAAGCTGACCACCAGGTGGCAGACTACCCAAGTTAAAGGACTGTCTACAACCTGGCCACAAGGTGGCATTCTCCCACCTCGCGGAGAAGTAATTGTTTTTTTTAAGCAGAGCTACGGCTACCGCTGTTATTTCTTTCTTCAAATAAACCTATTTGCTGCACTTTCAAGCCGGTATCAGCCCTTCATTCAAAAAATCACCGCTATATGCGGCCATCCTGATCACACTATATAGATTTAAATTTAAAAATTCTCTCTCACCATATTTATAGCGTTAGAGTGAACTAAGATGTGATGATAAGAGTGAATATGAATATAATTATTGTTATAGTATATCCCATGAAACTTGAAGGGGGATTATGTTAATAAATAATAGAGAAAAACGTAATGTTTTGATGATACATGTGTGTGAGGATTATATGTGAAATTAAGAGATTAATTTTATTAGTCATCGGTGTGATTGAAAATTTTCAATGTGTTGAGGGGTGACTATTTTTCTTAACTTGTAGTTAATGTCTAATAGAGTGATAGGAGGTTATTCTTTACTACATAATATGTGAAATACCTAGTTAATTATATATTTTTTTAAAAATCTATAAAGTGTTATATGAGTGAGAAAGATATTGTAGTGTTTAGTGAAGGAACTTATAAAGGTACTTAAGTGTGAAAGAAAATATAAAATAGCAGCTCATAAGAAGTGGATAAATAGTAAATTTGGTGTACATAATATAATGTAAATCTGTATATTTTGAATTATTCTCTTTAAATTTGATTATCTTGAGTATTAAACTAAAATATAGCGAAAAGTAGAGCTATGCATGTTAATACTATAGGGTAGTATAATATAATGTAATATGATATTATATAAAGGTAGATTAGAGAAATGCTGAGTATGAGAAGCCCTCATTTATATAATTTGTGTATTGGGAATTTAAAGTAAAGATCCATTTACTTTCAAGTTATAAAAGTTGTTGGTTTAAATCTCCTCCTCTTGGTTTTCTACAGAGGTGGTCAATCACATAAAATGTCATTGTTGAAAGTTTGTCAGCATGTACCATGTGAAAATGTCTTGAAAAGGGAGTGTCCATTTGATTTTTGACTGTGTAGGTATGTTCAAGTATTCGACGGAGTAGTTCCCTTATCGTTTTACCTACTTATAACGTTGGGCACGGGCAGACAAGAACGTAGATCACATGTGTGCTTTTGCAATTGTTTTCTATAGGATATTTGTTGAGTGTAATTGGATGTGTGAAGTATTGTCCCGGCTGTACATACGGAGAGGCCTTACATGCTCAAGATCTAAAAAGGCCTCTTGTGGGTTCAAGCCAGGTAGTCTTTATATCATATTCCTCTTTTGATTTAAAGAAACTTCTAACAATGTGATCACCTATGCTCTTACTTTTCCTGTATGTCATTTGTGGCTCTTGAGAGAGGTAACTTCGGAAATCAAGATCATCCAATAAAATATGCCAATATGTTTCCAGTCATTGCCATATGTCATTATAGGCACATGCACATAAGTCAAGTAAGTGAGGGACCCTGGATATTACATGTACACCTAGGCTGAGCAGCACTTAGTCTCCTTCAGACAGCAAAAGTTATCTATGCAACAGTCACCATTGCCATGGCAACCTGTAACATCACAGTTTTGATTGGAGAGAATCCTGAGTGACAGTCTGTCATTACACTCATTTTTCAAGACTCACTTACTACAGGGTCGCTACCAGAGGATTGGAGGAAAGCAGATGTGATACCTATATTCAGTGGATGTAGTATTTTTGGGTTTTGCAAAGGCTTTTGATACAGTGCCAAATGTGAGACTGTGAAAACTAAGAGATACAGGAATTGTTTCAGCGGACCCAGTAGATAACTTTAAAAAGGGGTTGAATATATTTTTGAATAAAAAGGGCATTCAGTGTTATTCTACATATCTAGAGTAGGAGGAGTATTGATTCAGTAGGAATCTGATTGCCAATCTGTGGTCAATAAGATTTGTTTTTCCTTATAAGACAATGGGCAATGTTTCAACACAGTTTTTTTCTGTTCCTCTGGATTAATTAACAATCCACATATTACATATGATCGAAGGAGATCTAAAAAGGCTCAATTACTATATAACTATGTAAATAACAACTATAGTTAAAGAAAAAAGACACTTGTACAAAACTAACAATATAAGCAGATGTGTAAGACATGGACATATAGCAATTTTGGGGAAAATGTGTACTTTTTTGAAGACTAGGTTTACAGGAATATATTTTGTGTTTGTTACATCACTTCCTCAGAGCTGAATCATGATGGTGTTTGTATTTGTTATCAGTGAAGAAAGGGATGGGGAATGAGGAAACAGAAAGCTATTGTAAAATTAAGTGGATAATATAGAAAAGACACAACACTCATTCCTTAAATAATTATTTTAAAAACATGATAATTCCCTATTTGTTGTTTCATACCACTTCCTCCAGTGTGTATCTAGTTTATGTCCTCTTTTATAAAAAAATACAAATGACAGTTAATACAAAAAGACAGAGGCACAACTACATTTATAATACAGTGCGTTTAATATTGAGCTTCTTAATAAGCAACATGTCTAGCAAACACAAGCTAATTCTTACTATATTATTGCCATATGCATCCTGTTCAAAATGCTGTAATGAAAAAACTAAATTTTCAGTGGCATGTATATGAAACTGTTTACTGTGAATTTATAATTTAAACAAAAGTAAAATTTAAGTGCCAGAAAGAAGACTTAATCCACAACTTCAAAACCTCCTAACCTAATTTATCATATTTTAAAAAGGAAAAACCTTTTTAACAGACCATTCCACCTTCTGTATCATGGTGCAGAGCACATACAGTATGGTGACTTCAGTATCCCTTTATTGCTGAACTCAAACTTACACACCACTTATAATAATAAGTCAACCACATTACATCACATCTGTCCTGTCCTATGTATAAAATGATTCATATTACAATAAACTATCTGAACAAACAAAAATGAAAACTAGAAAGTCACTTTAAATTAATTTGAATTTAAATAACGGTGCTTATAAAAAATATTGAAATGTTGGTCTTTAATGCAAAAAAGGGACCCTATAGCAAGGAATAGCATAGAAGATAAGTCCTATGATCTTGGTGGATCTTCCTGCTTGGAAGGTTTTCTAACAGAAGCCCCAAAGCTTACTAAATGTCCTACTATCAATAGAAGGAAGCAGAACACACATAGCCTCTGAGGAAACCACCATAGTTGTGAAACGTTTGTTAGGCATTTTGCTAAAGAAGTTTCTTTAGCAAGTTCAGTTATTATTGAAACAATAGATATACTTGTGAGGTTCCTGAGAGAGCATTAGGAAGGGTTAAGTAATGCCATTCCTGAATGTTACAGTCTGAAATTTATTTATATATTGAAAACTGACAGTAGAGCACTTTCAACCAGGATACTATATGTGTAGACAAATTCTTTGATTTTAACCTACACTATTTTCCCTTTCTTTTTCAGATGCATTCATAATCCAGCAAACTTGCATATACCTTTAAGAAAACATGAAAATAACAATTTGTTTGTCGGCAAGGTATGAATATAGGAAATCATACCCAAATGTAGAAAATCATAATTGTATATGTGTCTATGTAAGTGGAAGATACACTTCCAGACCAGAATATTATCTGCATATATGGGGACATTTGCTAAAAGATTGCACGTGCTAACACATCCACAATAGCCCAAGTTAACCTGTGATCTGGCTCCTCAGCTCATTGTGCCATTTACAAAAAAAACTTTCTACCACTTCTACCCTGTTAAAGCTAGCTTGTTGTGACTGATTGTGGCATATTATGAGTTTTCTAAACAGGGTGTATAATGAGCATGTTCTAGGTGTGCAGCCTCCATCTATCATTAAAGCTCAATTTCCCGACATTACCAATCCTTAACCCTGCTTTTTACTACTTGCAATGCTGATACTCAACAACATCTGTTTCAACACTGCTGAAACACAGCCATGCCATACTCATCTGCTAATAACAAACTTACAAGAAAGAGAAATTCTATATACTGTACATGAGAGAAGTGATGTCGCGAACATCAAATTTTAGGTTCGCGAACAGCTTCCATCTTATGTTCGCGAACGGGCGAACCCGGCTAACCGCCATAGACTTCAATGGGCAGGTGAATTTCAAAACCCACAGGGACTCTGTCTGGCCACAATAGTGATGGGAAAGTTGTTTCAAGGGGACTAACACCTGGACTGTGGCATGCCGGAGGGGGATCCATGGCAAAACTCCCAAGGAAAATTACATAGTTGATGCAGAGTCATAAAGGGCATAAATCACCTAACATTCCTAAATTGTTTGGAATAACATGCTTTAAAACATCAGGTATGATGTTGTATCAATCAGGTAGTGTAAGGGTTACACCCGCTTCACAGTAACAGACCAATCCCCCCGTTCAATGCACCGCAAACAACCGCAAACAGTCCCTTTGCACAACCGCAAACTCCCCATTTGCACAAGGTTGGATACCAAGCTAGCCATGTCCCATTCCTTGTCCTCACTGATGTCATTGAAGGTCTCTTCCTCCACCCAGCCACCAAGGGTCCCCGAAAGGTGACAACAAGCCCCCTGGGATGCCTGCTGTGTATGGTCTTCGACCTCCTCAAAGCCACCTTCCTCCTCTGACTCCTCTTCTTCAGACTCCTCTCTCTGCGTTGCCTCTGTCTGCATTATTATAAGGTGTGTACTGTTAAGTAGTACTATTCCTATCGGTTTAATCCCTGTTACGTCCACTATTAGGGGACATGTATATGGCATTGGTTTTTGGAACAGGGAGATGGAAAAAGATGCTTGGTCGGGTCTCCCACTTCAAATTTGGGGCACTGCTCGTGCAATCTAAGATGCCACCAGATATGAGTGTCACTGTGCACTGGCAAAAGTTGGCAGAGTAGGCGCTGTAGGCCTCACACACACGCCTGTAGGCAGGCAACTGATATTCAATCGATTACAGTAAAAAAAGTGTTGTTTTATGTCACTGTACATTACGGTTGCACCAGATATGACGTATCACTGTGCACTGGCTAAATTTGGCAGAGTAGATGCAATAGGCTTCACACACACGCCTGTAGGCAGGCAATTGCTATTCAATCTATTACAGTCAAAAAAGTGTTGTTTTATTTTACTGAGCACAATATAAGCTGTGAGCCTGACACAGGCAGGCAACTGAAATTAGATTACAGGAAAAAAATGATTGTTTTCAATGTATGGTACACCACCAGGTATGAGTAGTGAAAATAAGCACAATATAAGCTGTTAGGTGTTAGCCTGTCACACACACACGCTGGCAGGCACACATATGCAATTATATTGTGTCTGCTGACTGTGAGGTGCAGGGTCAAAGTTTCCTCAATGATAAAGTATAGGGGGCGAACCGAAAAGCGCAAGTGTTCGCCGTCTGCTGCGAACATGCCAAAATCGCCGTGAATAGTCCGCGGGCGAACTGTTTGCGACATCTCTACAAGATAGATTTCTTCTGAATATAATATACGAGGAAATTGCCCGTCAAAAAGGAATAACATTTTAAGGCTGGCAATGCTGCTTGCCACCTTGTGTCTCCTTTTCCCCCTTCTCTCACTTCCATGTGTCTCCTTTTCCCCCTACTCTCCCTCCCATGTGTCTCCTTTTCCCCTCCTCTTCCTCCCTTGTGTCCCCCCCCCTCTCCCTCTCCTGTTCCTCCTTTGCCCCCTCCCTTTCCCTCCTGTGTCTCCTTCCCCCTCCCTCCCTTTGAGTCTCAGTTTCCCACCTCTCCCTTGTCTCCGTTCCCCCTCCTCTCCTTCCCTTGTCCCTGTTCCTGCTCCTCTCCCTTCTTTGTCTCCTTCCTCCCTCCCCACGGTTGACAGCTTGCCTCGCTTCACGAGGCTCGCAAATCATTACCAACATCGTAAGCATTCCGAACAGTCCCGCAGATCCACAACTATTATAGTGATGAACAGTGATATTGAAAAAGAACAGTCAACTGATTATTGCTAGGAAAAAAACAAATATAAATATTAAAATAATATTGAGAACTATGATCTATTGTTAAATCATCCCAATGTAACTTGAATGTGATAGTTTCCTTAGTATGTACTACAGCACAAATTCAATACTCAATTCTTTAGTGAATTATATATATTATACAACATAATATATATTATACAAAGAATGTCCAGTGCTCTTATACATTAAATATGATAATATTATACATCCAATGTATTTCATCTTAGCTACTCAACTGCCAGGGTCATCTTAATTAAGTACAACCTTTTTGATATGCTATTTTTATGTTAAGTCACATATTTTAATCAAACAATCCCATCATAAGTAACTGTAGCTACCAAAAATATTTTCATGCTACTTTTGGCATTAGTACTATAAACTAGAATATTGCCCGTCAATGACGGCAATGAAATTGTGAGCTAATGCTGTTTGGTGTATGGTAATCAAATGAATAATCCATTAATAAAGTAATATACTTTACCTATTTTCAAGTAATATATGCAGGAAGCATTGTGTTGAAGAGCTGGAAATTTGTTTTGATGTTGCTGCAGCATACAATGTGTGTTTTCAGTGCTGTGGAGCTGCTGTGTAAGTGTCAGCAATATGTGCAGTGTGCAGTGTAAATAGTGTGCGTGCGCGAGGAAAATCTGACCTAAAACAACCATAGAATATAGTAAATAAGCCCACTAACCTTGCTAAAATGCCCCACCAGCGATGATGGTTTTCTGGTCTTCATCCCTAGCATAAGGGCCCATCCTTCATGGCTGCAGGCCCGGCACCCCTACAAGAAAAATAAACATTACAATTAATAAAACAAATAAACACAACATATAAAACAAGAAATTCTAAATATTACACTTACCTTTCTGCGATGCCCATGTCCTCCTTCTAGTCTTCTCCAGTAAGGCCTCAAATTAGGCTTGTAGCGATTGTTGCGGTAAAAATTTGGAAATGGCACCAAGGTGTGAGCCAATCAGAATGGAATACATGCCTATATCCCATTCTGATTGACTGATGGACCTGTTAATCATTTATAATCCAAATATAAGGCGCTATTGCCTTCAGCCAGAATGGGGAAAAAAAACACGGGGTGTATCCCATTGTGATTGGCTGAAGGCATCTGCGTTACAATCTGATTGAAAGTTACATCAGCCAATCAGAAGATGCAGATGCCTTCAGCCAATCGCAATGGGATGCACCCCCACAATAGCACCTTATGATTGCATTAGAAATAATTGACAGCCAATCAGAATGTGATATCCGTGTGTATTCCATTCTGATTGGCTCACACTTGGTGCTTTCAAATTGGCTGAAATATGATTGATAGCATTTTCTGCCAATCAGAAGGCGCATTTCCAAATTTGTCCCAGAACAAGTGCTACAAGCCTTATTTGCAGCTTTTTTTAATTTTTTTAGTGCAACAAGCTTTTTTCCAGAGGCCATGCCAGAGAAGACTAGAAGAAGGACGGGGGCATTGCGGAACGATAAGTGTAATATTTAGAATGTCTTGTTTTATATGTTGTGTTTATTTGTTTTATTAATTGTCATGTTTTTATTTCTTGTAGGGGTGCCGGACCTGCAGCCAAAAAGGAAGGGCCCTTATGCGAGGGACGTAGGCCAGAAAACCGTTGTCGCTGGAGGGTCATTTTAGCTATCTTGGTGGACTTATTTACCCTATTGTAGGTTTAGTGAGGGGGTTGTTTTAGGTCAGATTTAGGGATTTTTATTGTATGTATGTAGGGGTATTAATGTATGTAGTTAGGGGTATTAATGTATGCAGATAAGGGAATTATTGTATGTATTTAGGGGTATTATTGTATGTAGATAGGGGTATTATTGTATGTAGATAGGGGTATTATTGTATGTAGTTAAGGGTATTAATGTATGTAGTTAGGGGTATTAACCCTCCTGGCGGTATGATTATGTCAGTATTTAGAATGTTAAAGTGGTACATTCCAAAGTACTGACATAATCAGACCGCCCTTAGACACCATTACCCCTTCTCCTTCTCCCTTTCCACCCTTCGCCCTTATCCTCCTCCTCCCTTCCCCTTTATCCTACTCCTCCCTTTCCCCTTCCTTCTTTTCCTCTTCCTCCCTTTACCACCTTCTTTTCCTCCCTTCCCCGCCCCCCTTATCCTCCTTCTCCTCTTCCCCCCTTATATTCCTACTCCCCTCCCTTTCCCCCCTTATCCTTCTCCTCCTCCCTTTCGCCCCTCATCCTCCTCCTCCATTTACCCCTTATCCTCCTCTTCCTCACTTTCCCCCTTATCCTCCTCCTCCTTTACCCTTTTCCTCCTCCTTTACCCCCTTATCCTCCTTCTCCTTTTCCCCCTTATCCTCCTTCTCCTTTTCCCATCTCCTTCTCCCCCCTTATCTTCAGCCTCCTCCTCCCCCCTTATCCTCCTCCATCTCCTCCCTCCCATCCTCCTCCCCCCTTATCATCCTCCCTCCTTCCCCCCTTATCCTCCCTAATTTCCCCCTCTCCAATAAACTTCCTATCCCCTTTACCCTCTCTTTTTACTATCATCTGATGAGCTCCTGCTGCTGATACCTCCCCTGCAGCGTGTCTTCTGCCTGTGCCCAGGACTGGCATATGCTAATGACGTGACATCACATGTGCGTCACGTCATTAGCATATGCTGGTTCCAGTAACAGGCAGAAGACGTGATGCAGGGCAGGGATCAGCAGCAGGAGCTCATTGAATGATAGTAAGAGAGGAGAAAGGGAAAAGGGGATAGGGAGGTTATTAGAGGGGGGAGTGGGATGGAGAGAGGATAACGGGGGAAGGAGGAGGAGGATAAGGAGGAGTAGGATAAGGAGGAGGTGGAAAGGTGTGCTGAGGGGGCCCATGCAAATTTGTTAGCACGGGGCCCCCTGAGAGGGGGAAGAAGTAAGAAGATAGAAGATAGAAAGAAGGATAAGGGGGAGGAGGAGGAGGAAGATAGGGGGAGGAGAAGGAAGATGGGGGAGGAGGAAGATGAGGAGGGGCAATGGTGTGCTGAGGGGTCCCAGGCAAACTCGGCAGCACTGGGCCCACTCCACATTCTCCTGCGGTAACCCCGAGCCACACTCGAGATTTCCGCTAGAAAGGTTAATGTATGTAGGTAAGGGTATTATTGTATGTAGTCAGGGGTATTAATGTATGTAGATAGGGTTATTATTGTATGTAGTTAGGGGTATTAATGTATGTTGATAGGGGTATTAGTGTATGTAGTTAGGGGTATTATTGCATGTAGTTAGGGGCATTAATGTATGTAGTTAGGGGTAATAATGTATATAAATAGGGGTATTATTGTATGTAGTTAGGGGTATTAATGTATGTAGATGGGTTATTACTGTATGTAGTTAGTGGTATTATTGTATGTAGTTAGGAGTATTTTTGTATGTAGTAAGGGGTATAATTGTAAAGTTTTGGTTTTATTGTAATGGAATGTGTTTGTTCCTGTATTTTGTTTTTATGTGAGTAGTTCTTTTTTTATCTGTAGTGGTGTTTTTTTTATTTTGCACATTTTTTTTTTTGTAATGGTGCTTTTTTTATTTTCTGTAACTTAGGTTTTGTATTTTTTGCAATTAGTTGGGTGTTGGGGAGTTTAAGAGGGTGTTAGGTAGGTAGTGTAGGTGTTAATAGGTTAGGGTAGGTGTTAGGTAGGTAGGGGAGGGGTTAATAGGTTATGCTAGAGGTGGTTAATAGGATAGGAAGGAGGGGGTTCATTAGTTGGAGGGGGGTTTCTTTAGATTTATTGGTTTATTGGGAAAATAGTGTAGTCTAGTGTAGTGTTTGTACTTAGTGTCATGAGGGCACTTATGGGGTTAATGTTAGGGTTCATATTGTCCCATAAGGGTCTGTATAGACCCTTATTGGGCTGATGGGGTTAAATAGAGGCTCATGATGGTCTGTATAGATGCCCATAAGAGATGGGGGTTAGATAGAACTAGATGGGGTTTAATAGGACTAGTTGGGGTTAAATAGGCACAGTTAGGGTTAAAGGGGGACAGCTGGGGTTGATGGTGTTTAGTTAGGGTTCATAGGTTAATGTGGTATGGTTAGGGTAAATAGTGTAGTGTAGTGCTTAGACTTTGTGTCATGAGGGTCCTGGAGGACTCTCGTGGCATTTATAGTGTTAACCTAGGGGTTAATAGTGTCCTATAGGGGTCTATATAGACCCCTATTGGACTGAGGGGGGGGAATTTTAGTCTCATGAGGGGCTATATTGACCCCCATGAGTGATGGGGTTAATTTTAGGTGCCGAGCGGTACTTATAGTAAACCCGCGGCAGGGGGTCATTTGTTTTATTTAGAGCAGGTTCTTTAAGGAACTTTAAGGTCTTTAAGGACATCTGCAGCACTCATTTTAAATTTTCAATGCTGCGTGGGTTCCAATTGAGACCCCTGTAGCAATTGTTAATTTGGGGATTCTCTGGGGGTCCCAATGCAGCATAGGGAGGTTAATGTTTGTTGACGCAGGGGTACTCACAGTTCCCCCACGGCAGAGAAGTAACCATTAGTGTGCCGGGGGCCCTTTAAGGACCCACAAAAGGGAATTTAAAAGAGTTAAATGCTGCAGGTGTTCCGATGGGGACCCCTGCATTATGGTTGTTAATGTGGGAACACTGCGGGGGGTCCCTATGGGGACCTCTGCATTATGGGGTTAATGTGGGGACACTGCGGAGGTCCCGATGGGGACCCTTGCATTTAGAGGTGAATGTAGGGACACTACGGGGGTCTCGATGGTAACCCCCTGCATTGTGGGGGTTAATTTTAGGTGCTGCAGGGGTACCAGTATTGAGCAATACAGTGCTGCTGACCCTTTAGGGACCCGCCACAGGAAATCAGGATTTGTAAATGCAGCAGGGGTCCTAATCGGGACCCCCGCTGCACGGGTTGATACGGTAAACTGCAGGGGTTCCGATGGGGACCACCAGCATATGGACTTGGAGGCCCCCACGGCAGGGCTTGTGTTTTTAACACCGATTGGGACCTCCACTGCGGGTGATGATGTCAGGAGCCTGGGTTTTATCACGTAGGCTTTCATTAGCCATGATGGCAATCTGTTTTGCCATTGACTAATGTTAACACATTGCTACGTGCTAGCTTAATTGTTATTAGCACTGCTGCACACCGGACGTGCGACAGTATTAGTTGCGTTTTTTAGTTTCTCGCTCGTCCCACGCAGCCCCTTCCAATTTAATAGCAACTTAAGTAGGGCAAATCTGGAGCACGTAGCCTCTCTGAGGCACTTGTTGGAGTTACTGGGCTCAAATGTAATAAAGCTGTTAGACACTGGCATTACTGAAAGAAATTTACTATTCTCATTCCTTCAGAATAAAGTTAATAAGCATTGCACTTATTTTCTAGTGAAACCATATTTTAGCAAAAACTAAAACTGCCAGTGACAATTTCCTGTTTGATCTTATGCAACAAGATCATCTGTATTAACAAAACATTGCTGATCTACCTTTAGCTGTAGATAATGTGTATTATTCTTCAATTACATTTTTTGCATGATTGCGTAATTGAGCATTAATACATATGCACTACTAAATAGAAAATGGTCAATTTGAACTGCTAAATTTGCCATTGCTATCAAATCGTAATGGAAATTAAAGCAGCTCTTAATAAATCTAGAGGAAAACCAAAGAAATAACTATTATAATAGGGCATGATGAGGTTGCAAAACAGAAACTTAAATTATCCTCTATAATTTTCCTAATTAGATTTCCTCTACTCTGCTTGGTTCTTGAATATGTCTGGCTGTGGTCCTGAGTGTAAAAAGTTCTTGCTTGATTAAAAATATCACAACTGATTGTGCATAATATTTTGCTTGCATTTGAAATATTAAACTTCTGTATATACTTTAAATTAATTTTCTAAAACCCTTGGAATATACTAAATATGTTTTAACTTCATATTTCATATTGGCAGCATTCATCATGTATATTATTATATCTTATTTATGTACGGATGTAATTAGTCTTGTACAAAATGTTTAAATATTTCAGCACTATCATGTTGTACAAAAGTCAAAGACCAAAATTAACAAAAGTTCCCATGCTCAAAGAAGGATATCAATGCACCAAAATCCGCATTGCAGCTTCTTAGTGACCTCACCGGTATTCACTAAACTATGATGCTTGCTGACTTTAGCAGTAATGACATTCACTGAGATTTTTTTCCTTCAAACCCACAGTGAAGGTGCTAATCAGCTGTGTATAATCCCATAAAATCTTGAGCCTTGTGGATCTTAAAAGTATTAAATAATTAAAGGAGCTGTTATGACTTTCTTTATACAAATGTTAATTAATCTAGTCCAGTAACTTCAAAACCAATGGTCAGTGTGTTGCAATAATATGTACACATTATTTTTATAATACAGGTAATCTTTTTGGCAGGCATTTTATGTCACATTGATATTTTATTCTAAATAAATAAAACAACTCCCTACATAGAAATTATAAAAAGACATGAGATAAGAAACGTATATAGGGAGACTAATCCAATTATCATATAAATACTTCAGTCAAAAGCCATAAAATGAAGAATATGGGATCTGGAGCAATGTTGTCTGGAGACAGTATTCATAGTAGGTTATGAGTGTGATGTTTCAAAGTTCCAGACAGCTAACAAAAAGCAAATTATTAAGAAAATACAACTGGCTCTGCTGGACTACTGAAATATACCACTGTGCTGTTGAAAAATACCTGGATTCTTGAAGGCACTGCTGAAAAGTTCAATTTGGTATCAATTTCAAATGTAAATAATACAGTGTGTGCACTGGTGTATGATGTCATGGAAAAAGTTGCAGAAATATAACCAAAATATTAAGGCAATCATGCATATTTTGTACATGGGTTGAACTGAGTGCACTGAGTGTGAAAAGACAGAAAGACAGATGGACAGACAGATCAATATTATGAAACTTATGATGATTATGCCAATTGATAAAGTGTTTGTAGGACACTACAATCACAATAATACCATTAACATCTGAAAGTTATTATACATAAAATAAAGACAGAAAAATCTTCTGATATGTATGGTTTAATTTAAACTTTAAAATTCATATCTAATAAAGTGTAATGTCAAGCAGAATAAAATGGTCACAAAATAAACCCCAACACAGTAATTAAGCAAAACCTGCAAAATCTGCAGCCTAGCATGAAGATAAATGCTGGAGATCTAAAGCATGCATTATATTGTCCCAGAATTAGTCATTATTTTCTTAAAGAATACACATGTGATGAACTGCTATAAGTGAATGGGTTTACTCAATAGAAACTAAACATGATACGTTGGCTGAGGTTCATAATACCTTTGAATTAGATGTTTCATGATTTGAAACTTAGAATTACTACAATTACAGGAGGACAACATGATTCTTTTTACCATATGAAAGCTATAGAAGACAAATGGGGAGAAAAGTGCACCACCCAGATCATGGACAATATTGTTTTAATATATGTAGTAATAACTAAGACAACAACAAACAAACATAAATAACTTCTTACAACAATTTCAATGACAATTCTAAATCTCATAAATTATACATAAAATATTAGTTCAGCTTAGTTACTAACTATTAACTGTTGGACTGGTTGATCCCTTGCAGTCCTTTTGGACTGTTTCTATCAAATTGTTCACCATTTTTCAACCTCTTATGGCCTCTCTGATTTAATGAACCTTCCTTGATATGGAAAACTCCAGGAAGACAGTGAATTGCCTGGAAAGATAAGGACTGTGTGGGTAATCATGTTTTACTAATACCTTATATTTGAGTGTGAAATTACTATAAACTTGGAATCATTGGTTTGTTTAATATCCGCATTGCTTATAACTATACAGAAAAGTATTGTTGCATTTTTCCCCCTTTCTCTCCCAGATTTGTTAAATATGTTTGTGTATGCACGACAAAAAGCTACACAATAGATAAATACTGCCTATAATCTATTGTCATACACCTTATGACATGACACATAATACCATTTCTTATTCCTCTCACTGGGCACCATACATACTACAAACACAAGATTTTATTAGATTCTAGAGAATATTATACATTGTTTAATTTAAATGGTCATGCAAACCTCTAAAACAAACAGCAAGTCTTAGATGGTTTACAACTTAACAAATTGAATGTGAAACAAATTAAGGGCATAATTGAATGGCTCCTATGAGAACTCCAGTGAGATACTTTGACATGGTATGGTATGCAGTTAGGAAAGCTAAAGTGTTCAAAGATGTTTTGAAAACAAGGGTGAAGTAGTAAGATTCCTTGACAGTAAATGTGAATTGTATGATACAAGGATGCATTTGTAGCCGAGGTAGACATTATTATATATTCTCCAATGCCATTTACAAGACTGGGACCATTTTTAAATATAGTAATTGATGTTGCCAGAAGCATTGGTTGACATTTAGCTAGGGAATATGTATTGTGACACTAGCAGGGGAAACAAGTGTCTTGCAATATCAGGTCGCAATATCAGGACACCAGAGAACTTATATATGTGGAAGTATGAATATGCATGATTTTAAACAACCACAATGATCAGTAGTTTTCTATACTCTAATTTGAAAAATTAAACATTATTAATGCAAAATATTTATATATATATATATATATATTTTTTACAAACTTAAATCCCACAAAGAAAGAGAAAAAAAATAGATAGATCTTGCGAATGCCCACCCCTTGTCCCAATCCCAAGCGGAGACAGAATCAGCTTATCAAAGGCTGGCCTAAACCAGTCAAAAATTCCTCTGCCTTATATTCTTCTTTCTTTCTTGTTCCTCTTCTCTCTTCCCCTTCCCTTCCCTTTCCTCCCCTCCCCTCCTTCCCTTCTTTCTATCCTTTCATTTTCTTAGATTCGGTATTTGAGTAATATGGAGAGAAATTTTACTCATGACAGTACTCAAATATATCTTTTAATTCCATAATAGCCATTTTTGGCTTTTTTTATTTTGCTGCTTTAAGTTATATTTTATGAAATCTGTTTGAATTAGTTTGTTTCTATCTACTAAGGATTTAATATCTCTCCATGAAGGAATTATTGGATTTTTCCAATGTGTGCCAATAAGCCAAACCATCATTGTAATGTTTATTTTTTGTTTTGGGATTTTTTTGTGAAAAAAATGGAACAAAATCAGTTCCATTTCAAACTCTATTTCATATTTTATAATTTTAGATAATGGAGAAATGCAATTAGACCAAAATGATTGAATTGCTGAACAGGACCACCACATATGCATTTGGGAGGCTTTTTGTATATTGCATCTCCAGCACAAGCCTTTATTAGAATTTGGGCCTATCTTTGCTAGTTTCTGAGGAGTAATATACCACATCTGATGATTTTAAATTGTACTTCTCTAAAGGTGGCGCATTTTATATATTTTCCCATATTATGGAAATAAGTCTCCCAGGTCTTATCATCCCTTTGTTATAGCATTTTTGTTACCATTTAAGTATACCATTCGATTTTATAGATTCCCCTGATTTAATGCTTTTAATTATGTTTGAGATAGAATGTTTTTTATTATTGTTAGAAATATCTAACTCCAAATGTGATAGTTTTCTAACTGTTTTAAGATTATAGTCTGATTCTGCAATTGTTGTTGATAACATGTTATACCATAGCCATTTTTCTTTTGTGATTTTCGTTTCCTCTGAAATATATGGGAAGGGTTTCAGTTCTCCATTTAAGTATATATCCTCTAATCCTCTAAACTTCTAATTCCCCATTTGATCCAGTCTAGTTTCAGAAAGAGCAAAAGTTCTTTAATAAGCTTACATATTGGTGTGATAGGTGACGGAAATTGAATTAGAAGTAAATTATCATTGATTTTAAACCACTGTTTTATTAAAGCTTTTGGTATTAGTGGTCATTTATTATTTTTTTATTTTGTTTCTTTTCCCATATCATAGATTCCCAGACATTATTGCCAGCTAATTCTCTTTCTATCGTTATGCATCTAGGAAGCTCTTTATATTTGTATTTTAGAATGTGAGGTAATACTATAGCCTTTGAATATTCCATGATGTTGGGAGCAGCAAGGCCTCCTTTGGCAAATGTTTTCATTGTAGTATTTTTGTTTTTATGTGGTCTTTTATTCTTGTATACAGAATTTTTGGTATAATTATCATTTTTATTGTAGCTATACGTCCCAACCAAGATAGATTGGGTTTATTCCAATTTATGATTGTTAAATCAATATCCTTATTTAATTTATTAAAATTATTTTGAACCAGATTATTGGCGAAAATTATATCCCTACTTGGGTCAGTGAATTTGATTTCCAATCATAAGAAAATTCCTCTATCAATTCTTCTCTTTCAATCCCTTGAATGTTAATAGAGAAGGCTTCAGACTTTAAAGTGTTCAATTTATTATAGGACATATTACTATATTGATGAATAACTCTGTGTAGTTCTGTTAATGATTTTTTAGAATTGGTTATAGTTAAAACTAGGTCATCTGCAAATGCTGTGACCTTATAACCTTGTAAACCAATAGTAATTCCCTCTATGTTGTTATTAGTTCTAATAAGTTCCAATAAAGGCTCTATTCTCAGCGCAAATATCAGGGGAGACAGGGGACAACCCTGTCGGGTGCCATTTGTAATTACAATATTTTCGGTCTTATAATCCATTCCCATGATATGTGCTTTGGCATTGGTATATAAGGCCCTTACTGCCACTGAACCAAATGTACCAAATCCAAATTTACTTAATACAGTTTATAAAACTCCAGTTTACCCTACCAAAAGCTTTTTCTGCATCCATTGATAGGGCAACTACTGGGGATTTTTATGATTGGCATAAGCTAGAATGTCTATTAATTTGCGGGTATTGTCCGTTGCTTGCCTCCCTTTTATAAAACCCGTTTGTTCTGGATTAATAAGATCTTTTACGATAGGATTTAATCCATTAGCTAATATGCTAGAATAGATTTTTAGATCTGTATTTAAAAGAGATATTGGACGATAACTTTGACATTTATTAGGAACTTTATCTTTTTTTAGGTATGTTTATAGTAACAGCCTCAAGATTTTCTGAGGGAAGATGGCCAGTTGATTGGATTTCATTGACAAACTTTTTAAGGTGTTTTGTTAGACTAGAAGAAAATGTTCTATAATAGATATTAGGGAAGCCATCAGGGCCTGGTGACTTTCCCAACTTTAAGGCATGCATACTTGACTGGATTTCTTTTCCTGTAATTTCTGTTGTTAATTCTTTAAGTTGTTGCTCCAATATTTTAGGCAATTGTATCTGTTCTAAAAAAGCTTGAATTTGTCCAATAGATGTTTTTTTGAAAATCTGAGTAATGTTTATTAGTATTTGACAAATATCTCTCCTATTTCCTTTGGGCTACTTACTAATTTTCCTTTATTATCTTGGATTTTTTCTATTCTTGTATTTTTATATTTATCTTTGATCTGCGTAGCCAGCATTTTTCCAGGTTTATTTCCAAGATGATTATTTTTCTGCTGATACAGCCAGATCAAATCATCAACTTGGATTTGTTGGATTGTCCTTATTTGAGCTTGAATTTTGGCTCTCAGAAATCAGATTTGGTGTTGGTGAAATTTTTGAAAAGGCAAGCAAGAAGAAGAAAGAAAAAAGTAACAATGACAAAAAAAAAAGAGAAAACACAGACACAACACGTAAAGTCCCTCATAACAGTAGAAAATGTAAATACTGTAAAAATGATGGAATGTCTCTAATCAGATTCCTAGGGTGATCTGATTGGGTTGCTGGGCTTGATCATGAGTTATAATATTTAATTTCATAAAAAGGACGATTACTCTAGAATTTTAATTTGTCATTTTAAATTTAAGTTCACATAGTTACCTCGATTTCATATAGGTCTCTTCACTCTCTTTTTTCCCACCTCCCTCCCCTCCTACTCTTTACCCCCTCCTCTCCCTCCTCCTTTCATCTCTTGCTCTCCTCTTTTCCCCATTTGTCTATTATTGACTGACTAAAACAGATTCAAATCCTTTATAATTTTTAAGTCATATTGTGCCAAATATATTTTATGACAGTGAGTGCAGTTTGAAACTCGTACTTCTTCCAACTATTAGGTGAAGTGATTAGTGCAATTTTGATGCATTTTGCAACCAATTATAAAACAAATAGTGCTATTTTCTAAGTCTAAGACAATATTTCTATTTATATATGGCCTCATTCTATTAGCGGCCGCAGCCGTTGCGGGGCCGCAAGGACCGGCCGCAAGCTATTCGGCTATTCTATTCCCTTACGGCCGGGGACTCCGGCAGGCTTGCGGCCGGTGCCTTGCTATCTCTTGCGGCCGCTCGCGCCGGAGGAAAGCCTTTGATCTAAAACGGCCGCAAGAGTTTTGCAATTCAATTGCTCCGGGAAACCTCTCTGCAAGGCTAAAAGCGAGCCGCAGCTTACTTGCAGGAAAGAGGTCTCGCTAGCACCAATTAAGCACATAAAATAGCTCAAATAAAGCCATCCTGCACTTTGAGAAGACTATAAAGGGATTTTAGGTGTTAGAAAAAATAGCACATAATTATCCTGTACTCAAATCCGTAAAATATTTTATTTTTAATATACGTAAAATATCCATGTAAAAAGTCCAGAGTGCTTGGAGCACCTCAGACACGCCCACGCCGCAGCCGGAAAATAAACAGTTAATTTGAACTCGGGTTTGGGCAGATGTGCAAGCTTGAGAGTGGGTTTCTTTTAATCCTCATGTCCCCCAATATGATCCCTAGCATTTACAGAGCTGTACAGTGCAGGCTTGAATTTATATTTGAGTTTTTATATTTCTGAGATTACGGCCGGTTCCAAGATATGCGGCCGGCCGTAAAAGGAGATCCTTGCGGGGCCGTATAATAGAATCGCGAGTTAACTGAACCCCCGCAAGGAATCGCAGCCTTACGGCCGATTTACGGCCGATAATAGAATGAGGCCCATAGTAAATAAGCATGTTAGGTAACAAAATTTACTATAGTAAAGCAAATGAGTAATGTGCCAAATACTATGCAGAACAACTAAGCTGTTAATTATTCATGTTTTAAGTCCAATATATTCTATAGCAATTGGAGCCTATACTGCTGTCCATATTTAAACATTACATTTAATTATTCATCAGTTCTGTCTGTGGTTTAAACTGCTTGTCTTATAAAAATATACTGTGAATCAGTAATTGTATTGACTTAATTATGCCTAAAGTGCTAATGTCAATGTATTTTATAATAGTAAGTGCAAGTTAAAACTGATACTTCTTCCAACTATTAAATGAGGAAATTAGTGCAATTTTGGTGTAAAATGTGACCAATTATAAAACAGATGATGCACTCTTCCAAATCTAGAACAAAACTTCTATTTATATAGTTAATTGGTACATTTAGTAGCTGTAAAGAAAAAATAAATAATGTGCCACTTACTGTGCAAGTGACTAAACTATTAATTATTCTTATTTTAAATCCAATGTGAGCCATAACAGTTAGAACACTATACTGACATACTTATTTTATTTAAACATTAATTTTAATTATTTATCAATTCTATCTGTGATTTAAACTTCCTGTCCAAATTTTTTTATTTTTATTTAAAAAATGCTATAGATCAACAAATTTATTGACTTCATTATATTTAGGGTGCTAGTGTCTATTTGCTTGAGTATTAATACCTAAGCTACTAAAAATATCAACTATTGGAAATAATAAATTAGTTTGTTTCAAATGTGTTTTAAGTTTATAAGTGCACAAGTGTGTCAGTAGGTTACACATTTCTAAAATACATAAAATATACGATGCATTCAATAATATCATGACTTACACAAACATGATGTTATATATGTCAGTTCAAGGAGTCAGTGCTTGTCTCTAATGCCATAGTTCAGAAATCGTTATCTGATACAGAGAGAGATTATGTAGCTTTTTGCCAAAGTCTTGTACTTACGGTAGATCTATATTTCTCTCTGTTAGATCTATTTCGAATTCCACTGATAGTCCCCATTCTTTGAAGAGGGTTACTCCCTCAAATACTGAGTTTATTACATATCTTTGTACTTTGTTCTGCACAATAAACTTAACAGGCTATCCCCATCTATTCTCTAAGTTTGCTTTTCTTAGAGTTTTTGTTACATCTTTAAATTGTTTCCTTTTAATAAGGGTCTTGCTAGATATAGCTGAGAAAATCAATATCTTCTCATTTGGTGCGTCAAATGTTATCTTTTCCCTTACTGCTTTTAGGATAGCTTCTTTGTAGGAAAAAAAAATATAGCCTAACCATGATATCTCTTGGAATCTCTTTTGATATGCTCTTTAGAAGAGGGGTTCTGTACAATTCTTTTATTTTTTCTTCTGCTATGTCTTCTGTCATCAATATTGTTTTACAATTTTTTGCTATAAACGAATGGACCTCTGTGCTGGAGATCTTCTCAGAGACACCCTTTATTCTCAAATGATTTCATAAATTATGGTCTTCCAGACTATTTTGTTTCCTTTTTAATGTTATAATGTCAGTTTCTAATTGTGTCATTTTAGTTAACAGGATTTGGTTATCCAGCCACAATTCGTCACATTTATTTTCTAATCCACTAAATTGATTTTTAGAAGGTTGATTTCATTAGCATTATTTTTAATTCCCTGCATTAATTCTTCTCTTATGTTATTTTGAAATTCAGTAAATAATGATTTCATATATGTAAGAGTTGTCTCCTGAAAGTCTACACCCAATTGCTCAGAGGTACATTCATCTACTACAGCATCATTATCATTTTGTAGCTCGGGGGAGGAGGACAGAGTGGGACCAGACGGCTCTGATTTGTCTAAGGATCTATCGTGTCTCTTCCTTTTTGTGGAGAAAAAACTGGAATCTGGTTTTACTCCAGTTCTTTTATTACTTTTTGAGTTCTTTTTTTTTGTTGAGTACTTCTCCTCTTTCTTTCTCCCTCTCTTACTGGCTTTTCCTCGCTAGTAAGGCTGACTATCTTCTCTCGGGCCTCCTCCCTCTTGCAATTCCCTTCTTTGGTTCTCTTTTGTAAAAGGGAATGATTACCCAGGATTAGCCTAGCTCAATATTCATACACTTTTGTGAATTAATTGCTAAAATATGAGGGGAGGGTTTAAGCTCCACTTTAAAAGCAGTAATCAATATAAACACTCTCAGATAAAGATTTCATCTGTAACAGAAAACAATATACAATGCTTGATAGAATTCTCTAAGATACAGAACAAACTTATGATATAAGTGCAATTATATGGTTTATATTAGCCCAAATCCCTTCTTCTGCTATCTTATTCTCAAATTTAGTCTATAATTTGAAGGTTTATTTGACTATATTTTCCCTGCTCTCCCTCCCCTCTCTTCTAGTTTGTAGATTGTGCTAGGAGCACGGGATTGGGATCAAAAATCACCCCTTCTTTTACCTTCTCCCTCCCTTCCCTTCTCTTTATGCACCTCTCTTATAAGCACATTTAATGCTTCTCAGCATTTCTATAGAGAGAGGCCAATAATATTTTATAGCTTGTTCCAAATTAGTAAGAAAATATCAATTATTGTACCCTGAATTCTATGTATACAAAATTAGATTTAAATGTATTAATATGACAAAAAAGGGGGTGTCCAAATTGATATCAGAAGAGAAACTATTTGTCTAATGATACGCTTTCAATTTAGCAGAATTATTCAAGTCCTGGGCAGCAGTCTTTCCTTAAGTTTTTCTTTAGTCAAATTGGCTTCAAAGTTTCACCAAATCCCCAGTAAAGCAACCAGGGTAACTCTACAGATCATCTCTATTCTCGAGGACATATAGTTTGAATCCACTCAATTTGCACAGTTTGCAAATTATCACCTCAGTATATTAATTGTTTAATGGGGCAATTCGAAACGCTATACATTTGCTAATAGCCTGCACAATGATCCAATGTTCTACTTTATGTAGACCCGGCAGGTTTTCCCAATGATTCTTCCAGCTAACCTCACCACTCTAGCGGGCTCCAACATATGGTCAAGGGAAAGTAAGTCTCTTTGGTATATTTTATACTGTCCCATATATATTTGTTAGGATACCTTAATCCTCGTCCATCCAATAAGAGGGCAAGATATTTAGCATATTTTCACTATTATATAAGGTGACATAGTGTTTCAATTCACCATCAGATAGTATCAGTTTTCTTAATTTTTTTCAGAGGTCAGTGCCTGTCACTTACCAAATTTTGTCTGATGCTTGAGAGAAGGAAAACAAGTCTCTTTGATATCAAGATGATATAACTTTCTTGACCTATGAGCTTATATGAGAATATACAGTATATGGCCCTATATCTACTAAATGACTTTCATTCTTATTTGCCTGATACAGGAACCATATATTCAGATATTACACAGAGTATCTCATGTATTCAAATTCCCACTCAGGCAGTATCTATTTTGCTGATGCTTCAGCCATTCATGTCTATTAATTATCTAGGCTTTTTAGCCAGCACATATATTTTACAGTGCAGTGACTGTCTGTGGCAGTCTATGACAGTAAGGGGTAACAATCTAGTCTCATAGCTTTTCCCAAATGTCAGAGTTAGTAGTCCTTTGTGGAGAGATTTGGTCGTATATATAAAAAGAAAAATAATAATACTTGTATTTGAGACTCCCGCTTTGTGGGTACTTCCACCCCCTGGGTTTATGATTGATTTTCAGAGTCACAGCCCTTGCAGGCTCCTACTGGTCTCCTATGACTCCTCACTGTTCTCAGCCTTCTAGGGTCCAGGTTCTGCCGTTTGTATTCAGGAATACCTCTGGTGTTAGAGCATCTCAATCGCCTTCAATCGTAGTGGGGGATTCCCTCTAGCCACAGCTATCTGTTGGTAAATGGGTCCTGGTCCTCCACAGCACTATTGAAACTGTGTCTCCTCACCATTCACTAGTAGGTGGAGCACCTGCCTGAAAACGGAGTCTTGCCCCTCTGCAGCGCCGGTGTGTCTCTTTCACTCTTAGGAGCTCATCTGCACTTCATTTCCTGTTTTCGAGGGAAGCCTCAGTATTGCAGGGAAGGGATACCACTTGTGCAACACTCTCAAGCCTCTCCAGCAAACGCCATCTTGCCCCCGGTTAGCGTACTCTGCTAACAATTTCCTGGGCGTGTCCCAGCCAACGCAAAATATTTTAGAAAGTTTTATAAACAAATGAATTCCTGTTTAGACCTGCTAAGAGTACTGGTAGACATTCCTATTTTGCAGACAGACATTTTTTGTGTTCTCAATGTCTTCTTCCACGTCATTAAATTGATCTGCTGATGTCAAAATGGTTCCACAACAGCATAATTCCACATAAAACAAAATAAATGAAAGTCTGTATTTTGTTACATTTTAAAAACATGTTGCATATTTTTAAGTATAGTTTTTTAAAATAGTAAAGGATCGATTGTTAATGAAATATAGAGAAAGGGAAGTTAGAAAGGATAAGGGGTATCAGGAAAAAAATATATCTGTTGGAAGGTTTATGAGATAGTTTCCATTGCATTCAAAGGAAAAGTTTAGGAATCGGTTTGGCAGTTACAGTCAGGATGCCGATGGCAGCAATGTTCGTAATTGGAAGCCAGAAATTTTGAAAATAGTGCAATGCATTTACATTTTGGGCTCCATAACTTTTTTTAACTGCCCTATATGTGTACATTGATTAGGATCCTCCACACACATTACGCTTTCAATATATGAAAGACTATCACTGTCCTGTACCATACCCATACCCTTAAGATTGTAAGTTTGCAAGTTCCAGTCTTGTTAGGTGCTTTAGAGAAAACACTATTTATATTTTATTCTAAGCTCAAAGACAGGACCCTCCATAATTTTGCAATGTGTTAAAATTTCTTTTTGCCTTGTACTTAACATCTGTGAAGCACTATGGAATATGTTGGCACATAACAAAAAAATAATGTGTGTGTAAAAGGTGAGTAAACATCAATTGCTATACTTAAAACAATAGATGTGTTAACAAACAAGTGGAATAATAAAAGCATGAAAAGATCAGTGGTGAACAAGCCTGCTTTCATTTGGGAAAACCCTGCTAGTTAGCCTAAGGACTAATAAGCTCCATGCTGAGGTGGACATGATGGGGGACCAGGGTGGTACTGACATACAGACACTGCATGCTTGATATCAGTAAGCACTAGTTACTGAACTGACACTGTCCCACACAATATAACTAGCGTGGAATCATATTTTATATCAAACCCTCCCCTCATAAAACAGGCTGAAATAATAACATGGATATATGAAATGGTGAAGACAATGCTATCTTCTTATTTGTCTTCAGGATTTGATAATGTCTGAAAGAAAGAGTGAAAACTATCCAAGAGATTTGGACAGTTTTTCTTTTAAATCAAAAAGAGGTGTATTTTTCCAGTGAGGGAAAAAAGTATTTGATCCTCTGCTGATTTTGACCATTTGTCCTCTCACAAAGAAATTATCAGTCTAAATTTTTAGTGGTAGGTGTATTTTAACAGTGAGAGACAGAATAACAAAAAAAACAAACATCAAAAAAAGTTATAAATTGATTTGCAGGTCAATTAGGGAAATAAGTATGTGACCCCTTCATCTTAGTACTTGGTGGCAAAACCTTTGTTGTCAATCACAAAGGTCAGACGTTTCTTGTAGTTGGACACCAGGTTTGCACACATCTCAGGGGGGATTTTATCCGACTCCTCTTTGTAGATCCCTCTCCAAGTCATTAAGGTTTTGAGGCTGACGTTTGGCAACTCGAACCTTCTGCTCCCTCCACAGATTTTCTATGGGATTAACGTCTGGAGACTGGCTAGGCCACTCCAGGAACTTAATGTGCTTCTTCTTGAGCCACTCCTTTGTTGCCTTGGCTGTATGTTTTGGGTCATTGTCATGCTGGAATATCCATACACGACGCATTTTCAATGCCCTGGCTGAGGGAAGGTTCTCACCCAAGATTTGACAGTAGATGGCCCCGTCCATCGGCTTTTTGATGTGGTGTAGTTGTCCTGTCCCCTTTAGCAGAAAACACCCTCAAAGCATAATGTTTCCACCTCCATGTTGGACAGTGGGGATGGTGTTCTTGGGGTTATAGGCAGCATTCCTTCTCCTCCAAACACAGCAAGTTGAGTTGATGCCAAAGAGCTTGATTTGGGTCTCATCTGACCACAACACTTTCACCCAGTTCTCCTCTGAATCATTCAGATGTTCATTGGCAAACTTCAGATGGACCTGTACATGTGCTTTCTTGAGCAGGGGAACCTTGGGGGCGCTGCAGGATTTCAGTCTTTCACTGCGTAGTGTGTTTCCAATTGTTTTCTTGGTGACTATGGTCTCAACTCCCTTGAGATCATTAAGAAGATCCTCCCGTGTAGTTCTCTGCAGATTCCTCATTGTTCTCATGATCATTGAAATTCCATGAAGAGAGAGCTTGCATAGATCACCAGACTGAGAGTTATTTTGTGTTTCTTCCATTTGCAAATAATCGCACAAACTGTTGTTACCTTCTCATCAAGCTGCTTGGCAATGGTCTTGTAGCCCATTCCAGTCTTGTGTAGGCCTACAATCTTGTCCTTGACATCCTTGGACAGCTATTTGGTCTTGGCCATGGTGGAGAGCTTGGAATCTGATTGATTGATTGCTTTTGTGGACAGGTGTCTTTTATACATTTAACAAGCTAAGATTAGGAAGACTAACTTTAAGAGATTGCTCCTAATCTCAGCTCGTTACCTGTATAAAAGACACCCAGGATCCAGAAATCTTGCTGATTCATAGGGGATCAAATACTTATTTCCCTCATTGACCTGCAAATAAATTTATAACTTTTTTGACATGCGTTTTTCTTGTTCTTTTTTTTTTTTGTTTGTTATTCTGTCTCTTACTGTTGAAATACACCTATCATTAAAATTATAGACTGATCATTTCTTTGTCAGTGGGCAAACTTTCAAAATCAGCAGGGGATCAAATACCTTTCCCCCCCACTGTATGTCATTATGTAAGTACAATATTAATTTCATTTAGATTAAATTTGCTTTTGGTTTTTTTATATGGTATAAAGTATTCTGTATAATTACAACATTTATATTTAATTACAAGGAAAATAACAACAATCATTTTTTGAATATAATACATATATTTAACAGTTGATTTCTGAACTGTCTATAGTGGTGTATTCAAATGCATATTTTGGAACTAGTGTGCTGCAAACATCATTATTTTACTAAATATACAAATACACAATTGCCCAATATAATTTTGATTTCTGTTGATTAACTACTTGGAAAAGTATAAACTCTACAAACTTTTTTTAGAAAGTATATTGAGGCAGATGCAACATTTCTAAAGTTACAGGTATTACACAAGTTCATTTCAGGACTTTAGTTTTAAGATTTATGGTTAGAAGTTGAAATCTGTGAGGTGGAAACAATATAAAAGCCATATTTTACAGAATGTTAATCATTGCTTTTTCTGTTACAATAGAATTTCGCTTTTTCATTCCCTTTTATACTCTGTACCATTGAGTGTTTCATATTTTAATTTATAATATTGTGATCATCCATATAGGACTTCTTAATTATGCATAATTTAAGGACATTACAAACTGCATAATAGATTAAACCATAGTGGCAAGATAAATTAGAAATAATTCTAAATAATATAATATGCAACTGGGACTCCATCTTTCTCTCTCTGTCTAACATTGTTTATAAGGATGTGGAGAATTGCAAGATAGCTACTTATAGACTAAAGAACACAATACATTTATTTCAAAATTGTTTGTCTTCCAATACATGTAAATATATACAAGCTCAAAATTATTTTAAATACAAAAAAAATTCAATAAAAAATAGAAACAAACATCTAGACATTTGGAGGCAACATTAAATGAACTATACTGAATGCACCAATTATTCACACCCAAATTCTTCCCGTTCCAAGCTTGATTCCGACAATACCCTCTTTCCTGGTCTAGAGGACTCCAAGATTTGAAATATAACTTGGTAAGACCACAAAACAGTTTATTTCTCTCAACCAATGCCTGCTCTCCCCTCTGGGGGCTTAACTCATCATTACTATCTATACCGGATTTCCTCAAGAAGAAATTCTCAAATTATTTGCCCTCAACCAAGCTTCTTTCCAAGATGCTGGCACATTGTGAGAAGTCTATAATGCGGTAATAAGGACCAAAGTCATTGCAAAATCATTTTGCATTAAAAAAACAACGCAGGAAATAATTGCTTTCTTTATAGTCCACAATACCATAATTAGATAGACAGCATAATCTCTCCAGAATCAAAAAAAATATTGCATAAATGAAAAGAAAATATCTTGCCTAAATGAAAACATGTAGAGACACCAAGTATAGTGCCTATGCCGATGACCTCTTGATAAACAGGTGTTGCCATGCCTCAGGATTCTAGATAAAAATATGGATAACTATCTTAATGCCTCTTAACCCTATAGGTGACAAGGAGGAGCTGACAAGGCCATTTCTCAGTGGCAAGAACAAGCTCAGCTCCTTTTTGCTTTTTAGAGGAGAAATGTCAGGGAGTTATCCCTTATTTCTACTATTTATTATAATATTAAACTCTGATACTTTGTATGGGTCGTTGATACCATCCCCTGGTGTCTAGTCGGACGAAACAGATCACAATGTGCCAATGTCCAATGATTGCTTTCTCTCCCTCCCCTGCACTTTCCTTTTACCTCCTCTCCCTTTTGCTCCTGGGTCACAATGAAAGCTAGATCTCATGAGATCACGCAGGATTGTGATGACATAATTCATAAATCCATAACAATGTTCCTATTGATCTATCTAAAAAAAAAAAAATTGAAAAAAATGGGAACATCATTATTTTACATATTTGTAATTTTAGTTATACACATATCTCATATATAGTTGTGAGCATACGAATGTTGCTAACGCTCGCAAGAACTGCGTCCCTTGCAAAGCGAGGGATGCAGTTCGCTCCGCAAATGCGGACCCTCACGAAGGTGGATGCTCCAACGTCGGCTGTGTTTGTCCGCAAATGCGGACCCTCAGTGAAGGGCCGCATTTGCAGAGGTGGAGGCTCAAAGGCACCCACACGCACGAAAAATACGACCATAACTGCCGAACCGCGTGCACCTAAAAACAGTCAAAACACACCAAATAATCACAAAAAATACATAAAAAGCTTACTCATAGCAATACCCATAGCAAGAGGGGGGGGGGGGCAACCAGGACCTCTGAAAGTGAAGTTACACCTCCATTTAAGTCCAAAGTCCCAAGTTCAGACACACGATAATGGCCTAAGCGAGAGAAAAAATGGCAGCCGAAAAAAACGAAAACGAGGATCAAAGACCCAGGACTGCCCAGCCAACTACAACTTACCCAAGAAGAGATCCGAGATAAGCTCGGAAACCCGCATTAACCCCACGGGATCCGAGATATGGTGGGAAGCCAGCATTAACCCCACATTAACCATCGCAGTGGGGGTCCCGATCGCACGCGATCGGGTACCCCCGCTGCAATGAAAATTAAAAATTCCTGTGTTACGGGTCCTTAAGCCCTTCATTAACCCTGTCACTTATGGGGGTCAATACAGGCCCCCATATGCACTTCATTAACCCTGTCACTCATGGGGATAAATATGGACCGCCATAAGCCATTCATTAACCCTGTCACTCATGGGGGTCTATACAGACCCCCATAAACCTCTAATTAACCCTGTCATTCATGGTGGTCAATACAGACCCCCATAAGCCCTTATTACCCTATAACTCATGGGGGTCATTACAGGCCCCCATAAGCTCTTCATTAACCCCGTTACTCATGGGGGTCAATATAGACCCCCATAAGGCCTTCATTAACCCTGTCACTTATGGGGGTCAATAAAGGCCCCCATAAGCACTTCATTAACCCTGTCACTCATGGGGGTAAATATAGACCGCCATAAGCCATTCATTAACCCTGTCACTCATAAGGGTCAATACAGACCCCCATAAACCCCTAATTAACCCTGTCATTCATGGTGGTCAATACAGACCCCCATAAGCCCTTATTAACCCAATAACTCATGGGGGTCAATAAAAGTCCCCCATAAGCACTTCATTAACCCGTTACTCATAGGGATCAATATAGACCCCCATAAGCCCTTCATTAACCCTGTCACTCATGGGGGTCAATACAGACCCCCATAAGCCCTTCATTAACCCTGTCACTTATGGGGGTCAATACCGGCCCCCATATGCACTTCATTAACCCTGTCACTCATGGGGATAAATATGGACCGCCATAAGCCATTCATTAACCCTGTCACTCATGGGGGTCAATACAGACCCCCATAAACCCCTAATTAACCCTGTCATTCATGGTGGTCAATACAGGCCCCCATAAGCCCTTATTGACCCTATAACTCATGGGGGTCAATACAGGCCCCCATAAGCACTTCATTAACCCCGTTACTCATGGGGGTCAATATAGACCCCCATAAGGCCTTCATTAACCCTGTCACTTATGGGGGTCAATACAGGCCCTCATAAGCACTTCATTAACCCTGTCACTCATGGGGGTAAATATAGACCGCCATAAGCCATTCATCAAACCTGTCACTCATGGGGGTCAATACAGACCCCAATAAACCCCTAATTAACCCTGTCATTCATGGTGGTCAATACAGACCCCCATAAGCCCTTATTAACCCTATAACTCATGGGGGTCAATAAAAGGCCCCCATAAGGACTTCATTAACCCGTTACTCATAGGGGTCAATATAGACCCCCATAAGCCCTTCATTAACCCTGTCACTCATGGGGGTCAATACAGACCCCCATAAGACCTTCATTAACCCTGTCACTCATGGGGTCAATAGAGGCCCCCATAAGCACTTCATTAACCCTGTCACTCAGGGGGTCAATACAGACCCCTATAAACCCCTAATTAACCCTGTCATTCATGGGGGTAAATATAGACCCCCATAAGCCCTTCATTAACCCTGTCACTCATGGGGGACAATACAGGCCCCCATAAGCACTTCATTATCCCCTCACTCATGGGGGTCAATATAGACCCCCATAAGCCTTTCGTTAACCCTGTCATTCATGGGAGTCAATGTAGACCCCCATAAGCCCTTCATTAACCCTGTCACTCATGGGGGTCAATACAGACCCCCATAAGCCCTTCATTAACCCTGTCACTCATGGGGGTCAATACAGACCCCCATAAACCACTAATTTACCCTGTCACTCATGGGGGTCCATACAGACCCTCATAAGCCTCTATTTTACCCCATCAGTAACCATAAGGGTATATTAAGACCATTATGGGCCTGTTACAACCCAACATTAACCACATAAGTGCCATTACGGTCCTCGCGGAACATCATGACACTAAGTATAAACACTACACTGCAATTACATAAAATAAAAAAAAAACACTTAATTAACCCCTCACTCATGGGGGTCAATACAGACCCCCATAAACCCCTTATTAACCCTGTCGCTAATGGGGGTTAATATAGACCCCCATGAGCACTTTATTAACCCTGTCACTCATGGGGGTCAATACAGCCCCCCATAAGCCCTTCATTAACCCTGTCACTCATGGGGGTCAATACAGGCCCCCATAAGCACTTCATTAACCCTGTCACTCATGGCGGTAAATATAGACCCCATAAAACCATTCATTAACCCTGTCATTTATGGGCGTCAATATAGACCCCCATAAATCCCTAAATAACCCTGTCATTTATGGTGGTCAATACAGACCCCCATAAGCACTTAATTATCCCTATAACTCATGGGGGTCAATACAGGCCCCCATAAGCACTTCATTAACCCCCTCACTCATGGGAGTCAACATAGACCCCATAATCCTTTCATTAACCCTGTCACTCATAGGGGTCAATACAGACCCCAATAAGCACTTCATTAACCCTGTCACTCATGGGGGTCAATACAGACCCCCATAAACCCCTAATTAACCCTGTCATTCATGAAGGTCAATATAGACCCCCATAAGCCCTTCATTAACCCTGTCACTCATGGGGGACAATACAGGCCCCCATAAGCACTTCATTAACCCCCTCACTCATGGAGGTCAATATAGACCCCCATAAGCCCTTCGTTAACCCTGTCACACATGGGGGTCAATACAGACCCCCATAAGCCCTTCATTAACCCTGTCACTTATGGGGGTCAATACAGGCCCCCATATGCACTTCATTAACCCTGTCACTCATGGGGATAAATATGGACCGCCATAAGCCATTCATTAACCCTGTCACTCATGGGGGTCAATACAGACCCCCATAAACCCCTAATTAACCCTGTCATTCATGGTGGTCAATACAGACCCCCATAAGCCCTTATTAACCCTATAACTCATGGGGTCAATACAGGCCCCCATAAGCACTTCATTAACCCCGTTACTCATGGGGGTCAATATAGACCCCCATAAGGCCTTCATTAACCCTGTCACTTATGGGGGTCAATAAAGGCCCCCATAAGCACTTCATTAACCCTGTCACTCATGGGGGTAAATATAGACCGCCATAAGCCATTCATTAACCCTGTCACTCATAAGGGTCAATACAGACCCCCATAAACCCCTAATTAACCCTGTCATTCATGGTGGTCAATACAGACCCCCATAAGCCCTTATTAACCCTTTGACTCATGGGGGTCAATAAAAGTCCCCCATAAGCACTTCATTAACCCGTTACTCATAGGGGTCAATATAGACCCCCATAAGCCCTTCATTAACCCTGTCACTCATGGGGGTCAATACAGACCCCCATAAGCCCTTCATTAACCCTGTCACTCATGGGGTCAATAGAGGCCCCCATAAGCACTTCATTAACCCTGTCACTCAGGGGGTCAATACAGACCCCTATAAACCCCTAATTAACCCTGTCATTCATGGGGGACAATACAGGCCCCCATAAGCACTTCATTAACCCCCTCACTCATGGGGGTCAATAGAGACCCCCATAAGCCCTTCATTAACCCTGTCACTCATGGGGGTCAATATAAACCCCCATAAGCCCTTTATTAACCCTGTCTCTCATGGGGGTCAATACAGACCCCCATACACCACTAATTTACCCTGTCACTCATGGGGGTCCATACAGACCCTCATAAGCCTCTATTTTACCCCATCAGCAACCATAAGGGTATATTAAGACCATTATGGTCCTGTTACAACCCAACATTAACCACATAAGTGCCATTACGGTCCTCGGGGAACATCATGACACTAAGTATAAACACTACACTGCAATTACATAAAATAAAATAAAAACACTTAATTAACCCCTCACTCATGGGGGTCAATACAGACCCCCATAAACCCCTTATTAACACTGTCAATAATGGGGGTTAATATAGACCCCCATGAGCCCTTTATTAACCCTGTCACTCATGGTGTGGGTCAATACAGCCCCCCATAAGCCCTTCATTAACCCTGTCACTCATGGGGGTCAATACAGGCCCCCATAAGCACTTCATTAACCCTGTCACTCATGGGGGTAAATATAGACCCCATAAAACCATTCATTAACCCTGTCATTTATGGGCGTCAATATAGACCCCCATAAACCCCTAAATAACCCTGTCATTTATGGTGGTCAATACAGACCCCCATAAGCACTTAATTATCCCTATAACTCATGGGGGTCAATACAGGCCCCCATAAGCACTTCATAAACCCCCTCACTCATGGGGGTCAACATAGACCCCATAATCCTTTCATTAACCCTGTCACTTATAGGGGTCAATACAGACCCCAATAAGCACTTCATTAACCCTGTCACTCATGGGGGTCAATACAGACCCCCATAAACCCCTAATTAACCCTGTCATTCATGAAGGTCAATATAGACCCCCATAAGCCCTTCATTAACCCTGTCACTCATGGGGGACAATACAGGCCCCCATAAGCACTTCATTATCCCTCTCACTCATGGGCGTCAATATAGACCCCCATAAACCCCTAAATAACCCTATTATTTATGGTGGTCAATACAAACCCCCATAAGCACTTAATTATCCCTATAACTCATGGGGGTCAATACAGGCCCCCATAAGCACTTCATTAACCCCCTCACTCATGGGGGTCAACATAGACCCCATAATCCTTTCATTAACCCTGTCACTCATAGGGGTCAATAAAGACCCCAATAAGCACTTCATTAACCCTGTCACTCATGGGGGTCAATACAGACCCCCATAAACCCCTAATTAACCCTGTCATTCATGAAGGTCAATATAGACCCCCATAAGCCCTTCATTAACCCTGTCACTCATGGGGGACAATACAGGCCCCCATAAGCACTTCATTATCCCTCTCACTCATGGGCGTCAATATAGACCCCCATAAACCCCTAAATAACCCTGTCATTTATGGTGGTCAATACAGACCCCCATAAGCACTTAATTATCCCTATAACTCATGGGGGTCAATACAGGCCCCCATAAGCACTTCATTAACCCCCTCACTCATGGGGGTCAACATAGACCCCATAATCCTTTCATTAACCCTGTCACTCATAGGGGTCAATAAAGACCCCAATAAGCACTTCATTAACCCTGTCACTCATGGGGGTCAATACAGACCCCCATAAACCCCTAATTATCCCTGTCATTCATGAAGGTCAATATAGACCCCCATAAGCCCTTCATTCACCCTGCCACTCATGGAGGACAATACAGGCCCCCATAAGCACTTCATTAACCCCCTCACTCATGGAGGTCAATATAGACCCCCATAAGCCCTTCGTTAACCCTGTCACTCATGGGGGTCAATACAGACCCCCATAAGCCCTTCATTAACCCTGTCACTCATGGGGGTCAATACAGACCCCCATAAGCCATTCATTAACCCTGTCACTCATGGGGGTCAATACAGACCCCCATAAACCCCTAATTAACCCTGTCATTCATGGTGGTCAATACAGACCCCAATAAGCCCTTAATTAACCCTATAACTCATAAGGGTCAATGCAAGCCTCCATAAGCACTTCATTAACCCCCTCACTCATGGGAGTCAATATAGACCCCCATAAGCCCTTCATTAACCCTGTCTCTCATGGGGGTCAATATAGACCCCCATAAGCCCTTCATTAACCCCCTCACTCATGGGGGTCAATATAGACCCCCATAAGCCCTTCATTAACCCTTTTACTCATGGGGGTCAATACAGACCCCTATAAGCCCTTCATTAACCCTGTCACTCATGGGGGTCAATACAGACCCCCATTAACCCCTAATTAACCCTGTCATTCATGGGGGTCAATATAGACCCCAATAAGCCCTTCATTAACCCTGTCACTCATGGGAGTCAATATAGATCCCCATAAGCCCTTCATTAACCCTGTCACTTATGGTGGTCAATACAGACCCCCATAAGCCCTTCATTAACCCCTTCACTCATGGGGGTCAATACAGACCCCCATAAACCATTAGTTAACCCTGTCACTCAGGAGGGTCAATGCAGACCCCCATAAACCACTAATTAACCCTGTCACTCATGGGGGTCCATACAGACCCTAATAAGCCTCTATTTAACCCCATCAGTCCCATAAGGGTATATTAAGACCATTATAAGACTGTTACAACCCAACATTAAACACATAAGTGACATTACGGTCCTCAAGGACCATCATGACAATAAGTATAAACACTACACTGCACTATACCCCCCCAATAAAACATTAAATATCAACTAAACAGCCTCTACACTAACAAATTAACACTTACACTACCTACCCCCTAATAATCCCCACCACTCGATTTTCATAAAATAAAAAAACCTAAAGTCACAAAAAATAAAAAATCTACATTACATAAAATAAACCCCCCCGCCCACTACAGAAAAAAAAAATTAATTAATACATACAATACAATACATACAACATAATATATACAATACATATAATATAATACACACAATACAATGCATACAATATAATACAATTAAATACAATACAATACACCCCTATTTAATATACAATACATTCTATCTATCTAATATACATCCCCCAATCTATCTAAATAAATACCATAATCTAATATACATCCTATCTACAGTGGATATAAAAAGTCTACACGCCCCTCTTAAAATGTCAGGTTTCTGTGCTGTAAAAAAATGAGACAAAGATAAATCATTTCAGAACTTTTTCCACCTTTAATGTGACCTATAAACTGTACAACTCAATTGAAAAACAAACTGAAATCTTTTAGGTGGAGGGAAGAAAAATACAAAATAAAAATAATGTGGTTGCATAAGTCGGCACACCCTCTTATAACTGGGGATGTAGCTGTGTTCAGAATTAAGCAATCACATTCCAAATCGGGTTAAATAGGAGTCAGCGTACACCTGCCATCATTTAAAGTGCCTCTGATTAACCCCAAATAAAGTTCAGCTGCTCTAGTTCGTCTTTCCTGAAATTTTCTTAGTTGCATCTCACAGCAAATGCCATGGTCCACAGAGAGCTTCAAAAGCATCAGAGGAATCTCATTGTTAAAAGGTATCAGTCAGGAGAAGGGTACAAAAGAATTTCCAAGGCACTAGATATACCATGGAACACAGTGAAGTACTGGCTGTGTGGTACATTTGACAACAATCTTCCGTATTCTTCATATGTCTGGGCTATTGGGTAGAGTGGCAAGACGAAAGCCTTTTCTTACGAAGAAAAACATCCAAGCCAGGCTACATTTTACAAAAACCCACCATACCCACAGTGAAGCATGGTGGTGGCAGCATCATGCTTTGGCGCTGTTTTTCTTCAGATGGAACTGGGGTCTTAGTTAAGATAGAGGGAATTATGGACAGTTCCAAATACCAGTCAATATTGGCACAAAACCTTCAGGCTTCTGCCAGAAAGCTGAACAGGAAGAGGAACTTCATCTTTCAGCATGACAACGACCCAAAGCATACATCCAAATCCACAAAGGAATGGCTTCAACAGAAGAAGATTAAAGTTTTGGAATGGCCCAGCCAGAGCCCAGACCTGAATCCGATTGAAAATCTGTGGGGTGATCGGAAGAGGACTGTGCACAGGAGATGCCCTCGCAATCTGACAGATTTGGAGTGTTTTTGCAAAGAAGAGTGGGCAAATCTTGCCAAGTCAAAATGTGCCATGCTGATAGACTCATACCCAAAAAGACTGAGTGCTGTAATAAAACCAAAAGGTGCTTCAACAAAGTATTAGTTTAAGGGTGTGCATACTTATGCAGCCATATTATTTTATTTTTATATTTTTTCTTCCCTCTACCTAAAAGATTTCAGTTTGTTTTTCAATTGAGTTGTACAGTTTATAGGTCACATTAAAGGTGGAAAAAGTTCTGAAATGATTTATCTTTGTCTCATTTTTTTACAGCACAGAAACCTGACATTTTAAGAGGGGCGTGTAGACTTTTTATATCCACTGTATATAACATACATCACACAATCTATGTAATATACAATAAATACTATCTATCTAAAATACATCCTATCTATATAATACTAGCGAATTGCCCGTCAAAAAATGACGGCAATCAAATCGTAAGTGAGCTAATGCTGTTTGGTGTGTCATAGTAAAATATATAATATATTAATAAATGAATATACTTTACCTATTTTGAAGCATTGTGTTGAAGAGCTGACAATCTGTTTTCATGTTGCTGCAGCATTAGTGCTGTGGAGCTGCTGTGTAAGCGTGATGAATGTGTGCAGTGTAACAGCGTGCGTGCGCGAGACTAAACCGTTAGCGTAGTGGTGTACTTCCGCATTGGCATCAAATCGCGGGTTATCTGTGTTATGCGTCTTTGCGGATTATCCGTCGGTGTTTCGAGGTGTTTTTCGAGTTTCGTGTGTTATTTTGCGAGTGTGTAGTGGTGTTTTACGTGTTGAGAATGCTGTAGCCTCGTTTCGTTTTTTTTCGTCTGCCATTTTTTCTCTCGCTTAGCGATTTCATTAGTGTGTAAAGAGTTTTATTTTTATTGAAATAAATGTGTAACTTGTTTTTTTGAGGTGCTGGATGGTTCCTCTTGCTGTAGGTAATTTTTTTATATGTGTGTTGTGTGTATTTATTGTGTTTGAAATGTTTGTATGTCGGCGTATTGCGTCCGATGTTTGCGAGGTCGTAATGTGTGGTAACGTGTGTCGTATGGTGTTTGCTTGTGTAGCCTCGTTTTCGCCATTTTTTCTCTCGCTTATCAAAGTTTTTATTGTGCAAACTCTTTTATTTTGAGTGAAATGAAGGTGTGAGTTGCATTTTTGAAGTCCTGGATGCTCCCTGTTGCTGTAGGTAAGGTTTTTATGTATGTGCTGTGTGTATGTATTGTGGTTTTAATTTTGTAATGTTCGCGAGTTGCGTCCGAGTGTTGCGAGGCCGTAATGTGTGTGAACTGGTGTCGTATGTTGTTTGCGAGTGTCGTAATGTGTGTGTCGTGTTATTTGCGTTGCGACGTGAAGTTTGCGAGGGTCGCAGTTGCTGGCATGGAGCGCCTTCGGCTTCGCAAGGGTCCTCAGTTGCTGGCAAGGAGCGCCTTTGGCGCTCCATGCCAGCAACTCAGTCCCTCGCCCAGTGCCCTCGCTTGGCAAGGGCCTTGGCTCGCTGCGCGAGCCAAGGCCTTCGCGCGGCCCTTGGTTCGCGAGGGACGCGTCTCGCTACGCGAGCCCGCAAGCTTGAGCAACGGCCCATGCGCTCACAACTATATATGTGATACATCCCCCAATCTTTCTAAATAAATACCATAATCTAATATACATCCTATCTATATAATATACACCCCCCAATCTATCTAAATAAATACCATAATCTAATATACATCCTATCTATATAATATACATCACACAATCTATCTAAATAAATAACACAATCTAATATACAATACATGCTATGCTATCTATATAAAACACATACCCCTAGCTAACATACAATAAATGCTATCTATATATAAAATAATCTAATTCTAAGCTAAAATAAAATAATTAAGACCACTTACCTTTGCAGATGTCCATTCAGATCAGCCACCTAGGGAAAAAAAATTAAAAAAATTAGTGCAACACATTTACAGTACATAAATAAACTTTCTAAACATTCTAAATATTCTACTCACCTTTCCGGCATGTCCCGTCCTTATTCTTTTCTTCTTCTCCTTTGCGGCATCTGTTAAAAAAAACATAACATTAATACACATACATAAACATAAAAACTAAATTAAATAAACCTAATCTACATTGTACTTAACTCCCCACGATGTCTCCGGCCTCCTCTTCTGCCACGCCATGTAAAAAAAAAAAAAAAGTACTTACATTCGCACTCACGGACATCTCCGACGCTAAAATCTCACTCTGATTGGATAATGCACCTGTCAATCTTTATTTAAACCAATCACAAGGCGCAGATGCCTTCAGCCAATCACAATGGAATACACCCCCACAGGGTGATTGGCTGGAGGCATCTGCGCATTCTGATTGGTTGCACTGACAATAGCCAATCACAATGGAATACACCCCCACATACTGATTGGTAAAAGGATTTGCACCTTCTCATTGGCTATTGTCAATGTCAATCAGTATTACAGCCAATGGGAAGGCGCACATGTCTTCACCAATCAGTCCGTGGGGGTGTATTCCATTGTGATTGGCTCATGCCAATAAAGCCTTCGGATTGGTTCAAATAAAGATTGACAGGTGCTTTATCCAATCAGCGTGGTATTTTGGGGTGTATCCCTTTCTCATTGATTCACAATTGGCGTCTTCTCATTGGCTGAATTTGATAGACAGCGTTTTCAGCCAATCAGAAGACGCCATTACCAATTTTATAATGGAACACTCAGTAGGAAGCTCATTAGCGTCTGGAACATCCGCCAGGGCGGATGTGTGCTGTTTTTTTTTTTCTTTCTTTTTTTTTAACAGCGCCGATGCTTCCAGGGCCCATCCGGGGCAGAACACGGGGAGGCCGGAGACATCGCAGGGAGGTAAGTACAATGTAGATTGTGTTTATTTCACTTTGTTTTATGTTTATGTATGTGTGCTAATGTAATTTTTTTTTAACAGGGGCTGCGACGGAGAAGCAAAGATGAAGGACGTGACATGCTGGAACGGGACATGCTGGAAAGGTGAGTATAATATTTAGAATGTTTAGAATGTTTATTTATTTTCTGTAAACGTGTTGTAGTAATTTTTTTAATCTTTTTTAGCCTAGGTTGGTGATCTGAAAAAACATATCAAAGGTAAGTGGTCTTAATTATTTTATTGTAGCTTAGAATTAGGGTTGCTATATAGAGATAGCATGTACTTTATATTAGATAGATAGGGGGATGTATAGTACATAGATAGTATTTATTGTATACTAGATAGATAGCGGGATGTATATTAGATAGATAGTATTGTATATCAGATAGGGGGATGTATATTACATAGGGGGATGTATACTACATAGGGGGATGTATATTAGATAGGGGGAAGTATATTAGGTAGGGGGATGTATATTAGATAGGGGTGTATTGTATTTAATTGTATTGTATTTAATTGTATTGTATTGTATTGTATTTAAGTGTATTGTATGTATTATATGTATTTCCTTTTCAGGTGTGTAATTTGTTTTCTGTATTGGGGGGTGTAATTTATTTTTTTATTTTCTGTAATGTTCCTTTTTTATTTTTTGTGACTTAGGTTTTTTTTTTCTGTAATGTACATTTTTTATTTTTGGTGATTTTAGTTTTTTTTAGTTTATATAATGTAGATTTTTGATGACTTTAGTTTTTCTGATTTCTGTAATTACAGTGGTAGGAGTTATTAGGGGGTAGGTAGGTAGGTAGTGTAGGTGTTAATAGATTAGTGTAGAGAGTGTTTAGTTGATATTTAGAGATGTCGCGAATAGTTTGCCGGCGGATTGTTCCCGGCGAACATAGCATGTTCGCGTTCGCGGCGAACAGCGAACATATGCGAGATTCGACCCGCCCCCAATACTTTATTATTGAGCAAACTTTGACCCTGCATGTCACAGTCAGCAGACACATTCCAGCCAATCAGCAGCATACACTCCCTTCCACACCCTTCTACCTCATGGACAGCAGCCATTTTGAAATCAGAACTAACTTGCAGTCTTACTGAGAGGAGGTAGAGTGTAGGTGATACTGCATCAATAGGGAAAACCATAGCTAGGCAAGTTTATTCAGTGTCCAGTGCAGTGCTGAAGGACTCATCAGATCTCTGCTGTAAACACAGCACCCCAAAAAGCCCATTTTAGGGCTATAACATCATTTTTTTTTCTTCGTTTTTTTTTCTGTGTAATCTAACTTCATTTGCTTGTCTCCCTGCTAGCCCCTGCTTGTAAGTGTGTGTCAGGCTCACAGCTTATACTGTGTGTGCACAACGCATACAATATAATATTGTTTACTAGTTGTCTACTTTTAAAAAACCCAAACTTTTATTTTCTTAAATCTAAGTGCATTTGCATAACCGTCAATCAAAGTTCATTTGCTTGACCGCTACCCATAGTGTGTGTCCTGCTTACAAGTACTGTGCCAAGTTCAACCAATCCAGTCTAGTTGGGGTACCAACAGTCCACATTTAAAAAACCCAAACTTTTATTTTCTTAAATCTAAGTGCATTTGCATAACCGTCAATCAAAGTTCATTTGCTTGAACGCTACCCATAGTGTGTGTCCTGCTCACAAGTACTGTGCCAAGTTCAACCAATCCAGTCTAGTTGGGGTACCAACAGTCCACATTTAAAAAACCCAAACTTTTATTTTCTTAAATCTAAGTGCATTTGTCTGACCGTCAATCAAAGTTCATTTGCTTGACCGCTACCCATAGTGTGTGTCCTGCTTACAAGTACTGTGCCAAGTTCAACCAATCCAGTCTAGTTGGGGTACCAACAGTCCACATTTAAAAAAAACAAACTTTTATTTTCTTAAATCTAAGTGCATTTGTCTGACCGTCAATCAAAGTTCATTTGCTTGACCGCTACCCATAGTGTGTGTCCTGCTTACAAGTACTGTGCCAAGTTCAACCAATCCAGTCTAGTTGGGGGTACCAACAGTCCACATTTAAAAAACCCAAACTTTTATTTTCTTAAATCTAAGTGCATTTGCATAACCGTCAATCAAAATTCATTTGCTTGACCGCTACCCATAGTGTGTGTCCTGCTTTCAAGTACTGTGCCAGAGAACATGTTGTGTGCATGCTTGAGCTCTAAACAAAAGGCTTTTTAGGGTCTTAGTCCCTCAAATACAAGTTTTATTTTAACACCTTTCTGTTTATAAGCACTTTGTGCACGGTGTTGTTCATTTTTGGGAGTTTTTGTGGTATTTTTCTTAGTTTAATTTAAGTTTTAGTTTTCTGGGAGTCAGGCTCAACTCTCTATCCCAGGAGAGTGAGCTGTCTCCCTGATACTTTGCCACACCCCTCCCTTAGCACTACACCTTCACTCCTGGAGCTTTTTTACTTTGACTTTTTTATTTAAAGTTTTTCAGGTTTTGTTAAAGTTTTGTTTGTTTGGTGTTGGGTTTTATGTTTTCGGGGAGAGAAGACAAGTAACATCTTTGTAGGCAGTGGGGGGGGGGAAACAATTCGAATTTTTGTTGAAAAGGCTTTTTTTTTTAACATCTGACACAGAGACACAGAGGGGTTAAAAAGCCTCTGTGTTCTCTGTGTTGTTGCAATTAGACACCTGGCAACAGGCCATTAACCCTTCCACTGCCAAGCATCATCTCTCTCTCTCCCTTAGTTTTGTCTTTTTGTTTCTTTTTCACACTTATATATATTTTTAAAAAGAAAACAATAGAAAATCATAAAACAAAAAATAAAAATAAATAAAACAAATAAACTAAAAAAAAAGGGTCTAAACATGAGGGATAAGACCACTAAGAAGCCTCAGGGGTCAAAAGGGGGAATAATGGCCCCTGAAAATCCTAGCTGCAGCACTGCACAGCATAGGCCCCAGGCAGATAAGGCAGCCCCAGCTCCTGGTGGTTCTGCCAGCAGACCTACCCCTGTGGCTAATACCTGGTCACAGGTGGTTTCTGCTGGCCCCAGTAATACCACAGCTGGGGCTGAGGGGCAGATCACTAGGAAGCATGGGGTTAAATGTCAGATGTCTGGGGTCTACAGCATTGATATCTATCTGCGTGTTGCAGCTAACGTCATCAGCCCCTCTGTTATAGTAGCAGCCAGCAAAATGTACGGGAAAGCAGTTTTCTTTACCCGTACGCTGGCTGCTGCTCACATTCTTGTACAGAGAGGCATCACAGTGGGGGGATTATATGTCCCAATAGAACCCCTGGAAGGGTTGGGCACAAAAGTAACACTCTCTAATGTGCCCCCCTTCCTACCAGACTCCCTCCTGCGCCCCCACCTGCTAACCCTAGGGGAAGTAAAAACACCATTTATTAAAATTCCCCTGGGGTGCAGAGAGAGAGCACTTCGTCATGTGCCCTCTTTCAAGAGGCAGGTACAAATGTGCCTGCCTCAGGGCGCAGAAAACATTGAGGGGTCTTTTGGGGTTCCATTTGAGGGGGTGCTCTACAGGATTTTTTACAGCACTACGGAGGTGCAGTGCTATCATTGCAAGGGGTTGGGGCATACACGTAGGAATTGTCCTAATGAAAAGCATCATGCCCCAGCCCCAGCAAATGGCACCTCCGTCAGTACAGCACCCATCCCCGCTGAGCCCATAACAGCGTGGACCTCAAGGGTCATAGCCCCCCCACAGAGCTCAGGCAAGGAGGCCGTTCCTCAAGCCACCACCACGGCCTCCAAACCCCCTTCTTCCCCAAAAAAGCCATCTGTGTCTGTGGTTTCCAGCAAGACTGCAGACACGGGGAAAAAGGGGAAGAATGTCACCGGTCCTCCCAGTGTCACAGCTGCATCTCCCAAGTCCCAATCTGCCCCCACCATAATTACATCAGTTAGTGTGGGGGCACAGTGTAAGCAGAGGGATAATAAGCCCTCTGCAGGGGAGGCAGCTAGTGGCAGCTCCTCTTCCAGGAGTGACGTCCCCAGGAAGAGGAAGCATAAAACCAACAGGGAGGTTGCTGATAAGTGGGAAGTGCTCTATAGTGGAGCACCTCCCTCTAAAAGCAAGAAGAGGAACAAAACATCTCCTCCCCATACGGTGACATTGTCTGGCCCGGTTATTAAGCTCAGCCAGCCGGTGCCAGACCACACATCTCTCTCTCCAGACCCTATAGGGGTTAATGTGGAAAAGGGTCTGGAGGAAAAGCAGGGGCAAGAGGGTCTCCCAAGTGAGGCAGGGGTAGACAAGAAAGATCAGGTTCTGCCTCTGGCCTTTGAGGGGGGTCCCAACAAAGCCCCTGCTGAATGGGTAGTCAGTGTCCCTGAGGTGCTGAGCTTCAAGGGCACCAGTCAGTCTCCTCCTCCAGTGTCACTCTCTAGTGACGTACCTCGGGCTTTGTTAGAGCCCCAGGCCGAGTCACTACTGGAGGGGGGGAATATAGGCATGACCCCCATTCAGGACCCCATGGATTTGTCTGTCAGGGGGGATGTGGCACAAGGGGAAGTGGAAATGGGGGAGGGTGATAAAACAGGTTTTCCTGTTAACATCATGGGAGAGCCTGTCTACCCTCCTCAGCCGTCCACTGACCCTAACATCGGTGCCATCCAAGCTGAGCAAGCAGCGGTGGAACTGGCAGAGGAGGCATATAAAGTCTCCAAGGCTTCCATTAAGGAAGCCATGCCAGCCACTGCTGTCCAGCCAGCTACCCCTGAATGCACTCCTGAAGCTACAGGGGTGCAGCAGCAATCCAAGGGTCCATTATTTACCTTGAAGGGTGCTAAAGGGACTCCTTCTGTATCATCTAAGAGGGGGTCCCTGAGAATAAAGCTGAGGAAACTGACTCCAGCCGGGGAGGATGGAGTAAAAGCCCTCAGCCAAGAGGAGCCCAGGGGTGACCCACTAGAAGGAACATCAGATTCTGGGTGGGTTATCCCTGTGAAGGAAATAGATCTATTCCTTGAGAGCACCCTTCATGGACAAAAGAAAAGGAAGGTGCGGCTGGCCTTGGAGAGGTGGAAGAATATGTCGTTTATTCTCCACTCTCTCCAGCAATATCTAGTGGTCAGCACTAGGGCCAAGAATTCTGGCACTGCGGAGCATCTCCGCGTCCGGAAATTCTATAAAATGTGCGTGTCCTATCAGCAGTCTCAAGGGTCTGAGGAACGCACAATTCCTGACACGCAGTAATGGCTTTGCACATCAGCACGCTAAATACCAATGGCTGTCAAGACAGTTTCCGCAGGTTCCAGGTACTCTCCTATTTATATCAGGGAGGGTACTCTGTGAGCTTCCTGCAGGAAACTCACACCACTCCAGAGGCTGAGGCCTCGTGGCAACTGGAGTGGAGAGGCAGGGTCTTCTTCAGCCACTTCACATCGGCGTCATGTGGAGTGGTGACCCTGTTCTCAGAGTCTTTTCAGCCAGAGCTGCTGCTTGTGAAAGCTGTTATCCCAGGCCGTCTAATCCACCTCCGGGTCCGAGAGCAGGGTAGCATCATTAACCTAGTTAATATATATGCCCCTGCTGGAGGGCCCGAGAGAGTGAGGTTCCTCGCCAGACTGTCCCAGTTTTTGGAGACGGTTGACGCAGATGAGTGTTTGGTACTCGGGGGTGATTTCAACTGCACCCTCAACGCTCTGGACCGGAATAGTCCAGAGCCGTACCCGCCTTCTGCGTCAGCCCTGCGGGAGATCATCGCCCGCTTCTCCCTGGAGGACATCTGGCGAGAGCAGAACCCAGGGGCATCAGACGGTTTCACCTACATCAGGGTGAGAGCCGGTCTGGTGTCCCACTCCCGGATCGACAGACTATATATATCTAGTCACTATATGTCACGAGTCGGTTCTTGTGCCATTAGGCTGGCTCCGTTCACAGACCACAACTGTGTGTCTGTGACAGTGGCGCTAACGCCAACAGCGACACGAGCCGACTATCTTTGATAGTATCTTTCTGGTCCGGGATCTATTGCATTATTCTCGCAGGACTGGTCTGTCACTCTCCTTTCTCTCTTTAGATCAAGAGAAGGCGTTTGACAGGGTGGACCATGGTTACCTCATAGCCACTCTGCAAGCGTACGGCTTTGGCCCACAGTTTGTGGGCTTTATAAGAACGCTGTACGCCTCTGCAGAGTGTTTACTTAAAATCAATTGGTCCCTAACAGCACCTTTGGTATTTGGACGAGGGGTGCGTCAAGGATGTCCCTTGTCTGGACAGTTATATGCACTGGCCATCGAGCCTTTCCTCTGCCTACTGAGGAAAAGGCTCACAGGGCTGGTGCTAAAAGATCCAGACATGCGTATTGTCCTTTCAGCTTATGCTGACGATGTGCTCCTCGTGGCCCAGGATCCAGTTGATCTTGAGCTGGCAAAACAGTGCCAGGAGGTATATTCAGCTGCCTCCTCCGCTCAGATCAACTGGTCCAAATGCACAGGCCTTTTAGAGGGTAATTTACAGGTAGACTCTTTGCCTCCCACGTTTCGTGACATCACGTGGGAGGCAGATGTCATTAAATATCTGGGGGTCTACCTGTCCGCTGCGGACGCTTCCGTCCCAGACAACTGGAGGGAGTTAGAGGGCAGTGTCCTCTCTCGTCTGGGACGATGGAGGGGTCTAGCAAAAATGCTTTCCCTTAGGGGGCGGACTCTAGTGGTGAATCAGCTGGTGGCTTCTCAGATCTGGCACCGGCTGATTTGTCTGAGTCTGACCCCCGAGTTTGTCACCAATATCCAGAGGAATTTGTTAGATTTCCTCTGGATGGGAAGGCATTGGGTCTCTGCAGGGGTGGCAAGTCTGCCTTTGGTGGAGGGTGGACAGGGAGTAGTTTGTGTGTGCTCCCAGTTGTCCACCTTCCGCCTTCAGTACCTGCTGAGATATCTATATGCAGATCCCTCTCCGCAGTGGTGCGCACTGGCATCCAGCTTTTATCGCCAGTTGCGCAACCTGGGGTATGACCGGCAATTATTTCTGATCAGGCCCGAGGGGTTTGGGAGAGACCTCTCTGTGTTGCCGGCATACTACCAGGAAACCCTCAAGGCCTGGAGCATGGTCTCCGTGACCAGGCAGGGCGTGCCTTTGGGGGATAAAATATTCACGGAGCCCCTGCTATTTAATCCAGCAGTGGGGGCTCCAATGTTACAGTCCCCCTGTATCATCCGCCGCCTTAGTCATGCACGGATGACCCGAGTCGGGGATCTCCTGGAATACGGGCGTTCTGATTGGGTATCACCCCAGGAGCTTGCGCTCCGTTTGGGATATGTGACGCCCAAAGTCTCAGGGCGCTTGTTCCAGGAGATTAGGGATGCCATCTCCCCCGACTCGCGCACCTTCCTTCGCGGGGCTTTGCAGGCCGGAGTGCCACATGCACCTTTCAACACCCCTGCTCCGGCTGTTTGCATTGGACACAAGCCCCGTGTTTCCCCTCAGGCTCCTCCTGCCCCAACCTCTCGAAGTTGAGGGACATACCCTCAGCATGCTTTCGCGGCATGCCGAGGAAGAGCTTATATTCTCTCGTGCTCCATACAGTGCACTTCCTTGCCCTCGTGACCCGTCCCGATACCATCTGGAGGCGGGTCCTACCAGCTGACGAGGGCAAGAGGCCCCGGTGGAGAAAACTTTATTCTGATTTAGTTCCACGACCCACCGGGGACTTGAGTTGGAGAGTGCTCCATGGTGCACTGAGCACGGGAGAGTACTTAGCTAAATTCACGGACTCTCCCTCCACTTGTCCATTCTGTGGCAAGGGAGAGTCCGTGTATCATATTTATTTTAGTTGCGCCAGACTGCAGCCCCTCTTGTCACTCTTGAGGGGCCTCCTCCTGCAGTTCTGGCTGCATTTCTCCCCTCACATTTTTATTTTTGGGCGCCCAGTGTCCCGGGGCAATAAGGCCAGGGACCTCCTCGTCAACCTGCTCCTGGCATTAGCCAAATTGGCTATATATAAGTCCAGGAAGCAGTGTTTGATAGGGGGGGTTCCCTTGTCACCTGAGGCCATGTTCCGGGTGCTGGTGCGCTCCCGTATCCGGGCAGAGTACCACCTGGCTTTGTCCACTGGGGGAATGGATGAGTTTGTCTCCCAGTGGGCTGTAGATGGTGTGCTCTGCTCGGTATCCCCCCATCCGGTTTCTTTATCTCTCAACCTCCTAAAATGATTTTTCTTTAGTTTACAGAACATGTTTTCTCATCATTTTAAAATGCACTGTGCCAAGTTCAACCAATCCAGTCTAGTTGGGGTACCAACAGTCCACATTTAAAAAACCCAAACTTTTATTTTCTTTAATCTAAGTGCATTTGCATAACCGTCAATCAAAGTTCATTTGCTTGACCGCTACCCATAGTGTGTGTCCTGCTTACAAGTACTGTGCCAAGTTCAACCAATCCAGTCTAGTTGGGGTACCAACAGTCCACATTTAAAAAATCCAAACTTTTATTTTCTTTAATCTAAGTGCATTTGGCTGACCGTCAATCAAAGTTCATTTGCTTGACCGCTACCCATAGTGTGTGTCCTGCTTACAAGTACTGTGCCAAATTCAACCAATCCAGTCTAGTTCGGGTACCAACAGTCCACATTTAAAAAACCCAAACTTTTATTTTCTTAAATCTAAGTGCATTTTCCTGACCGTCAATCAAAGTTAATTTGCTTGACCGCTACCCATAGTGTGTGTCCTGCTTACAAGTACTGTGCCAAGTTCAACCAATCCAGTCTAGTTGGGGTACCAACAGTCCACATTTTAAAAAAAATGACAGGCAGAGGCAGGACACCCTGCAGAGGCCGTCGTAGTCATGGTGCTGTGATTCCCTTTGGCCCTACAATAGTGCCCTGTGTTCAGAGGCCAGTTACCCTGAACTTGAAAAGTTCAGAGGACGTAGAGTTGACTGGCTAACACAGGACACCCAATCTTCTACAGCTTCCGCTTGGAACATTGACGCACCATCCTCCTCCAGCTTAGCTTCGGGCACCTCTCAAGTTACCACTCACCCGCCTGCCGCCACCACCAACACTAGTACCACAGCCAATTCAATTGATCAGTCAGAAGAGTTATTTACACATCAGCTTGAAGAAATGAGTGATGCGCAACCATTATTGCCAGAGAATGTAGATAACAGGGATATGTCTCAGACAGGCAGCATTACACACATGTACGTACGTTGTGATGATGATGACAACAGCGATGCCATTTGCAACCTGTGCCAAAAGAAACTGAGTCATGGGAAGTCCAACACCCACCTAGGTACAACTGCTTTGCGAAGGCACATGATGTCACATCACAAACGCCAATGGGATCAACACATGAGTACAAGCAGCACACAAACTCAAAGCCGCCATCCTCCTCCTGGTCCAGCATCTTCATCCACATCAACCACTGCTGTCCTCCTTGCCCCCTCTCAACTCTCCACCACTCCGTCTCTCGCCTCTTGCTGTTCCTGCTCATCTCCCCACAGTCAGGTGTCTGTCAAGGGCATGTTTGAGCGTAAGAAGCTAATGCCACAAAGTCACCCCCTTGCCCGGCGTCTGACAGCTGGCTTGTCTGAACTCTTGGCCCGCCAGCTTTTACCATACAAGCTGGTGGAGTCTGAGGCGTTCAAAAAGTTTTTATCGATTGGGATACCGCTGTAATGATATAGGAATCACAAAGTTGTGGAGACCAGTAGCCAAGGTCAGCAATAATCCGGTTCAGCAACTTGTAGGTTAAACAGGAACAAGCTTTTATTGAAGGGATAAGGAACCAACAATAATCTGGCAAGGATACAGAGACAGGAAGTGCCTTATATAGGCCAAGAACCAGACAGCTGACCAGACACAGCTAAAAAAACTTAGGTACTGATAAAATTGCTAGCAGAGTCAAGCTTATAAGGTCTCAATGGAATTCACAAAAGGCAGGCTGGCGCAGTGGTAGGGAAGAGGAATAGCAGCCTGGGGACCAGGGTTCAAAACCCAACAGAGTCAATTCCTCACAACCGCAGTGGAAGGTACCCGGCTGAAATGTCTTTGCCCAAAAGGCAATCCCCAACCTGTACTCAATTGTGCAAAAGGAAGTAATGGCATCTCTGGCACACAGTGTTGGGGCAAGGGTCCATCTGACCACTGATACCTGGTCTGCAAAGCATGGTCAGGGCAGGTATATCACCTACACTGCACATTGGGCAAACCTGCTGACGCCTGCCAAGCATGGAATGCGTGGCTCTGCAGAGGAGTTGGTGACACCGCCACGACTTGCAGGCAGGCATGCTGCCACCTCCTCTACTCCTCCTACTCCATCCTCTTCCATAACCTCCTCAGCTGAGTCCTCTTCTGCTGCTGCGTCTTGCTCCACATCAACGGAACCCCCCCAGCTCCCCAGATTTTATTCCACATCCCGGATACGGCAGTGTCATGCCGTCTTGGGGTTGACTTGCCTCAAAGCAGAGAGTCACACCGGGCCAGCACTCCTATCCACCCTGAACGCACAGGTGGATCAATGGCTGACTCCGCACCAACTAGAAATTGGCAAAGTGGTTTGTGACAACGGAAGAAATTTGTTGGCGGCATCGAATTTGGGCAAGTTGACGCATGTGCCGTGCATGGCACATGTGTGTAATCTGATCGTACACCGCTTTGTCCATAAGTATCCAGGCTTACAGGACGTCCTGAAGCAGGCCAGAAAAGTGTGTGGCCATTTCAGGCGTTCCTACACAGCCATGGCACACTTTTCAGATTTGTATGACCGGGGTGCTAGGACAGCCTCTGCGGAGCTGGGGATTTTTTTGCCATGTTACTGGACGCTCATGCGCAATGCCTGTAGGCTCATGCGTCCTTTTGAGGAGGTGACAAACCTTGTCAGTCGCACCGAAGGCACCATCAGCGACATCATGCCATTTGTTTTATTCCTGGAGCGTGCCCTGCGAAGAGTGCTGGATCAGGCCGTAGATGAGCGTGACAAAGGAGAGGAAAAGTTGTGGTCACCATCACCTCCAGAAACAGCCTTATCAGCATTGCTTGCTGGACCTGCAGCAACTCTGAAAGAGGATTGTGAGGAAGAGGAGTCAGAGGAGGAATGTGGCTTTGAGGGGGAGGAGGAAGACCAATCACAACAGGCATCCCAGGGTGCTCGTTGTCACCTATCTGGTACCCGTGGTGTTGAACGTGGCTGGGGGGAAGAACATATCTTCAGCGAGATCACTGAGGACGAGGAACGGGACATGACTAGCTCGGCATCCAACCTTGTGCAAATGGGGTCTTTCATGCTGTCGTGCCTGTCGCAGGACCCTCGTATAAAAAGGCTGAAGGGGAACGACCTGTACTGGGTGTGCACGCTACTAGACCCCCGGTATAAGCAGAAAGTGCCTGATTTGTTACCAAATTACCGCAAGTCAGAAAGGATGCAGCAGGTCCAAAACAAATTAACAAGTATGCTTTACACAGCATATAAGGGTGATGTCACAGCACAAGGGCAATATAACAGGGGAAGAGGTGAAAGTAATCCACCTCCCACGACCACGCCGGCAAGGACAGGACGTTTAAAAGACGTGTTGTTGATGGAGGACATGCAGACCTTTTTCAGTCCTGCGCATCGCATCAGCCCTTCGGGATTCACCCTCAGAGAACGACTTGACCGACAGGTAGCAGACTACCTCGCCTTAACTGCAGATATCGACACTCTGAGGAGCGATGAACCCCTTGACTACTGGGTATGCAGGCTAGACCTGTGGCCTGAGCTATCACAATTTGCAATTGAACTTCTGGCCTGCCCCGCTTCAAGTGTTTTGTCAGAAAGGACCTTCCGTGCAGCAGGAGGTTTTGTCACCGAGAAGAGAAGTTGCCTAGGGCAAAAAAGTCTAGATTGCCTCACCTTTATAAAGATGAATGAGGGATGGATCCCGAAGGGACTGACACTGGGCGATACATTCGACTGAAAAAGGCCTGATGAGATGAGCTGCCTTCGGCTATAAATGGTCCACACGCTGCTGTATGTTATCTGTGAATGCCGGATGACTTGCGTGAATTATCCGCCACCAACTAGGGTTCAAGAAGAGGCAATGTTTTATGGCACTTTCTGCCTGGGGAACAAAGGTCAATTTTTCTGGCCGCTGCAACAGCAGCGGCTGCAACAATATCTAATTTTTGAATTTCAATTTTTATGCCAGAAGGCGTACGGCATGTAATGGAAAAGAAAGCATATTGAACAGTCTTGCATAATACAACAGTTGTGCAAAAATACATATTTACAATGAAGACATTTTGTTAAAATTAGGTGGCTAGGCCTTCTTTTTTTACTTTTTTGGTTAATACATTTTCTTTTTTTTTACTGTGATTGCAATTTTTAAGAGAAACCTAAGACATGGTAAAACAGACAATAGTAAAGTCCTATTATCTATCATCACTCCAGCAGTAGCTTATTATTTACAATATCTATCCTGCTAAATCGCCCTTGGGTTACCCTAGGGCAGGCTTCAGTAGGCGACCTCTCCTTTCCTCGGATGATTTTGCCGCCGGTTGCTTCTGAAGGGTCTCCTCCAGGGCTCCCCCACTCCGGTCCTTCCCCCCGAGTCGCTTCAACCATTAACAAATGTTTTATTATATTAGGGGGGCACTAAATGGGGATGTTATCCAGGGATCCCAAATTGTCTGGAACTGGGTGATTCTATCCAAGACTACATGGTTAAATCTCTCGTTGAGCAGTAAATAGTTGATTTTTTTTTATTAATTCCTGAAAGTTTTAATTTGGGGTTTTCCAACTACTAGCTATGTGTATTTTTTCTTTCAAAAAATATTTTATTAGGACAATCTTAAACATTATAGAAGCTAGTAAGCATGTTTCTTTCCATAGTCTTATGACTGCCGAACACTCCCACCAGACATGAATAAATGTAGCCTCATTACCACTGTTCCTAAAACATGAGCTTCTCCGTTTTGGATCCCATTTATTAGCTTAAAAGAAGTAATATATGTCCTGTGTAGGACCTTTATTGAAGTCTCAAGCAGACTATAATTTAAAGATACCCTACTTAAGCCTTGCCAACTTTTATCCCATGTGCTGTCTGCCAACTCGGTGCCCAAATCCCTCTCCCAGGTTTTGGTATAGTCTGGTTTGTTTGCCCATGAGTTTTCATTAAATAGTTCATACATGAGGCTAATAATACCAGGCTGAAAGGGGGAATCCCTACATTTTTTGAGTAGCCAGGTGTTTCTTTGGGGGGTTCCCCTACCACTTATCTTATATATAAAATGATGTATCCTGCAAAAATTATAGGGTTCAGCCAGGGGTAAATTGTATCTATCTCTCACCCACTCAAAGGTCATTATTTTGTCGTCATGCCACCATGGACCAACCCTTAGTAGGTTCTGAGACTTCCACCAACTGAGAGAGCTTTCCGGAAGATGTATCTTAAAGTGGGGATTGGGTACAATAGGGGTAAGATCTGATACCCGAGTGTCCAGTTTTTGTGTCCAGTTCATCTCCGTCCATATTTTTAATGAGTGCTTAATCAATGGGTTTTTCAAGTTTCTCAAAAAAGTATACAGGCCTGGAATCCATATTACTGTATCCCATGTATAAGGTGACATGCTTACATTTTCCATAAATACCCAGAGCGGCTGATGTGTTTTGGAGAATGCGCCAGAGGAATGAAAGCCAGCTGCGCTGCCTTGTAATACAGTTTGAGATTCGGGTCCCTACCCTCTTTTGGAAAGACTATGAGGTCGGCCTGATTCAATTAAGGGGGCATAGGTTCTCCATTTAGTATAGCATTAAACAAAGATGTTAGGTGCGGGGGTAAGCAAGGGCTCAAATTTCTTATAGTACAGATGAGTAAAACCGTCTGGCCCTGGGGACTTGCCAAATTTAAGATCTTGGATTGTAGATTTAACTTCCTCTTGGGATATGTCTAGGTTCAAGCTGTCCAATTGAGGTACAGGTATTTTGTGGTCTTCTTGCTGTAGTAGGAAGGACTCTATGTCAGATCCGCTGCAGCGGGATTGGGATAAATATATGGTCTGATCGAAGTTTTGAAATGTTTCTTGGATAGCATTGGGGCTAAAGGAGGTTTGGCCATCAGGTAGTCTAAAGATACCGTATATTATGTCCTCTCTTGGGGGGTAAAGACACTAATTATTCCTCCAATAAAATTCTGCTTTTTTTTTGTGGGCAAGGTCCCTGGTTAGCCCCTTGGGTTATCTGTTAAAAAGAGTGGTGCAGAGACTGTGGGGGCTGATAGCCTCCTTGTCCCCGTGTGGCCGTTTAGAATCCCTGCTGCTGCATGTTTCAGCTTTATTATAGTGTAATTGTACAGCGTTTGACTCAAGTAGCTGCCTGTGTTGGGTCAGTTTGGCTTAATTGCTGGGCCCTTTTCCTGCCAAGATGGCGACCGTCAGTCCATGGGCCTCTATGTCCCCTTCACTACCTTTGTCCCCGCTTGTGTGCTTATTTGGGATGGCCCCCCTTTATATCTCCGGCCCGTGGCCTTGTAAGGGTTGCCCTCTCAATCTCTGAGTGTGGATATGCAGGGATGGGGCGTTGAATCAGGCCTACCTTCTTATCTGCTCGCTGCAAGATCAACAATACCTAATTTTTCAGGCATGTGTACATGCCTAATTTTTCTGGCCTCTGGTGCTGCACTGTGGCTTCAACAACCAAACCCCCAAAAAAGGCACATAACAGGGATTAAACTGATAGGAGTAGTACTACTTAACACACCACTCATATCTGGTGTAACAGTAGTGTACATTTAAAACAAACAAAACAATTCTACTGTTATAGATTGCATAGCAGTTAGTTGTCTGCAAGCGTGTGTGTCAGACCTACAGCGTCTACTCTACCAACTTCTGCAAGTGCACAGTGCCAGTCATATCTGTTGTCACAGTAGCTTGGACGCATAGTACCGATCTGTAAAAACCTGTAATGATGAATGAGGTCTAGAGTAGCCTGGTTCCCTTATCCTCTACAGGTTGAGACCTAATGTTTGGGTGACTCCAGACCAACACATTAATACAAGCAGCACACAAACTCAAAGCCGCCATCCTCCTCCTGGTGCAGCATCATAAGCCACATCAACCACTGCTGTCCTCCTTGCCCCCTCTCAACCATCCGCCACTCCGTCTCTCGCCTTGAGCAGTTCCTGCTCATCTGCCCATAGTCAGGTGCCTGTAAAGGACATGTTTGAGCGTAAGAAGCTAATGTCACAAAGTGCCCCAAAATTAAAGTGATACGACCAACAAAGCATCTTTTTCCATCTCCTGGTTCTAAAAATCCAGGCCTTATACACGCCCCCTGATAGGTGACGTAACAAGTATTAAACTGATAAGAGTAGTACTTACAAACACGTCACTCCTATCTGGTGGCACCTTTGACTGCACGTGCCGTGCCCCAAAATTGAAGTAATACGACCAACAAAGCATCTTTTTCTATCTCCTGGTTCTAAAAATCCAGGACTTATACACGCCCCCTGATAGGTAACGTAACAAGTATTAAACTGATAAGAGTAGTACTTACAAACACGTCACTCCTATCTGGTGGCACCTTTGACTGCACGTGCCGTGCCCCAAAATTGAAGTAATACGACCAACAAAGCATCTTTTTCTATCTCCTGGTTCTAAAAATCCAGGCCTTATACACGCCCCCTGATAGGTAACGTAACAAGTATTAAACTGATAAGAGTAGTACTTACAAACACGTCACTCTTATCTGGTGGCACCTTTGACTGCACGTGCCGTACCCCAAAATTGAAGTGATACGACCAACAAGCATCTTTTTCCATCTCCTGGTTCTAAAAATCCAGGCCTTATACACGCCCCCTGATAGGTGACGTAACAAGTATTAAACTGATAAGAGTAGTACTTACAAACACGTCACTCCTATCTGGTGGCACCTTTGACTGCACGTGCCGTGTCCCAAAATTGAAGTAATACGACCAACAAAGCATCTTTTTCTATCTCCTGGTTCTAAAAATCCAGGACTTATACACGCCCCCTGATAGGTAACGTAACAAGTATTAAACTGATAAGAGTAGTACTTACAAACACGTCACTCCTATCTGGTGGCACCTTTGACTGCACGTGCCGTGCCCCAAAATTGAAGTAATACGACCAACAAAGCATCTTTTTCTATCTCCTGGTTCTAAAAATCCAGGCCTTATACACGCCCCCTGATAGGTAACGTAACAAGTATTAAACTGATAAGAGTAGTACTTACAAACACGTCACTCTTATCTGGTGGCACCTTTGACTGCACGTGCCGTACCCCAAAATTGAAGTGATACGACCAACAAGCATCTTTTTCCATCTCCTGGTTCTAAAAATCCAGGCCTTATACACGCCCCCTGATAGGTAACGTAACAAGTATTAAACTGATAAGAGTAGTACTTACAAACACGTCACTCCTATCTGGTGGCACCTTTGACTGCACGTGCCGTGCCCCAAAATTGAAGTGATACGACCAACAAAGCATCTTTTTCCATCTCCTGGTTCTAAAAATTCAGGCCTTATACACGCCCCCTGATAGGTAACGTAACAAGTATTAAACTGATAAGAGTAGTACTTACAAACACGTCACTCCTATCTGGTGGCACCTTTGACTGCACGTGCCGTGCCCCAAAATTGAAGTGATACGACCAACAAAGCATCTTTTTCCATCTCCTGGTTCTAAAAATCCAGGCCTTATACACGCCCCCTGATATGTGCTGTAACAGGTTTTAAACTGATAAGAGTAGTACTACTTAACACACCTTATAATAATGCAGAGAGAGGCAATGCAGTGAGAGGAGTCTGAAGAAGAGGAGTCAGAGGAGGAAGGTGGCTTTGAGGAGGTGGAAGACCAAACACAGCAGGCGTCCCAGGGGGCTTGTTGTCACCTTTCGGGGACCCTTGGTGGCTGGGTGGAGGAAGACACCTTCAATGACATCAGTGAGGACAAGGAACGGGACATGGCTAGCTTGGTATCCAACCTTGTGAAAATGGGGAGTTTGCGGTTGTGCAAAGGGACTGTTTGCGGTTGTTTGCGGTGCATTAAACGGGGAGTTTGGTCTGTCACTGTGAAGCGGGCCTAACCCTTACACTACCTGATCGATACAACATCATACCTGATGTTTTAAAGCATGTTATTCCAAACAATTTAGGAATGTTAGGTAATTTATGCCCTTTATGGCTTAAAACTAGACTCTGCATCAACTATGTAATTTTCCATGGGAGTTTTGCCATGGATCCCCCTCCGGCATGCCACAGTCCAGGTGTTGAAACAACTTTCCCATCACTATTGTGGCCAGAAAGAGTCCCTGTGGGTTTTAAAATTCGCCTGCCCATTGAAGTCTATGGCGGTTCGTCGATGTTCGCCGGTTCGCGAACATTTGCGGCGGTTCGCGTTTGCGGTTCGCAAACCGAAAATTTTAGGTTCGCAACATCACTATTGATATTTAATGTTTTATTGGGGGGGGGGGGTATAGTGCAGTGTAGTGTTTATACTTAGTGTCATGATGGTCCTTGAGGACCATCATGGCACTTATGTGGTTAATGTTGGGTTGTAACAGGCCCATAATGGTCATAATATACCCTTATGGACTGATGGAATTAAATAGAGGCTTATTAGGGTCTGGATAGACTGCCATAAGTGACCGGGTTAAAATGGTGTAGTGCTTACACTTTGGGTCATGAGGGTGCTGGATGACCCTCATGGCACTTATAGTGTTATTACATGCGTTCAGTAGTGCGTTAGAGGGGTCTATATAGTTGAGGCACACAGTACACTCACATTGTGTGGCAAACAGCATTTCAACACTTTCTTTTATTGACCGTCATTTTTTGACAGGCAAGTCGCTAGTATAAAATAATGCACAGGATTCTTTATGACAATGTTTTTGTTTTATGAAAATGTTTTAACTTGGTTTTTAATGTCATATTCGTCAATGTGATTTTCACATAAAGTTTACACATCTCTTCACTTTACTTACTGAAGTGTAGCAGATTCCAACTTCCTGCAGCCCCTTTTCTCTTGATCTCTCCTGGGCATGTTGCCATGTTTTACATCTGTGTGTCTTGTGCTTTTCAGTCACACAGCATATTGTTCTCTGCATGCAGGGGCACAAGACACCTAAAGAGTCCATTGAAAATGACAGAGGAGAAGTAAATGCAGGCTCAAGGCTATCCTGATTTAATAAGCTATGAAGCAATTAAAGGTCCACTGTAGTTTAGGAAAAACTTAACTTTTTTTATGAATGTAACAAAATAGCAACCATGGCAGCTGTGTAAACTGTGATCATAAGAGCATCTTAAGTTAAGCAGAATTTGCTATGCATAGAAACTGACATGATTTAAGTATGACTCTCTGTTTCTGAGCGTATGCATGGGAGGCAGGGAGTTGTCAAATGCTAATAGCTTATTGAATCATCCAATGACACATCAAATCTCCCTTCTCTATACCTTTATTCTGAGTAGATACACAATTAGCAATGTACACTCCTCATATAAGCCAGAATGAATTGTTCAGGATACCTAACATGGATTGCAAGGACAAGTTGAATTTTATAAAAGTCCTCTACAATTTTGTTATCTAAACTAAACACCCACAATTATTTAATGCATAATATTCACAACATATTGAAGTTTAAACAGGTTTATTATATGGCAAGAAGTTACTATATATATGACAGCTGTTTGATCCACCCTGCTACTTCCAAAGTATTCTTTCTAACTTGCTCTGAAATACCATGGCATTACTTCTCAATTTTAGAATAACTGACTTCAGGATTCAGGGGCTTAAGGCTGATTATTATTATTATCGTTTATTTATAACGCGCCAACATATTCCGTAGCGCTGTACATAAGATAAGTTCAAGACAAAGATACATACAAGTTAACACATATTAAAACAAGGAGGGCCCTGTCTTTGAGTTTGGAATCCAGTGTCCATGGTGCTTTTCCTAAAACACCTTGTGGGATTGAAACTCGCAGACTTACATCTTAAAGGGAAAGGAGGGAGAGAGATTTGAGAGTGTGTTAGGGTGAGAGGTGATACGCTTCTTTAAAGAGATGTGTTTTTAGAGAGGATTTGAATGATTTGAGGTTGGAGGATAGTCTGGTGGAGCGAGGCAAGGAGTTCCAGAGAATAGGGGCAGCACGAGAAAAGTCCTGAAGGCGAGAATGAGAAGAGGTGACAAGAGTTGTGGAAAGAAGAAGGTCATTAGCAGAGCGAAGAGGGCGTGTGGGGGAGTATTTGGAGATGAGACCAGAAAGGTATGGGGGAGTGCACTTGTTGAGGGCTTTGAAAGTAAGGGTCAGGATTTTAAATTTTATTCTGGAGGCTATGGGAAGCCAGTGGAGTGATTGACAGAGAGGTGATGCCGACACTGAACGTTGTGTACGGAAGACGAGTCTAGCAGAGGCATTCATAATGGATTGAAGTGGAGATAGTCGGGTGGTGGGGAGGCCAGCAAGAAGCGAGTTGCAGTAGTCCAGTCGAGAGATGATGAGAGAGTGTATAAGGATTTTAGTTGTGTCCTGTGTAAGAAAGTGGCGAATTCTGGAGATGTTTTTTAGATGGAGAAGACAAGATTTAGTTAGTGATTGTATGTGAGGGATGAAGGACAGGGCGGGGTCCAAAAGAACCCCAAGACAACGGGCTTGGGAGGAGGGGGTGATGATGTCATTGTTGACAGTAAGAGAGATGTGAGGAATTGAAGCTGTGGGAGAGGGAGGGAAGATTAGGAGTTCAGTTTTAGACATGTTGAGTTTGAGATGGTGGGTGGACATCCAAGAGGATATACTAGAGAGGCAGTTGGAGACATGTGTTAGAAGAGAGGGGGATAGATCTGGTGCTGAGAGGTAGATTTGGGTGTCATCTGCGTAGAGATGATATTGCAGCCCAAAAGAGTTTATAAGGGTACCAAGTGAGGAAGTGTAGATGGAGAAGAGGAGCGGGCCTAGTACAGATCCTTGTGGTACGCCAACAGACAGGGAGTAGGTAGAAGAAGAGGTGTCAGAGAAGGAGATACTGAATGATCGATTTTGTAGGTATGATGAGAACCACGAGAGAGCAGTGTCTTGAATACCGAGGGAGGAGAGGATATGGAGTAGAAGTGGATGGTCAACAGTGTCAAAGGCAGCAGACAGATCTAGAAGAAGGAGAATAGAAAAGTGACCTTTTGACTTGGCAGTAAGCAGGTCATTGGTGACTTTAGTGAGAGCTGTCTCAGTGGAATGTTGGGGCCGAAAGCCGGATTGGAAGGTGTCAAGAAAGGAGTTAGAGGAGATAAAGCTGGTAAGGCGGGTATAGACGAGCCGCTCGAGCAGTTTGGAAGCCAAAGGAAGTAGAGAAATAGGGCGGTAGTTAGAAGCAATGTCAGAGTCAGATGAGAACTTTTTGAGGATGGGTGTAATTGTGGCGTGTTTTAGACAAGATGGAAACTTGCCGGTAGTTAGGGAAAGGTTGAAAATGTGTGTGAGAGCTGGGATTAGTGTGGTAGAGAGGGGAGTGATGAGCTGAGATGGAATAGGGTCCTGGGGACATGTAGTGAGGCGAGTGGATGATAGCAGGCTAGCGACTTCATCCTCTGTAGCTGGGGCAAAGCAGTTCAAAGTGGCTGTTGGATTGGGGGAGGGAGAAGAGTGGGTTAGGTTTGAAAGTTGAGACGGGAGAGTGAGTGAGCCACTGTGAGATGAGAGTTCATTGCGGATATTTTCGATTTTATGAATAAAATGGTTGGCAAAGTCTTCAGCTGTGAGAGAGGAAGGGATGGGAGGAGGTGGTGGGTGGAGGAGAGTTTTGAACGTTGCGAACAGACGCTTTGGGTTAGAGGATAGGGTTGATATTAGTGAAGTGAAGTAGTGTTGTTTGGCGAGGTTGAGGGCAGAGGAGTAGGAGCGTAACATAAATTTGTAGTGGAGGAAGTCTGCAGAGGTGCGTGATTTCCTCCAGAGCCGTTCAGCGGTGCGGGAGCATTTCTGGATGTATCGTGTTTGAGTTGTGTGCCAAGGTTGTGGAAGAGAGCGAGAGCGTCTTCGTGTGGTTATGGGGGCAAGGGTATCAAGGATGGAAGAGAGAGTAGAGTTGTAAAGTGAGAAGGCAGTGTCAGGGCAGTTGAGGTAGGTGATGGGGCTGAGAAGGGGTTGGATATTAGTGGAGAGCTGAGTAGGGTCAAGTGCTAGCAGGTTTCTGTTCGTGATGGTGGCAAGGCTGATGTAGGCACACAAGCCTCCATTGTTTTTGAGGCATCTGTTTGCACGGTGAACTGCCATGAAAAGTCAGAGGCAGAAAGAGCAGGCTTAGTGCTTTAGACCATATGGCTATCCGACCTTGGTGTCTAGTCTTTGTCAAATTTGTTAGTAGCTTGGGTATGGCACCAATCCATCTGAACAGATGCTTCTGCTGCACCGGTGTACCCCAGTATCTGCAATGAGTTGTTCATTAGGATAGAACAGTTACAACCCAAAAGGCATCCCAGACAATAAGTTACAATAGTAATGAACCATCTTTCCTAGGCCTTTCCGAGATAGAACATCCACAGGTTAAAAAATCACACTACTTTTTGTTATCTGGCACCAGGATCCCAGATAAGGGATAGAACAGTGTGTACCACCCACAACAATTGAGTCCATGATTTTCATTATACCATTTGCATTTCCTCTCAAATTCTTTTAGTTAACTATTAATATTGCCAGTAACCTCATCACATTCTCTGTTGTGCGCTGTTCTATGACTCTTTGCAAATCAATTTTTGTGGTTGTGTTAAATAGTCTGGCATCTGGATCCTTTAAATCCCTCTCTGCTTATCAGGTATCAGGAATGGGAGCTGAAATCTCCAGGCTTTCATTGGTTTTATCCAGTTACCACAACTCTACAACCAGAACCGACACTTCCATAGTCTGGTCAGCTCCAAGAGCCTCTCCAGGATAGCTCCCTAAGCTTATCCATAGAAAGGTTGTTATGATATGTCATAGTAAATGCACTTAACAGAAGTTGTTAATTATCTGGATGATAAAATACAGATGCCTCCAATATCACCAGTCTGTGTCAAAACAAGGTTTGCTGGATCAGAGCTAAGAATGCTCCACCAACATAAGAGCATCCATAGGTGCCCACAATTTCATACCAGCTAGATTGGATAGAACATGTCAAGCCTCCCAGAGCAACAAAATAAATCCATAGAAAAATTATGTTATCAACTACCACATACAATGAATATAGCTCAAATTATTTGGCTTAATAAAAAAATGTTAATTTGGATAAATTCACAATTATCTGAGCACTCAAGCAATATAGAAAATGCTATTAGTGACCATAGTGACCAATAAGAGATTTTTCAACATTGTAGTCCAGAGTGGCTGGAATCCAGGGAGAAACAAATTAACCAGGATGAACTGTTCAGCAATTCCTACAGTCAATTGATTTTACACTGTGTTGGTTTGCTTTGACTGGGTAGATGGGAGGTAATGCAACAGAGGTTACTAAAAACAAAGAGAAACATATAGAGGTTTTTCACTATATAGAGTAGTTGGTACATGGAGGAGGGATAAGGTTCAGATAGTATACTAGAAAATGACATTATTGAAATAGAAACATGAATGTTGGAATTAGAGATGTGACAGTATTAGATAAGGTAAACTGGGTATAGGCAGAAGGGAGAATGATTGGAGAATGATACGATAGTTAGGGGAAACAAAGGGAGGAGTATATAGTGTTGTGGGTCATAGCATGGAAAGGGGGAGAAAAAGACTGATTAACGGGAAAAAGCAAAGTCATGGAAAAACTGAAAGTACATATAAATACATATAATATATTAGAATACAAATATATATTCATAAATAAACAACTGCAACCAGTTGTTATTAAAAATGTGAACAGTGGGGATTTTAAATATAATTGAAGAATAACTGGCTGCTTGATTGTGTCCCTTTAAGGAGTGAGATAGAAAGCATATGGGTAAAGAGAGTGGAAATGGAAGATAATTGGAGGAAAGAGGAGAACAAGTTAGAAAGACATAACTTCTATTGGTATTTCTGTCACCCTAGGTCACACATCTATTTTTTTATTGTTTTACAACAAACAATAGTCATACACACCTGCCAGTTGTTAATTACCTAAAACTGAAATGTAGTCTTATTGTATTTATATACTGTTTGGTATAAAGATCTGTGCATCTATGACATAAGTGGGCGTTTCTGATATTATTTTCATGGTAAATAGACAAAAGTAGCTGAAGCACATATGCTGACCTAATTGGGACCTTTGCTATATCTATCATTTGGATAGCTAGTTCTCTCCAATCTGTACTGACTCTGACTCGGTCATTCTTTTCAAGTAGGTTGATACTGTATATAGTAATACAGCATAGTCTGTGTGAACATTGTTTTGTCTTGTTCTTTGCAGACTTTCATCTCCAGGGACAAAAGGCAGACAATAGAAGAATCCTGATCAGAATCTAAATTTAAATATTGAATTAAAATATCACAGAAATGTTCCACAATAAGCAAGTAAAAATAAAAGTATCTTAAAGAAAGTATGCAGCTAGAGCAATTCCTTTTTTTTATTATTGGAAAAAGAATAAAACATTATTTTTACAAAATAAATTACCAATTTCACTTTCTTCTGTCATCATTCCAAATCCAACATTTTGCACAAATAACGTTTACTGTGAGATGAAGTTGGCAAGAATTATTTATTGGTTCACCCATTGCTCCCATGCCTCCCATTTCAACAAGGTTTTATTACCAAATGGTTTGTCTGTTATTGTTTGAAAATCTTTTTCTATCTGATAGATTCTTTCTATTGTACTTTTAATCGCACTCCATGTTGGTATCCCATCTCGTTTCCAATATTTTACTAATAACCACTTAACTATCAATAATATTTGAACAGTCAACCATTTTGATGATGTCCTTAAAGATTTTGGGCAGGTGTGGAACAATATCAATTCAGGGGACAGTGCGATTGGAATTGTAATCATTTTAGAAATTTGATTTACACACAAGGACCATAGAGGTTGAGTTTTTGGGCAATCCCACATAACATGTTTATATGTTCCTCTAGAATCACACCCTCTCCAACATTTCCCAGACATTTTACCAGGATACATTTTTGTTATAGAATCAGGTACTCTGTACCATCTTTGTACTATCTTGAAGTATGTTTCTCTAAATGTAGTGCAAGTAGATACTCTTGAAGTAAGTTCAAATGCTTTGAACCAATCAGACACATTATAATTCTAATTAAAATCCTCTTCCCATTTATTCATACTCAAGGATTTTTCGAATTGAAAATTAACTCTCAATAGATCGTAACATTTTGAAATATTACATTTCATTTGATTATTTAGAAGCATTTTTCCAGTTTTGTTAGATCCTCTCTTGAGTCAGTCAAAAATTGGAAATATTTATTATTTTAGTCAAAGACATATAGTCCAACTATTTGTAATCTGGGAAATTAAATTCCTGTCTTACTTCTTCAAATTGTTTAATCTTATCTTTTCCGTATAGTTCTCTTAAATTTGTGATTTCCCATTTTTCCCAATCCCCTTCGTATCCACATTTCTCATTGTTTAATATAAATTTGATAGGAGTCAGAGGTAATGGATATTTTATAAGTTTCCATTTTTTATTAATCTTATACCAAGCTTTCATATCTAATTTAACTGTTATCAATGTATTTTCAAGTTTAAGTTGACTTTGATGATACCAAAGACAATTTTCCATATCTATCCCCCCCCCACACACACACATTAATGATCTCTCTATATTTTTCCACTTGAATTTTTCCCTAAGGGCCATTCCAGGAATTGCGCTAATCTAACTGCATCATACTAATTTGAAATACTAGGTATGGCCAATCCTCCTTTAATAAATTGTCTTTTTATTATATTTAGACTTATTCTTGATTTCTTATCTGGATATATATAAGTGTCTAAAAGTCTTTGAAGTTTATTCAAGGTTACCTTAGGAACATTTAAGAGAATCATTCTGCTGCAATTCTTCCTGACCAAGGGATCTTTCATTTCTCCCATTTATGAATGATATCTCTAATATTCTAGCATAAACAATTATAGTTATTACTTATTATATTCTTTTAAGAAGGAGTACACTTAATTCCCAAATAATCAATGTTGTTATTTGACCAATTAATTTGATATTGCTTTGTTAATAGTTTGCATTGTTTTAAATTTAGGTTCAGCCACATTGTTTCTGTTTTATCTAGGTTAATTTTATAACCAGAGACTCTACTAAAAAGTTATAATTTATAATACAATACAATTAGTCTGTGTTGTGGTTCTGATAATGTAATCAAAACATCTTCTGCAAACAACATTATTTTATTTGTATGTTCCATAATATCTATACCCTGAATATATAAGCGGTGAAAGAGGGCATTATTGATGTGTTCCTTTGCAGATCTTAAATGTATTTATTTTAAAACCAACTCCAGATATATATCCTGATATATATGCTGATGGGTTGGTTTAAAAAACTTTCATAGTATGTGATCCAAACCTGTCCAATGCAAACTTCTGAAAAACGAATTCCATATATTCCCAGTTGACCCTGTCAAAAGCCTTCTCTGCATCTAATGACAGGGCCAACATGGGAAGATTATTTTGTTTACTATAGGCTAGATTATTTATGAATCTCCTTGAGTTGTCTGATGTTTGTCTGTTCTTTATGATGCCTGTCTGGTCTAAATGAATAAGTTCAGGCATTAACAAGTTCAGCCTTAGAATACAACTTACCATATATACTCGAGTATAAGCCTAGTTTTTCAGCGCATTTTTTAAGGCTAAAAAGGGCCCCCTCGGCTTATACTCGAGTCACTCCCCCTGCGTCTCTCGAACCCCTGCCCGTGTCTCTTTCCCTCCCCCCTCCTCATCCTCAAACCCCCTCCTCCTCATCAACCCCCTCCTCAACCCCCTCCTCCACCCGGAATATGCTAATGACATGGCGCGCATGTGACGTCACATGCGCGCCGGGGTCAAGACGGAGCAGAGGCCAGGGAAGAAGCAGGTAAGAGAGAGGGAGGTATTTAGATGGGAGAAAGTGAGGAGGGGGTTGTTGAGGAGGAGGGGGGTTAAGGTGGAGAGGGGGTGAGGAGGGGGTTGATGAGGAGGAGGGAGGTTGAGGAGGGGGGTTGAGGTTGAGGGGGTGTTGAGGGGAGGTGAGGAGGGGGGTGAGGATGGGGGGTTGAGGAGGGGGGTTGAGGATGGGGGTTGAGGATGGGGGTTGAGGAGGGGGGTTGAGGAGGGGGTTGATGAGGAGGAGGGAGGTTGAGGTTGAGGGGGGTGAGGGGGGGTTGATGAGGAGGAGGGAGGTTGAGGAGGGGGGTTGAGATTGAGGTGGGTGAGGAGGGGGATGAGGATGGGGGGTTGAGGATGAGGGGGTTGAGGATGGGGGTTGAGGATGAGGATGCGGGGTTGAGGGGGAGGATGAGGATGGGGTGCTTAAGAAGTGAGGTTGAGGGGGGTTGAGGAGGGAGGATGAGGAGGGAGGTTGAGGTTGAGGATGGGGGGTTGAGGATGGGGGGGTTGAGGATGAGGGGGTTGAGGATGAGGAGGGAGGTTGAGGATGAGGAGGGAGGTTGAGGATGAGGAGTGGGGTTGAGGAGGGAGGTTTGAGAATGAGGAGGGGGGTTGAGGAGGATGATAAGGGAGGGGGAAGAGACACAGGGGAGGGAGAGGGGAGAAGAGACATGGTATAGTGAGGGTGGGGACACAGGGGGCAGCACATTTCCCACCCTCGGCTTATACTCGAGTCACTCATTTTACCCAGTATTTTGTGGTAAAATAGGTGCCTCGGCTTATACTCGGGTCTGCTTATACTCGAGTATATATAGTAATATTGTTATTTAGCAGCAAAATAGGTCTATAATTGCCACATTTATGTACATCTTTACCTGTTTTAGGTAGTGTAATTATTGTTGCTTCCAACATTTCAGAGGAAGTTAATCCCATATTTGTAATCTCATTAAATGTTTTAGTTAATCTATCTATTAAGATAGGGGAAACAAGTTTATAATATTGGTTTGGAAATCCATTGGGTCCAGGAGCCTTATCATTTTTAAGTTCTTTTATACCCACTTCAATCTCTCTCTAAGAGATTGCCCTCTTTTCTTAATCAACTGAATTTTCCGAGCTGTCAATATGCCTCTTACGTAGGCTTTGTGAGTGTTCCAAATCAGTTAGTTGGAATTTACAGATCGTTCATTTATCTAAAAAAAAGCAATCAGTTATTTTTCAAAATTTTCTTTGTTTTGAAACTTTTTTTAGTAAAGATAAATCAATCTACTTTAAAAGATTTTTAAATCTTTGTTTTACATCTACTTGCATAATAATCATTGCATGCTCTGAGAAATTTGAAGGTTTAATTTCTATAGATTCAATCCTATCTATGATAGTCCCACCAACTAAAAAATAGTCTAGCCTAGAATATGATTTATGTGTGAAGGATAAATGAGTATAATCCCTTTCATTATCATGGTAAGCTCTCCAAGCATTGTATAAATAAAAAATGATTAAACTTAATTATCCGATCTTCTTCTAGCTTGTAAATCAGGAATTGGTTTAACAGATGCATTTCTATCTGTCAGTCATGTTACATGTTTAGTTCACCACATATAATCAACGATCCCCTCTTTAATTTATTTACATATTTTATTATTCTATTTAACAATGCATTTTGGTTTTCATTGGGGAGTTTAAATACATTATAGTATATAAATCTCCATTTACTGAGCCTATCCATATGATATATCAACCTTCCAAGTCTTGTTATTTATAATTAGCAACTAAGCTCAGATTTAAATTACACCAAATTGAAACTCCTCTAGTTTTGGACTTGTATTTAGAGTTAATCATAATATCAAATGTTTTATTGGACAGACTTGGTTCTTTTTCTGATTTCCAATGTGTTTTCTCTTTGCAATGTTTCCATTATAAGCCTTCTTTTATATGGAGTATTAAGTCCTTTTGAACTCTGTGAAATTACTCTTATACTCATAATTCAATGTTCCTATGTTTATCTTTAAACCTGCCATCTTTCCTCATTACCTACCAACTCCATCTCACATTACAGTACAAAGCACATATAAAAATACATAAAACGCACACAAAAATACATAGAGTGTTGAGACTATGCATCTCTAAAGTTTCTTTGGACTGACTTAAGATGACCTTGTCTGTCCTCTTTCTTCTCATCTCAGTCAGTTCAAAACTTTTCTGACTTAGGATGCCCTTGCCCCACATGATAAATCCTATTTTATAAAGAAGTATATCTCATTTAATTAAATATATAAGCATACTCTATATCCCAAGGTGTGCATGGGAGGAAAATAAGGATAGCCAACTCTCTTATTTTCTTAAAGCAGAGGGAGAAAAAAAAAGAAAAGTAAATCTATATTTGTAAATATAAGTTATATATGCGGTTATAATATAATTATACCTTTAATTTACTGTATAATTTTATTATTTATCACTCTCAGTGAATTATATTTTAATCTAATAAGTGAAATTTCCTTTAGTATCCATTTTCTTAATTAATTATTGTACTTAAGTCATTGTTATAATTACTATTACTATTAATTTAGAAATGTAGTGATTATTTCTTGTGTAAATTCATTAATTCTCAAAAGTGAATTTAGCTAGAACAATTCTTATTTCACTAATATGAGACATATGTAGATTGTTGCATTACAACAAATGTTCGCCTTTTTATATTTCTGTACAACTATTCTAATTTTAGTACATGTTCATGCCTTCTTTTCATGGTGGAAGTCCTTTTCAAGATTTGTTTATTTGTTTAAGAGCAAGTTGTGATACAGGCTTGTTTTTTCTTTAACTCTTTGTTAAAAGCACCATTAGAATTTCTACTATACCACAAAATATATACTTTTAAAAGTACTGTGTACTAAAATGTCCTGTCAGACATTGTTTAATGCAAATGAGTAAGTCCTACATTTTGACCAACATTTTAAAAGTAATATTTATTACATTTTGGGTAGACTTTAGTATTCTGTTGTGGTGACACAAGTGCAGTCTTTGACAGGGATAACACCTTATTCTGATTGATTACTGTTGACTTGCAGGAAACATATTAAAATAGCAAACAGAAATAACAGAGGCCCCTATTCAATTGCAATTTGAAAAGTTGTACAGATACAGAGTAATTCAGTTGAACAAGGCAGCAACTACCATCTTGTTGTAAGTAGCATTTCAGAGCGTGATCATGATCAATCAAGCAAGGCAGTAACTACCAATTTAGAAACAGCCAATAGTAAATGAGACTGTCAGTAAAACATGGAGGTTAAAAGTAAATCAATTAGCATTTAGAAGTCCAATATGAGATCATACTTGCAATCCAGCAATGTACAAAATAATAAAAATGAATGGTGATACTGTTCTAGTCCATGTGGGTAACCTGATATGTATTAACTCCTTGATTTCTGAGATTGATATCTGATAATATCTTATGCAAACAATGGAAGGAAACTTTCCATTCTGACAACCCAATACAATGGCGGCTGGTGACTTACCAAGTTGGTGGGGCGAAAGTCAGAGACCTGGCCCCTCCCCTTATATTGACTCCACCTAAAAGTATAAACCTCTTCCCTTCACAACATGTTACCTGTATAGACCCTGCCCAGTGATACAGAATCCACCCACAAATGTGATCCCATAGAGAGAGATAAGGATAGAGATAGAGAGAGAGAGAGCGGGGGATACCGAGAAAGGATGATAGAGAGAGAATGATAGAGAAGGAAAGAGAGGGATAAAGAGAGAGAGAGGGATATATATATATATATATATATATATATATATATATATATATATATATATATATACACATTTGAATGTCTAAAGCAAGTTAAAAAACCTGCTTCCAGCTCAGAGTTCCAAGAAAAACAGTTTTTACACTGCATTATGGGAAGTTGAGCTGGGACACACAAATGTGCCCACAAATGCCTCGCTCTTCATTCTGTAGCCATTATCAAACATGGCTTCCTTTAAACTTATGCATGCTGTATTACGCAGCTTTAATGCAAAGCCAAGGTTGGAATAAACACAGGCTGAGTATCCAATCCATGTACATATATATATATATATATATATATATATATATATATATATGTATAGATGAATAATCAGAGTATTGCAGTATATAGTGATACCTTTTTTATTGGACAAACATATTCATAGGTTTCATGACGAGCTTTCGAGAGCGTTCCTCTCTTTGTCGAGTCAGAGTCAATACTGATTATAGAATCACAAATACAGCAAAAAAATTCCAGGATTAACAAATAATGTTCTGATCAGCCAGCCGTGCAAGTGTGTGGGGGTGCAGACCAGAGTAAGTAAATTGGGGTCGTAAATAGTTTTACATCTAAGGAACCATAGGGCTTTAACCAAACTCAGGATGAAGGCAGAGAACAAAAAGTCAAAAAAGTCAAAAAAAAAAAAATCAAAAAACACACATATATATTTCCAAGCATGAATGTTGGAGGTTATAAGAAATTTTGATAATGAGATAAGAATTCAATGTCGATATTAAGTCCTGACTTATTACTGTTGAAGAACATAATCATTTTAATTTCAAATGTTTTTCTTTCCAATGAGGATACTTACTGTACTCCAGTTGGACACCATTTCACCCAGAATAACCACTCCATGAAAAATCTCAAAATCAAAATACTCAAAGGTTTTTTTAAAAACACTAAGGAAAGAAAGACATTTGAAATTAAAATGATTATGTTCTTCAACAGTAATAAGTCAGGACTTAATATCGACATTGAATTCTTATCTCATTATCAAAATTTCTTATAACCTCCAACATTCATGCTTGGAAATATATATGTGTGTTTATTGATTTATTTATTTATTTATTTTTTGACTTTTTTGACTTTTTGTTCTCTGCCTTCATCCTGAGTTTGGTTACAGCCCTATGGTTCCTTAGATGTAAAACTATTTACGACCCCAATTTACTTACTCTGGTCTGCACCCCCACACACTTGCACGGCTGGCTGATCAGAACATTATTTGTTAATCCTGGAATTTTTTTGCTGTATTTGTGATTCTATAATCAGTATTGAATGTTGGAGGTTATAAGAAATTTTGATAATGAGATAAGAATTCAATGTCGATATTAAGTCCTGACTTATTACTGTTGAAGAACATAATCATTTTAATTTCAAATGTCTTTGTGTTTTTAAAAAAACCTTTGAGTATTTTGATTTTGAGATTTTTCATGGAGTGGTTATTCTGGGTGAAATGGTGTCCAACTGGAGTACAGTAAGTATCCTCATTGGAAAGAAAGACATTTGAAATTAAAATGATTATGTTCTTCAACAGTAATAAGTCAGGACTTAATATCGACATTGAATTCTTATCTCATTATCAAAATTTCTTATAACCTCCAACATTCATGCTTGGAAATATATATGTGTGTTTATTAATTATTTTTTATTTTTTTTATTTTTTTTACTTTTTGTTCTCTGCCTTCATCCTGAGTTTGGTTACAGCCCTATGGTTCCTTAGATGTAAAACTATTTACGACCCCAATTTACTTACTCTGGTCTGCACCCCCACACACTTGCACGGCTGGCTGATCAGAACATTATTTGTTAATCCTGGAATTTTTTTGCTGTATTTGTGATTCTATAATCAGTATTGACTCTGACTCGACAAAGAGAGAAATGCTCTCGAAAGCTCGTCATGAAACCTATGAATATGTTTGTCCAATAAAAAAGGTATCACTATATACTGCAATACTCTGATTATTCATCTGGATTACTGGACATTCACGGCTACCTCACTCTTCATATATATATATATATATAAATATATATATAGAGAGAGAGAGAGTGAGAGTGAGAGAGGGATAGAGAGAGTGGAAGGAAGTGATAAAGTGAGGAAAGGGTAGAATGAGAGGGAGAAAAATGTTAGAGAGAATGATTATATGCCTCTTCTATCCCTTTCTCTCCATCTCTCCTTCTACCAATCCCCCCTCCCTCTCCCTCTCTATCCCCCCTTTTATCCCTCCCTTTCTCTATCCCTCTCAGCCTAGGTCAGGTATTTTGTGACTGAGCCAATAATGATACAAGGAGATACTATTATAACAACAAATATACTGAGAAAGAGTAAAACTGCATAAATAAATAATGTGTTAAATGAGCAAATAGATTAATTAAACAAACAGAGACTAAACAGCACGGGGGATGGACATCTTGCACATACAGAAGGACAGGGTGATAATTCACCAGACCAGAACAATAAAGTTGCACCCCAAGCTAGTTCTGCATGATTCAGTAATGTTTTGTTTCTCCCTCCATTTTAAACATAATTTGAATAGCATGTGGGAGAAGCATCTCAAACCTCCAACATGCTATTTAGACTATGTTTAACAAAAATACATTTGAATAAATCTATGTGTCTTTTTCAAAATATTTATTCAGTTTATTGGCTGCCTGTACATAATTAATATTAAGCTGCAAAAAATATTTGAGTGGTTAATTAAGTATATATATATATATATATATATATATATATATATATATATATATATATATACACACAGTATATATATATCTTACACACACAATAAGAGAGTACACCCTCTCCTTATAAATACAAATGGTCATTTCAGAGAGGTCAGACAAAATGCAGTCCACTGGAGTAGGAACTGGCAACCCACTCCAGTATCTTTGCCATAAAAAACATATGGATAAACACAACCAGAAACACATATGTACCTGGTGTGCTGCATCCATGTGGTCACTGAGAGTCAGACATGACTTAAGGACAGAACAACAGCAACAAGACATAGAGAAGGATATGGACTCATCTGAGCTCTGCAGTTGCTTCTGTCTGGTATAGGCTGGGGTGGTGACAAACAGGTCGCAAAATTGGTGTGTGGAGCTAGGTAGTCAGAATCAATAAGTCCTTCAGAGTTTTATGAAGGCTCAATCATGAACTGTGAGTTGTTTTTTTTTCAATAAACTTTATTGAAATTGTCAGGATTGCACCAATGTATTCACTTCCTGGGGGACTGTAAAAGGTACTGTCCCTGCAGGATCCGGGACTTTATCTTCCTGGCCATTCTGATTGATGCTACATTTGACAGGCAGACTCAGTCCTAAAAGTTAGAGCAAATGTCGGGAAAAGACAATATTTTGACTGTTATTTTTTAGTTCTCACATGTACCCTGACCTTTAATACTAGACGAGTCACCAGCAGGGGGCTAGATGTGATAAGTCATTGTGTTTAACTGCAGCACAAAGGGTTTTGTGACAGCAGTAGCTATAAAAAAATTGAGTATTGAACATTTATTTGTTATTTTTAATTATATAAGTTATAAAATTAAGTAAGTGATGGGGGGATTAAGTCAGTGCATTCATTTTGGGAGGGCGGTTTCCTATTTGCCCCTGAAAACCAGCCACCACGGACTCAATATATTCAATATATTTAGAAAAGCAGCCATCAAATTGCTGGAATGTAATTTTCATAACAAAAGTCCTTGCACACTAAGCCCTGTTACTAGGGTTAATGGAACACTAGTAGTCCTGTAAATATACATATGAAAACTAGAGAAAAAAGCACCTCATTCAATAACTAGCCAAGTCCATATACTGGCTCAATACATTTTATAGTAATCAGTATACGGCAGTAATATAAGCTAAAACACAACTTTTATTAAACCATATCAAATATTGGTTATAAAAAATATTTCATAAGAACATATAAACCAATGGCTATGATGCCTCAAGTGTTTTACTTTAGAAAGAGTTCTCAAATATATGTCTATATAGTCTGACAAAATAAGAATGGTGAAGGTGGTAAACATATCAATTGAGAGAATGAGCTTATATTTGCTTTGGATAGTAACACATAAAATGTATCAAATAATCATAGCTACCTGATTAACAGGCCTTAAATATATACATATATGAGAGGTTTTTGGTGGTATTCTTATGATTAATAGCCATAATATTAATTAGTGGTTGCAAAACTGTCCTACCACCATACTGTCTAATCAACAACAACTTTTCATATATGTTCTTTAGGGGACCTTCTATTCCTATAGATATATCCAACAGTCAGGTATATTTTAGTATAATAGAGTAAGCTCACAATTTTAGTAGGAAAAAGGTATTATTTTTCCCAAACTGATTGTATATTACAGACTCATATTGTCAGAAGGTTAATGTAAAATGCTAACATATTATTATCCTAATCACAGTTATACAATGGGCATCAAAGACATAGATAAGATTAGTAAGGCTCTTAATTCTCTTATATTATAACAAAAAAATAAAAACTAAATGTAATTCTTATAATATACTAAAGATTATGATAAAATCCAGGGAATAAGTTCCCCAATTAAGTAGACTCATAGGTCCTCATTCAATTCGGGGCTCGCAACTCCATTGCAGACAGCCGATTGTCTGCGATTGTTGGTTGCCCAAGAATCTCTAGTCTTTCGATGCGAAGAGGTCCCTCAAGTTAAGCCCGATCACCAAATCCGAAACCATGCCCTCGAAAATAGCAGTTCTGGGTGGTGGTGGGGTTAATTTTAGGTACTGAGGGGGTACTTATAGTACCCCCGCGGGAGGGGTTAATTTTTTATTTAGCGCAGGTTCTTTAAGGTCCTTTCAGGACCCGTGAGGCGGGAAATTAGATTTTTTAAGTGCCGCAGGGGTCCAGGTTGGGGCCCCCGCTGCAAGGGTTAATGGGGGAACGCTCCAGGGGTCCCGATGGAGACCCTGCAGCATGGGGGAGGTTAATGTTAGTGCCACAGGGGTACTTACTGTACCCCTGCAGCATGGGGCGAACCATTTGTGTGCGCAAGCCCTTTAAGGACCCACAGCAGGGAATTTTTAATTTGTAAATGCTGCAGGGATCCAATATCGGGACCCCAGCAGCAAAGGGTTAATGCGGGGACCCTTCAGGGGTCGCGATTGGGACCCCTGCATCATGGGGGTTTAAACAGCTTTTTACTACAGGAACAAGAGAACCTGTGGTGGGAATGTGAGCAAGTCACTACTTCTTAAAATGAGTGAGGATGATGATGTGAAGACCTATCTGCTTGCTTTTGAGTGGGTTGCTACATGTGAAGCCTGGTCGCAACTCCAGTGGGCTGGAATACTGGGTGGAATAGCACAACAGGCATACTATGATATCACAACTGGTTATAAGTGTCTGAATAGAGAAATGTTAGATACGCCAAAGATAAACCCAGCTGTTCATGCTCAAATAATTAACAAGTGGAAATACAGAGGGAATCACAACATGCACATGGCTATGTCCAGAATTCAACTCTACAGAAAAAAATAGTGAAGATAGTTGTACTAGATTGCTTTCTTGAAAGGACTACCTCCAGGTATGCAAGAGATGGCAGGACAGTGAGGATATCAGTCCCTTGAAAAATGAGTGGCTCAGATTGAGTTACATAGTAATTGAGTCCATCAAGTTAAAACTTTTTAGATCTCCTCTGATCAGCAACATGCAGATTAATTGTTAATTCATACAGAGGAAGGCAAACATTAAAAAAACAGTGAAACTTTGCCAATTGTCTCACAAGGGAAAGAAAATTAAATTCATTCTTGGCCCCAGATACTGGCAATCAGATTCCTCCCTGGATCAATACTCCCTCTATAGTTATCCAGGATAACCCTGAATGCCCTTTTTATTTAAAAATATATCCAACCCCTTTCTAAAATGATCTATTGTATCCACTGCCACCACCTCCTTTGGTAGAGAATTACACAGTTTAACCATTCTTACCCTGAAGAACTCTTTCCTTTCTTTTTTAGGTGAAATCTTTCTACTTCTATCCTCAAAGGATGTCCTCTTGTTAGTTGAAAACCTTTTGGCGCAAAATGTTCACTTGACAAAACTTTATATTGACACTGGATATATTTATATAAGGTAATCATATCCCTCTTTAGATGCCTTTTTTCTAGAGAAAATAGGTTTACATATATTGTATGCATGTGTGTATGGGTGTATGAATTATGTTTTAAATTGTGTATGAATCATTAAGCATAGTTAATATTACATAATTAATTAATATGACAACAATTATAGATATCTTAAGCCAAATAATATATATAGTCATGATCTATATTAGGCAAATCGACTGATAATAAATCACCAAATGGTCTTTTCCACACAAGCCTCAGAAATGGACTTGTCTTATGGACACAATGCTGGTATTAGTATTTACCCAAAGATGCTGGGGTAAGCAAAGGCAGGTACGATTTATCACAATTTGAATCATACTGATATCTACAGGACATTTACAGATGACATTTCCCACCAGCTGCTAGAATGACTGAGCATAAAGTTAAGATTTGACAGGCTGGGACAGTCTCCCAGGTATGTCTATGATGAGTATAATTGGACATTATCTAACTGATATAGGTAGTAGCGTTATCTGTAGGAAAAGGAACAGGAGCTATGCAGAATAGACATTTTTGCATGCACACAATATCTAGTGTGTTTGGATTTTCACCTAAGAGTCAGCTGTAAGTTAACTGGTGGTATTCATTGAAAGGAGTAGCAGGATGTAGTTATAATCCTGCTATTTAGGGGGATTTTTAAAAATACTAAAGCTACAAATCTGCTATCGCACATCATAAAATGTTTCTTTTTGAATATAGACTAGTGCTTAAATAGTTAAGAATTTATATTTTTAATGCCTGCACTGATTGGTTTAAAAATCAAGTCAGGACCTCTTTATAATTATACATAGGGTGTGTCACAGCCCTGCACCAACAGACTCATGGAGCTCTATGAAAAACTTAGCAACACCATCTATTACAATTAAAGACATTTAGAGGTTGCCCTGACTTTTATAAAAACAGATTTACAGGGATTCAAATAATAATTAAAATAACTCTTACAAAATATTTAGTTTGAATGAAAAAAGTGTTGTAATATTTACAACTTGCCCTTTTAGATAGCAATGTATATCCTTACTGTTTATTTAAATTTAGAATGATACATGACTGTAGTCTGTTGTTGCAGGTAATCACAATAGCTATTACTCTGAATATTCTCTGAAGTTTGAAGCTGCTCATCAATTTTCATTCTGGTATAATCTTATGTTGACAGATGACAACAAAACAACCTTTACCTTGACTGTGATTTGTTGTCATTGCTTAATCGGGATTGTGAGCAACAACAGGTGTGAGAAATGCTGATAAACCCATGCATGAATCCTACAGATTGCTACATTATAATTTTTGTAAAGTGAAGTTGATTAATTGGTTTTGATGGCAAGGGTCTGTTGCTTGTTTTCTTCACAACGTTACAATTTATTCATCAAGGAAAGAGAATAATTCTTTCCCTATATCAGATTCTCCCAGAAGACTAATCATGAATTAACATTGTCACAGTTTTATTTACTTGACTGATGCGTTCTTGCAGAGGGTTGCAGATGGCAACATTACACTTTTCTGTTGATTACTTTGATTGATTAGTCTCAAATTAAAGTCTGTGTTTAGGTGCATTCGGTTGGTGTTAGTCTCACACAGCTGCCATATCCACACAGCTGACAGATGTCACAAGGTCTATTCTTGTTTAGCTATGGTATTCAATCACTCAAACTTAAATTATATATTTTTTTCTAAAGATCTCACCAGGGATATTTCCACATTGGTCTTGCTACAATTTTAGATCTAATTGTAACTTAGCCTGAAGGCATAAAACTGGACCCTTGTATGACAATTCAACAGGCTTTATACCTTCTAAAATATAACATAGAAAACTCGAACAATACCTGTTCTATTAGAGATTACTAAAGTTTGTATGAATTAGTTGGCAATTTAGTATATGGTCTAATGTAGTACTGGCAGGGAAAAAAAGATGTACATGCTGCAAAGGTGGACCTGCAATCTAGTGATTAGATAAAATATGGCACATCATTAACAGTAACTTATTAGACTGGTTGATTAATTTTCCTCCATATACTGTATATTTTTTATTTATTTAGTTTCTTATTTTATTTTATTTTTTGCTAGCTTTTAATTTATAATATGAATATGAATATGTGGGTAGAGACAGGATGGGGTAAAGTATGTGCAGCCAATGGGGGAAGGGAAAAGAAGATGATGGAAATCAGAAATACAAAGGGAAGAATAACAAACATGGAGCCCTATTATAATCTGGAATGTAATTTGCATTATACCTCAAAGTCGACTGCAGAAGCTTTTTTCCCCTACATTACAGGTCAAAGCTCCACATCAGTAATCTTACTAAGCACAGCCATATCTCATAAACCCTAGCCTTTGCAGTAAGTATGAAGTCTCAGGTTTTACTACAAAAGTCAGTTCTCAGTAAATTACTGAGCTCAAACTAAACTATTCTAATGAGAATCCACAGGGATTCCTTCCATTTATGCACACAGTGGAGGGAATCTACCAGGGAATCCATTCCCCACTCACTGCCTGATCGCCTCCTTCCCCCCTCAAAACCATCCCCCTTTGCCTATCACCCCATCTACATAACCATGGGGGTCTACCAAAATGTTAACGCTGGTCAAGGGGGTCCTTATAGGACCTCCCTTTCACCTATAACTTGCTAAATTCATTCATCTAATCACCTCACTCCTCGCTGGCCTCCCCATCACCCTCTTATCACTACTCCAATCAATAATGAATGTATCAGTGGCAGAGCTAGTGCATAGAGGGCACCAGTGCAAAAAGAAAATGTCCCCCCCCCGCTTCAACATCAACGTGGTATATACATAAAATATATATTAAATATATATATAAAATAAATATATGGGTCTGTGTTAGTGTTAGTGATGTTGCAAACATCCAATTTTCGGTTCGCGAACAGCAAACGCGTACTTCCATCAAATGTTCGCGAATGGGCGAACCGCAATAGACTTCAATGGGCAGGCGAATTTCAAAACCCACAGGGACTCTTTCTGGCCACAATAGTGATGGGAAAGTTGTTTCAAGGGGGCTAACACCTGGACTGTGGCATGCCGGAGGGGGATCCATGGCAAAACTCCCACGGAAAATTACATAGTTGATGCAGAGTCTGGTTTTAAGCCATAAAGGGCATAAATCCCCTAACATTCCTAAAGTGTTTGGAATAACATGCTTTAAAACATCAGGTATGATGTTGTATCGATCAGGTAGTGTAAGGTTTACACCCGCTTCACAGTAACAGACCAATCTCCCCGTTTAATGCACCGCAAACAACCGCAAACAGTCCCTTTGCACAACCGCAAACTCCCCATTTGCACAAGGTTGGATACCAAGCTAGGCATGTCCCGTTCCTTGTCCTCACTGATGTAATTGAAGGTCTCTTCCTCCACCCAGCCACCAAGGGTCCCCGAAAGGTGACAACAAGCCCCTTGGGACGCCTGCTGTGTTTGGTCTTCCACCTCCTCAAAGCCACCTTCCTCCTCTGACTCCTCTTCTTCAGACTCCCAGAGTCTGGGGGCTTCCACTGCCCAGCATGGAAGATTATACACAGGTCAGAGTCTGGGGGCTTCCACTGAACAGCATGGAAGATTATACACAGGTCAGAGTCTGGGGGCTTCCACTGCACAGCATGTAAGATTATACACAGGTCAGAGTCTGGGGGCTTCCACTGCACAGCATGGAAGATTATATGCGTTGCCTCTGTCTGCATTATTATAAGGTGTGTACTGTTAAGTAGTACTTTTCCTATCGGTTTAATCCCTGTTACGTCCACTATCAGGTGACGTGTATATGGCATGGATTTTTGGAAGCGGGAGATGGAAAAAGATGCTTGGTCGTCCTCCCACTTCAAATTTGGGGCACTGCGCATGCAATCTAAGGTGCCACCAGATATGAGTGTCACTGTGCACTGGCAAAAGTTGGCAGAGTAGATGCAATAGGCTTCACACACACGCCTGTAGGCAGGCAATTGCTATTCAATCTATTACAGTCAAAAAATTGTTGTTTTATTTCACTGAGCACAATATAAGCTGTTTTTATTCTGAAAGCACATATTACACATAAACACATATTTATTAAGATCTTGTTTATAAAATATAATTCCGATTATTTGTATAAGATTAAAATACATACTAAACATATTAGATGATTAGTTTCTGTTTGTTGAATACCATGCATCCTTTATTTTTTCTCTTTGCTCAGAAATGAATATTTTTGATAGAACTGATGGAATTGTTTTGTTATGTTATTCAATACATTTTGCCCATCAACTGAGTAAAGTATATTATATGACAATATATACCATAATCACAAACAAAGGCCCCTATGAAAATCACGTGCTCTAAGTTAGGGCACTTCCATAGATCATTTACGCCCCCAAATTGCGTCACTCAGCCGGCGTCCATAAACCATGCTTTCCGCTGTAGCTGTGAAGGTGCTGGGATTTCCAGCACCCGCCAAAACCATTGCTTCAACGACAATTAAACACAAGTAATAGCTGTGGAGTCACCATAGGAACCAATGGGAATCGCAAAAGGGCTAATTAACAGCCTTTAAAAGCCTTGTCCAAATGCTCAAAATGTGATTGTATTGAAACTGAGCAAGTCATCACACAGGTCTCAGGAGTTTGGAGGGTTTTTGAAAGAGGGAGAGACAAAGAGAAAACAAGCTTTTTGGTGTTTTTCCTATTGTTCCATTCTATCAAGGTATATTATATCACACTTACAAATAATATTAATAACAGATAATAAACACACACCTAGAGTAATAATGCACATATATAATCATATATATAGCCAGGTCACAGCACTTATTCACCCCCTCCCTCTCCATACCCTTACAGGTAATATCAAACACATAGTACAAACATTTTTATTTTCCCTCACACACACATACATAAATATATTATTTTCATTTATTTGTTTTGTGATATCTTGAGGAGGGGAGGAGAGTAGTTGGAGAGCAGGAGAGGAGAATAGGAGTGTGACGGTAATATCTGTGGAGAAGAGAGGGGGTGAAATTGCCCGGAGAGGGGAGGTAGGAGGAAAGGAGCAGAAGTAGATGGTGCTCACAGGAGAGAGGGAGTGGAGAGAGTAGGCTCAGTACAGCAAGAGGCTGAGGTGAGATTAAGGGAAGGAGAGGCTCGCAAAATATAGGGACAGGGGGTGGGGCCTGATCCCAGGGGAAAAGGTAATGAACGGAAAGGACAGGCCTCAGGGCCAGAACAGGGAGTGCAGGAACCCTAGACACAGTTAGGAGGGCAAGAGACTACAGCCAGGCGCAGGGGCCACAGTTACTCCCATAGGATGATTGTTTTCTTGAGGAACTACGTGAATTGTATCATTGGTAGTGGTAGGGACTTGAGGCCAGGGGAGGGATCCCAGGTGTGGAGAAGGGGGGCAGCAAAGGTCACTGCTCTGGGGTTTGCTTTATATGATGCTTGTGCTCCACTCTGCAGCCTGTAATAAGTAATATTCCTATGGTTATAGCATTTTCCTGTCAGTATAAACAGTTAACACAGGCTGTCATTCAGCCTACTGCTATAAGAAGTCCCTCCTCTACAAGGCTCGTTTTAGCCTCTGTAGAAGCCGAAAACGCAAAACGTGTGCGTCAGGCTAACTTTGTCCATTCTGGCATTCCGTACCTGTTGACGTCAGACGCGCAGTGAGAGCACTGGAGTGGCTGTCTCCGCATTTAGCCTTGGTTACATACAAACTAAGACTTATGATAGTATAATACAGTATAGGGCACTAGGTTTTCTCTGACAGCCTTTAGAGGGGAATTGGTGGACCCTTAAACCACCAAAATAAGTAGGGACAGCAGTTACTCATTGAGTTGGAGCTGCTCTATATACAAGAAGGCACCTGAATTATTTGGCTCATAGTGGACCCTTATCATTACCTCTTTTCTAGCTATATTTACCAATTGGGATTGTATTACTTTTGACACTCTGTTAGATGTGTGTTTGCCTGTATCTGTCTTGAGCTTTATAATTAACAGCTATATAGGTATGATATATTGTGCCTTAGTAAAAGTTTTGACTTTAAGTGTCCTTAATATTTTGGTGTGTATGTTAGTATTAAGCTGCATTGAAATGGGGGTGGCATATTATATCTACACCTACAGTTATACTATCACTGAGTATGCTACTATATGTTAAGACTGTAATCCAGTGCTCCACTGTTGTGAAGTTGTAAATGTGGTTTTAACCGTCGTTTTTTAAATGTGCATCATCTCTTGTCAAAAGCATTCCTTAGTGACCATCTATTGTTGTTATGCTAATAATAACCATATGTGTCCACAGAGAAGAACATTGTAGACTATGTGATGGTGTATAGCCACAGCATTTCAATTTATCTACAGTAAACTCTCAGTTAACCCATGGGGATTCAAAGATGCGGATAAATGTAGTTTCTGGTTGCCTGAGAGTCATTATTAAAAGAGGCCTAGAATAGCTTAATTGCAGAGACATACAGTGGAAGAAATCTAGGTGCCTGTAAGCATTTTGTGGCATGACAACCTGGCTCCTGGCATTTGTTGAACCCTGTAAAATGTAATTTTATTTAAAGTACAGTATTCATTTTTTTTCTGGTTGCTTCAGAGTTCTGGTTGCTTGAGTTCTAGTTAACTGAGAGTCTACTGTATATCTCATTGCCCTTGTACAGATACATATTTTTTTAAATGACCATGACTGTGTTTGTGTTCACTTAGTACCAATACTGATATGCCTGTTGACTTGTATAGTCAAACTAAAATCAGTTGAGCAAACCCTGCATTTAATAATGAATTGCTGAAACAATCTAACAGAACATTATTTAGTCTTTTGTGATTTTCAGATATTGAGGATGATGACCCCTGTTTGCAATCAAAATTAATGGCTTCATGTTTACACTTAATGATATCATTATCATCAACTAGCCTCTGGTGAAATATGTCTTCATCTGATTATGCTTATTGTTGTGTAATGTTCACATGTGACTCTAGTAGATACTATGCATCATTGTTAGGCATTTTAAAACATTTTGGCTTTACATTAGTCCTTTTTCAAAACAGCCTCTTGCCCTCCTGGGAGTTATACCAAATACACTGTTAATGCACAGTTGTTTATATATGTGACTGAGATGTGTATATAATAAACATATGTTTTGTTATTCCTTAGACTCTGAATCTGTATTCATACTTTTTAAAGATCTGGGACAACAACATGTATCACATATGCAAAAAACAAACAAACCCACAAAGTATAATACACAAAACAACCTTCATTAGACACATCCTGGGTTAAGTTATGGTGGATGTATATATTACTTTGATCTAGTGATGATATGCAGTGAGCACCTCTATTTTGGTATTTTGTGTTTTGATGATATGCATGTATGTAATAATGACATGTTTATCCAGCTTTGAGCAGATATTTCCTGTTTTCCAATGCCTGTTACATCACAGGTCAAATGTGGCATTAGCAATGATATTTCATATTTTTTGTATGTTTTACCATGCTTTTTCATTGATTTCTAGTGTTGTCCTGTCCCTTTAAGAGTTGCTGTTGCAGTCCACCATGGTTTTAAAATCCACTGTGAGTGGTTTTTAGTTACCGTAATAATTTCCACTTTTTTAAATGTTATAGCAGTGCCCTAATTTGAGAGTGAACTGTAAAATCTTATTGGGGGTGATAGACTCTCGGAGTAACTCGTAATCTATAGACTTTTTTTATTTTTATTTAAAGTTTAAATATACAAAACATCACAATGAATCACATAAAAGGTATACATTACAACAATAATTTCATCCATTTACCCTAGGTGTCAGAAGCGATAATAAATAGAGCAAATTTGTTCAGCTACATAAGATAACCCACAATCCAATAATAAAGGCAGGAATAGGTGTAAGCAAACTGTCCATGTAGACAGATGAAAAATATTACATGTTGAATTTATCTCACCTTTTTGGATCATAATTTGGGAGTTTCATTATTGTGGAGACTGCAGCACGTTATAGTTTCTCTTTGATCTTTGTTCAATCACCTAACTTCTTGCTGACAAACTTTATTCCGTCTAGCCGAAGAAGGAGGAGGAGGAGATAAGGGAAAATTAGGGAGGAATTGTGCCCGAGGGAGAGGATCTGGGAGGCAAGTGAGATTGCAACGCCGGGGTTTTAGTTGAGAATAGTATCCCAAATGGTCCATTTTAAAGGGTCTTGTTTTAACTGTAGTTCGGTGTTAAAGTCTCTCTCTAACTCACGATTTTTCCCTACCATGGTCAAGATTTCAGATAATTTGGGGAGAAGTGTTTTCTTCCAGTTTCTTGCAACTGCAGTTTTAACAACTATAAAAATTTGGGTCATAAACCCTATATTTTTAGTTGACGTTTTAGCAGGAAACAAGTTAAACAATGCTATCTGAGGATCAGCTTTGATGTTTATCTTTAGAATATTAGATACGTATTCAAAGCAGTCTTCCCAAAGTGAAAGAGATGTAGGGCAGTTCCACCATATGTGAAACATATCTGCTGGATTTCCACAGTTCCTCCAACATAGTTTGGTTTCTGGGTTAAAAGATATAGAGTATATTTTAACAGGAACCCAGTACCATCTATTTAAGATTTTAAATTGGATTTCTCTTTGGTTTACATTTTTCACAAACCTGTTTAAAGATTTTAAGGCTTGTTGCCATAAGTCTTTAGACACCCGTATATGCATGTCTTTTGCCCAAGTTTCCATAAGTTTAGTTATGTCCCGCTGAGTTTGAATGTGGATAATTTCACTACACTTTGATATCAGATGTTTAAAATTTTGAGACTCTATCAAAGTGACCAAATAGTTTGAACTAATTGAGTTATTGACTTTGATTCTTTGTTTCAGAACTTGTGTTAATTTATATAAAGTGAACCATGTTTTATTCGAAATATTGTATTTCTTTTTTAGCGTGTCATAATCTAGTATTTTACCATTGTGTTTGTCTACAATATGGCCCAATAAATATATCCCTTTCTCTTTCCATTCTGGTTCCAGAAGGATATGATTTAGACATGTTATAGTTGTCAAAGGGGTAAGGTCATTGTAGCTCTCTAAGAGTTTACATTTCTTGTTCATTTTTATCCAATCCTTTACCATGTCGATCAAGACAGTTGCCTTAGGGTTGATATAGGGTATAGCTAGTTTTGGAAAGTAGAAAAGGGCATTAAGATCAATGGAGGTAAGCATATCGCTCAGTGCCTGGTTTTCAAAATGACCCACTAGAGGTTGGGTCCACTTTATGTATTGCTCTAGTTTGATTGCTTCCTGGTAATGAGAGACCATTGGGTACGCTATACCTCCTTTATTAAATTTTCTACACATTATTTCCCGTTTCACTCTAATCTGGCCCTTTTTGTTAATATATCTGTCTATCAGCTTCTGGAATTTAGCCAGCCATTGGCTTGTAATTGGGAAAGGGAATGATCTTAGCACATAGTTGATTTTGGGTAGAAAAGACATTTTTACAGAAGCAATTCTGCCGGAGAATGAGATGTGATTTCCCGGCCAGTTCTCAATAAGGTCCTTGGATGTTTTATATAATTATTCAAGTTTGAGTCTAGCATACTTCTTAAGTCCAAGCTGAACTTAATACCTAAGTGTGTGAATCCTTTTGTATGGGCTAACTGATATTTGTCCAAGAGGAATTCATCGTCTTTTCCAGCCATATTAATGCTCAAGGCTTCCGATTTTTCTATATTTAATTTGTAATTCGACACTTTGCTGTAGTTAGCGATTATTTCCATTAGAACCCTCATAGATTTATGTGGTTGCTCCATATAGACCACTACATCGTCGGCAAAGAGGGAGATTTTATATTCATTTTTGCCTATTTTAATCCCTTTAAAATTTGGAGAAGTCCGTATTGCTATAGCCAAGGGTTCTAAAATCAGGGCAAATAAAATGGGAGACAGCGGACACCCTTGACGGGTGCCGTTTGTTATCCCAAAGTAGTCTGACTGTACCCCCTTGCCCAATACAGATGCCGAAGGGGCATTGTATAAGGCCGCTATTGCCTTCGATGCAAAGGCTTCAAACCCATATCTGAGAAGGGTCTGCATCATGAAATCCCACCCTACCCTATCAAATGTTTTTTCCGTATCCATTGATAAGAATAGAGTGGGAGTGCCTTTGTTCTTCGCTAAGTTGATTAGATGAATCATTTTATGAGAGTTGTCGAAGCCCTGCCTCTCTGAGACAAAGCCTGTTTGATCAGACTTTATTAGTTTTTTGGAAATTTCTGTGAGTCTTAAGGCCAGAATTTTTGCATATATTTTGGTGTCTATGTTCATAAGCGAGATTGGTCTAAAATCTTTGCAGGTATGTGCTTCCTTATTTTGTTTTGGGATAGTTATTATATTTGCTCTAAGCATCTCTGGGGGAAACTTTCCTATGTTTTTGATTTCGTTAAATGATGATACTATAATTGGCATTAAGCCTTCCATTAATTTTTTATAGTAGGCTGTAGAGAAGCCGTCTGGGCCTGGTGCTGTATAATTTTTTAGGTTCTTGATAACTCGTCTAATTTCTACCTCTGTTATTGGGCTGTTTAGTGCCTCCTTATCTACCTCTGATATAACTGGAAAATGGATTAGATCTAAGAATGACGTTATATCTTTTGAATTTGGAATTATAAAGTTATCTCCCGAGCTCAAATTATACAGAGATTGGTAAAATTTAGCAAATGAGTGTGTAATTTCTTTGGGCTTAAAGATTTTTTTGCCCTGACATTCTAAATAGAGGATTTTTTGCTTTTGATGATATTGTTTTTTGATCTTATTAGCAAGGTCCCTCCCTATTCGATTATCGAAGTGAAAGGATCTCTGTTGTAAGCGCCACAAGCAGTTGTCTGAACGTTTTTGGTTTATTTTATTAATTTCCTTTCTTATTGAATTTATCTCTTGAATTAGAGTATCGTTTATTTATTTTTTATTGACTTGTTCTAGTCCATACAGCTTTACATGTAATGATCTTAAAGATAATCCTCACTGTTTTACCCAGATACTTTTAATCTTGATAAGAATGCCTCTTATGTATGCTTTCAGTGCATTCCAAATTGTTATGTTCGAGGATACTGAGCCCATATTAATTTCTAGAAATGATTTAATTTCCGCTCTAAGAGTGTTTAGTCTATCCTTGTCTTCCATGATTTTGTCATCCATTTTCCATGTCCTACCAAAGTAAGCAGTTCTTGTTTCCTGTAATTGGAGGGAGATTGGAGCATGGTCTGAGATGGTTATTAAACCAATTTTTGCTGATTTAGTTATATTTAACAGAGACTCACTCACTAAAATATTGTCAATTCTTGAGTACATCTTATGCGAACCCGAATAGTATGTATAGTCTCGCTCAGTTGTATTTAAAAGGCGCCATGTATCGTACAAGTGGTATCTCGCCAGCAATTTGGAAAAATCTTGAGATGTTTTTTCTATGTGCTTATAGTTTTTAGGTAATTTTTTATAGTTTCTATCTATCTGGGGGTCCGGAGTCATATTAAAGTCTCCTCCCACAATAAGACCTCCTAAAGCAATCTTGTCCAGTTTTTTTAGTACACCCTTGAGAAAGGAGTTTTGTTTATAGTTGGGGGCGTATACATTTACTATTGATAGCTGTTGACTATTTATCTTCCCTACCCAGATGATGTACCGCCCGTTATCGTCCGCGACCACTAATTCTTCTTTTAGTCTTAGATTTTTGTTGAATATCATTACCACTCTTCCCGAGTTTTTTTTTTGGCATGCATTTAATACATGTGGAAATTTATATTTAGCCAAATGTGGGATATAACTTTTATCCCAATGGGATTCTTGAATTAACACAATGTCTGGGTTGGTTTTGTTCAACATTCTAGTAATGGAAGATCTTTTGGATGGAGAATTTAAACCCCTAACGTTGTAGCTCACTATTTTCAACCCCTTCGAGCCCCTCCCTTCTCGGAAACCTCCATTGTCCCCATCCCCCCACACCTTCCGACTACAGTCATCCTTCCATACTTACTACATCCACACCAAAGACCTTGTGGGTCCATTGCTTTCATTCAGATGTCACCCCTTAAAAATGGGATGAACTTCAGTCGCAACACCTTGGGCGTACACAGTGTTAAGATGTGTACAGTCCTCCATGGAGATTGTTCCAACGCATTTAAATCTTATTATGTCTAAGTACCCCTCTTGTTTTCTTTCTCCCCTTTCCTTTCATGCTTTGCTCCTTTTTTCCTTTATTTTCTCTTTCCTCTCCTTTCCCTTCTTCTTACCTTCCCCTTTTCTTCTCTTTTCTTCCCCCCTTCCTTTACATTTCCCTTCATTTTCCCTTCTTTCTTTCCCCTCCTTCTTTGCCTACTTATTCAGCTCATCCCTTAAAATTTTTAAAGAACTAGCTACCCAACGATTCAATTATGACTCTATCCAGTGCAGATAACATTTTATAAGCAGTTTAAGATTTTAATATTTCTTCGCACCTTACTTGGTAAAATGGGATAGTTATTTGTTAATCGAATTTCCTCATTATGTCTATCTTTTACATTACATACTTAGCGTGTGTTCTTTTTGTAAGGTGCCGTGAATATCTTATACTAATTTATACGGTATTTTATTATATACGCTGCTTTACCTTCTCAAAAGGAAAAGTATAATAGTAAACACAATTAAGATCCAACAACATTTTAAAGTGCAATATTTTCAAAGTGCTATGTTTGTGTTCAAAAGGAGGAGCTGTATAAATCTCTATTGTCTTAAATACACCTGAGACTGAGACTATTCCTCCTTAAGATCCCTTATTTCCAACTTCATTATAAAGTGCATTAGTTGCTCAAATAGTGTGGAATTTATTTACCAAGAGAAGTTAGTAAGTTATTAAAAGGCATCTAATATTACTCAACCCCTTGTTATTTAAGTGGAGTGGCTATATATTCATCAACTTTTCTCGTTATCTCTTCTTTTACATAACAATCTTAAAGTGCATTCTTTTAATAAAGTGCTGTGCATGTCTTATACTAGATTTTTACGTGTTTTAAACCCATGTATACGCTACTTTCTTTTCATAAAAAACAAAGTAAAATAATTAACAAAGTATTAAAGTGCAGTCCTTACAAAGTGCTGTGCAGTGTTTAAAGTGAAGAGCTTTTCTTTCTCAAAGGAGAGAGTGAAATAGAAAACAATATTTTAAAGTGCAAACCTTTCAAGGTACTGTGCTTATGTTTAAAAGGAAGAACAGTATAGATCTCTGATGTCTTAAATGCACCTGAGACTAAGACTTATTCTTCCTTAAGTCCCTGTGTTTCATATTGCATTATAAAGTGCATTAGTTTCTCATATAGTCTAATGATTCTTATCCAAGGAGAGTCAATGCATTTTTTAAACACTTTTAAAATCTAACAATTTGTATGGTTTAAATGTACGGTTTCCCCTATGACTTCTAAACAACAGAAGCCACCACAGAGGAATAAGAAAGAGAGAAGAAGAGAAAACCAAATGAAAGAGGTAGTAAAGAGACTCTTTCCTATTGTGGAAATCCACCAGCTGTCCACCAAAAAATAGGTATATCCATTCACCAGCCCCATTTGCTAAGAATATCTTCACCGTCTTTAAGTGATGTAATTTTGTACCATCTATTGTCTCTAAATATTGAGAGACCTATAGGGAAAACCCATTTATATGTGATTTCTTTATCCCTCAATTTCTGTGTAATCGGTAGAAATAATTTTCTTTTATTTCTTGTAGAGGAGGAGATATCTGAGAATATTTTGATGTGCGAGTATGGGGGGTCAAAACCTGTTTTACCATAACTAGCTCTGATTATTTGATTTTTTAGTGGCAGATGGTGGATTTTTACCAATATGTCTCTGGGGGAATCTGCATCGATGGTTTTGGGTTTAGGAATCCTGTGAACCGCATAAAACTTAAATTTAATATCCACAGAGTCCGGTACTAGATAAGTAAAAAGTTTAGTAAGGTATTGATCCAGTTCATCATTGAAGACTTTTTCGTCAATGCCTCGTATTTTCAGATTGTTCATTCTAGATCGATCTTCAAATGAGTCCACCTTATTTTCCAAAATTTTTATTTTAGCGTCCATTGTTTTGATAGTTTCTTTGGAGATGAGTTGTTCTTTTTTGATTATTTCGCACGTGCTTTCTAATTCTATTATTTTTGCAGTGTTTTCTTGTGTTGTCTTGAGATTTAGTAAAATTTGGTTTTTAAATTCGTCAAGAAATTTATTTTGAAATGTCTCTAGAATTTTTTCCAGTTTGCCCACAGTCAAAATTTCATCTTCCAAATTTACCGTGTTTATATCCAGCAGAGTGTCACCCATGTTTCCTCCAATAGCCTCTATTGATTTGTCACTTATTGGGGAAGCTAATAGGGACACCTCCGTAGTTTTGGATGCCATTTTGGGCAAAAAAAATAATTTGGATTTCGGCGGTGATCTTATTTTATCTTTATTTTTGTTCTTAGGAGGCATATTGTTCTTTATTTCAAGATTCCAATAATTTATATGGCTCAGGATAGATGGAATTATATAGGCTAGGGGAATTGCCAAGCCAGTATTTAAATAAATAGGCCTGATCAGAGCCTTTTAAATTGTTTTTTTTTTTTTTTTTTTTTATATTTTAGCCTTTTCATATATTTCAATTTGTAGATTTCTAAAGGGTAAATCAACTTAAGTAGTTTTTGGTTACTGAGGTCTGCCTTTGGTGGATTAAGGGACCCTTATCTTCTCTGTTTCCCCTTATTCCTTATTCCTTATGTCCTTGTGGGAATTACTACTAGTGTAGAGAAAAAAAACACAGGGGAGTAAAAAGAGAAAAAATAGTAATAATTCCACCCTATGTAGGCCAGATTTGTATAACCAAGATTCCAAGGCTGCTTAGTTATATCTGGGAACACACCTTTCTTTCTTCCTTCCCTTTTTTCCCCTTTTTCTTCCTTTTGTCTTTACCCTTCCCTCTTAGGTCGAGAACCCCGTTATGGTTTATAGGGACATTATGACCATAGGAGTGATAGTCCAAGGCTTACTCAATTGTTTGCCCAAATAGGCATAAAGAGAGTCACTGCGGAACCTATACTCCGCTATACATAGTTTGTTCCCGGGCAGCACATCAGTATTTCACTTTAAATATATAGAAGGGTGCTCTACTAGAGCCTTACCCGGCCTCAGGTGGTGGTGTCTGCTCCCAACTAGATCGACGGCAGGGGGTGGTCTATGGTGTCAGATCTCTTGGCTTTCCTCTTTATTTTTCCTTATCTTTCTTTACCTCTTTTTTTTTTTCTTTATATATATATTTTTTTTTTTCTGCGCTCAGCCACGAGTCTGGTAGAAGATAGACGCCACAGAGAAAGTTTAGGTGCAGGGTCCGGGGGAAGGGAATCACCATGTGTGAGGTTGGGGGTTCAATTCCGGCATAGAGTAGATTGAGGTAGATTGAGGGGTTAGATACAGAAGTTATCCCGTTTTCAGCGTGGGCTTCTCCATCGGACTAGACGAGCCTCAGCTCACGTATGCACATCCGGTACCGCCCACATTGCTACCCCAGACACTGTGTGAAAAGTTAACTGAAAAGTTATCTGTAATTTCCAACTTTGGCTTGCCGTAGTGACTCATAGCAGTTCTCTCACATTTTTTTAGGGGTGGGTGATCAGAATCATTTGTGCCATTACGGCACTTGTAATTGATTTTTCAGGGATTAGCATAGGGGCCTAATTTGGTAACTGGCAGGACACATACTTCCATGAGACATGTGTAATCAGTAATTACACAAGACTTATATGATAGCTTTTCAATGGGGCTGTGTCACAACCCAGGGGTTAGAGGACCAGATACACCCTAAACCCTTCATGCTTTCAGCCTACAGGACCACCCCTTAAACTGTGAAGGGTTTGGAAATCTCAGCACTCAGCTCCCTTTGCTAGGTCAGGAACAACAGGATCACGATAAAGGAACAAGGTGGAGATTAATTTAAGATAGGACCCAGCAGGATAATCAGGATACCAGCAAGTGATTTAGCTCAATAAAATAAATAAAGTCTTCTCTCATGAATGACACATACACTATGATTATGTAGAGCCAGCCAGAGCATTGCTTTATTGTCAAAAAACAACATATTTATAGGCACAGTAAAACAATATCATAACTGGGGGAGTGAAAACTTCAGCCCATAGGGCGAAGACCAGTCCCAGGCCCATATAAGAGAGTTGCTTCTGGGTAGCCAGAGGTTCTGAGGCCTTTGTAGCTTTTGACAACAGGGAGTCCCTGGCCCATATAAGGAAGTTCCTTCCTGCTCTTTGTACTTGGGAGAAGGTAATCTTTAATAAGAATTTTGGAGACCCCACATCTAAATAGCATATGTTTCCTTTAACTTAGTAAAAAGACTTAGAGTTAACCATTGTGTCACATCCCAGATCAGGAAAAAAGCTTATTAGAAAGAGGGTTACAAATACAGTTTAATAATAGTGATAATATTAATCATAATGTATAAGGGAATGATTCTGCCACACAAAGGCCCTCTCTTCATGAGTAAATGGTAGGCATATGAACAGATACATATATCCCTTTCAGTATTCTGCTAGTCATTCAGACATATGTATCCCACAGTTTCACCAATTCAATGCAATAACATCCTAGTGAACAGTTTCCTAGGATCCTAGACTTGTCTGCAGTAACAGACCTTGAAGGGAATAGTTCACATTAGTCCATAGCAAGTCCATAATTATATTTCTGTGAATGTTACCGAGAGGTTATGAATTAGGCCATGTGCAGGTCTACTGAACACAGGGTTAAATTAAGCTTTTTAACCTCCCACCCCATTAGCTCTTTGTTCCTTACTGACAAGTTGAACATTCCTTTGCCTTGGGTGGGTAAATAACAAGCTAGTATCACTAACGGGCAGGTAGTTGATCATTTAAATATCCCCTGTAGACATGATGTCTGATTAGGTTCTTCATGTACAGGAACAGTAAATCCAAAATTGAGTGACATAAACAATATGGAAGAAACAGGCAAATATATCTACAGGCTATAGATACTAGTAAAGATGTAACCCTATCAGTTGCTTCTTAAAACCCTGTTGCAATATGTTGCATTACTTATAACTGCTCCTAGCTTTGTGCCACATAAAATTCTAAGCCTATATGTGCAACGTTAAAACCCGCAATAGCTGCGGGCTCAAAATTTGGCTGAGTTACAGAGCTTTTAAAATTAGAACATGCGCGAGTTATGGGTTGGAGACGCAAACCTGTAAACCATTTGTTGAAAATTGGATGCGCAGCAGTTAAGGTGATTAATTAGTCAAAAGCCGTAGTTACAGGTTTATATGGAGCCAATGGAAACAGAGATCATCATAATTACGTCACAGGAAAATGGATTGGTTGGATTTCAAAGTCTTACAGAGTTCAATTACGAATTACGATCGGACCCACATTCCAGATATAATGCAATATTGATAAAGCCGTAAAGATGATATTCTAATACAAACGAGTTGCATTATATGTATTAACTTGTTGATTGCCGGATCGTTAGAACACGGAAATGAAACATTAAATAAAGTATTTATTTGGGTCGATTTGGGAGCTTGAGAATGTTGTGCTATTAATTCTAAGACCTAACATCACTTTCCCTGTTAATAAAAGTACAGTAGTGTGTGTACATGTGCATTTAAAGTGCTATGGATTGGACTTTAACCCCCTTGCAGGTCCTCTCTAGCACTGGTTGGCTTCTTGGCTCCATTTGCTGGTTATGGGCTTGAATGCCAGTGAATTCATTGCAATGTAAAAGCATCATTGGAAACGTAACAGGCCCGGGCTTGACAGATCAAAGGATATGCAGGCGCACAAGTCGAATTCTCATGTCCGATAGGAATTTCTCGCCCCTACCCCGCAAGTCGTCGGCAGGTTGCTTTACGAGGTCAATTTAATAGCCGTAAGTCTTGCAGGCTACATTACGATCTACGGTTTTACACGTTAGGGGAATTTAATGTGGCTTTTTGTCATGCAATAGGAGCACCAACATGATATATTCAGGTCTGTAGTCTCCCATCCTAGTGTCCCCAACATAACAACATTTTATGCAATATGTAGCTGTTGCAACCAGACTCTGTCGGTGAAGGAGGAACCCTTTTGAACAACACTTTTACAAGCCCTGACCAGCCAAACTCCCTTTCAGCCAGGGCTAAATCGAATTGGGATTGTACAGCCATGGTTGGGACTTCTACAATGAAAGTCTATGGGAAATATTTCTCCATGTTAAATCCAAAAGAAAGTAGGTCTGTTTGTGATTAGCCCATTCAAAGTTCCTGGGCCAATAGGCCCTCCCATGATTGGCTCACATTGGAGCCTGGGGAAACTTCAAGCTGGAACTTCACTTTGGTTACTCGGATTGGCTTCCAGATGATCGGCTGGCTGCTTACATTTAAATGGATCAATGTGATTTCAGATTGTGTGTGAATTAGGTTATTGGCACTAATGAAGATGTTTATGTCCACTAGCCTGCACCCAACCTCGGACAAAAGGGAAAGGACCTGCCAATAGTATTCATCCCAAAGAACTGCTTAATACCAGGACCCCTGTGTAAGAGCTAGCCCAAAACATGGAAAAGGAAACTGACTTATAATGGCTGTTGTAACAACCAAGAACTATTTCCTAATTAACTATGCAATTACTGTGACAGTCATAACTGGCTGTAATAACTTGAACACACTGCCATGCATGTTGCAACTGGATCAACCAGCATTGCTCAGTCCACTACTATTCTCTAAGAGTTGTTACAGTGTTCATTATGCCCTGACATTGTAATATATGTGTTTGCCAGCATAGCAAGTGTACAAGCCTTACATGTTCAGAATTGTGCCCACCTTAAACTTTACACTGCATTATGATGCATAATCCAGATATACTGTATGTGTGCGTGCTTTAATAACCTTGTAATTCTGTGGGGATCATTGCACCATGTCCCAATGAGATATATATATATATATATATTTTGGCATTGTTCATAGAATGTAGTACTATGGAAATAGGAATGTTGTGTGTTTTACTGCTATTGTAATAGCCTGTTCCTACCTATAATATTCCTAGCCTCATGGTAATATTTGGCCCCATATTAATACCCATAGCATTTAATTGTTCTGATCCAGTTTCCATTAATACCTTTTCCTTTGTTCTAGAGAGCTGCTCGCTTGCAGCTCAGGTAATGTTGACCAGCGGCCAGGAGAGGGCTGACCCTTCTATGACATCAACTCTATCCCCACATGCACAAGACTTTTCTGATTGGCCTATGCTAATTCAAGCAATACATTAAATTAATCTCACTCGTTCTTGTGCACTTAGGCAGGGAATTTAAACTTGTTCACTCCCAAAATATGACTTTCCCTATGATTCCGTTTTTTTCTTAAATACCCTGTATTCTTCTCCATTAAAGTAGTTCCAGTTTGATGGTACATAAAAACAGTGTGCTGTCATTCTTGGGAAAAGGGCTCCATGACCTATATCACTTAATGGTATTCTGATACTTGAGTCCTAACTTAAATGGAACTACATCTGTTCCTGTGTTCCTGGCCTCCTGTATCCTGATACCTGGAGAAGCAAGCAGGGAGCTAAGATTGCCAAACCAAATCTAGGGGTATTCCAGTAGCTGAAAGCTACAGGGATTGAGGCGAATGTCGTCCCCTCACCTCTGAGTCATCACAATACCTGGTAGAAATTACATTGCAATTATCAAAAACCACACAGTCTTAACCTTCACAATCTTGAAGTCCATAAATTCAGGGGGCTATGACAGTATGGCCTTGGGCCAAATAGGGCCCCTGCTTGTGGTGTTTGGAGAAGTCCCATCCTGTCTCCAAAATACAGTCATGACAGGCTGCAAGTAAGTTGTCATGTTTAAACTTATTTTCAGATAACATTTAATAACTCATTGTATTTTTACAATACATCTATTTGTAAAATGTCGTGATGGGATGGGCCAATTTAAATAAGTATATCATTAACAGTTACAACCATTTTATATTTTATACTTGGCTATTTTGCAAACATTAGGCTGGGTACACTAAAAGGAGATTATAAAACATTAGCTTCCAATAAATAATTTTTTATTACATTATATATGCTATATTTAGACAGATTTACATACAATATAGTATTAAGCAAGTATTTAATCCTTAATTAATACTTGTACAATCTGAAGGCTACATTAAGTATATATATTTGAGTAGTCCACAGACCTTGGAAGTTGGTTTATTGCATAAAGATATTCTATTGCAACACCATTCTTTACTCTTTTTAGATATTTTATCTCTTTAATAAATTATAAACTGTTAACATATATGGATATAAACACTATTTAACTTATCTATTATGGCAAATGAATACTATATTTGGCAGAAGATAAGTGAGATACATGGGGCAGTAAACTCTAATAAAGGGCATCCTAAAGTAAAATGTTATAGTGTGTATGTAAACATTGTTATAAAATCTATAATACATTTACACAGAAAATCTGTAGGGTGGAAATGTTGCTCCTACTCTTGTCCTGACTGGTTATTTGGCATAAAGTGAAAAAGGAATGTAAGACCAAATTGTTTGATTATTTCCCATTTTGGAATAGAAACTAGCTAAATAAAATTAGTAAACAGATTTAATACAAATTAGGTTAATAACTATTAAGCATATTTCAGGAACCGCGTACCAGAAATTTAAAGCCTTCATTGGTGAGGTTGCAAAATGAATCTAATGAACATAATATACAAAGATTTGTGAGTACTACTTTAAATGAACAATCTAATGCTAGTGTCAGTCCATGTGCACAAACATTAGCAAAATCAAGCACTGAAAGTAATCTGGCAATGCTGCAGGCAGCTATACAGCAGCAGAAACTGGTAACAGGAGTCTCCAGAAGCAAACTGGGTGCTGAAGGCAGTAACAAGCAGACAGGTAGAGGTGGTAGCTGGAACAGAACAGAACACCGCAGAAGTTATAGGCAGAACTCTTGCCAGACAGGAACAGCGGCAATGCAGGAAACAGCCAGAAATCTAGAAGGGAACAGGAGCAACATAGGGCAAAGCAGCTGCATAAGGAAACTATGCAGGACAAAGACTCACAGCAGGATTAGAGTTTATAAATGGCACTTTGGAGTGAACTCAGACAGATCTTAAAGGACTCACTAGATGCAGATTGGTGAGCCCTTTTACCTGTAAGTGACTAAGGGGTAGAGCTGTGACCCACAAGAGCAGACCCAACTTTCCAAGGTCTCCCTCAGTGCCTTCTCAGTCTGAGAGTCAGGATTGACTGGAACAACCAGTGGGTTCTTCCTTGGCCTTCCATGAGGCCTGCCAGAACAGGCACTCCTGATAGCATAACTTTGTTTCATTAAGTACATCAGGATAGAGGAGAAACAAACATGCTTCTTGGTCAACCTTCTTTATAATTTAATGTTATTTTTTAAGTCATTGAAAATGTTTCTTTTTAATTAATCACATATTCTTGCCATTAGGCCCCTTCTTTTCCAGGCTTTGCACATGGATCGGTCCAATTTTATATACATTGGAAAAAACATCAAAATATATAATTTAGAGCAAAAGGACAAAATACAGTTGGTAGAGTAGCATAACTACCAACCAGCCAAGTGTTCTAATACTGTGCTGTGAGTGGAGGTAGAGCCCTTTTTCGAAAAAGCATGTCCCTGCTAATACCCTTAGGTGCTGGGGGCTCGTAATAGTATAAAGTAACACCCATTCATGACATCACTACTCTGCCTCCTTATATAGAGATGTGGTGGTTATCAGATTAACAGTGGAATGAAAGACCCCAGGAACAAATCTGAAAAGTTAGAGATCAAAGTGATATTTGGCTATATAGAAAATAGGTATTATAAACAGTTAATATACTACCTGTATACATATACTGGTTTTGTTAATCAATGTCTATTCTCCCTCCTGTGTGTCCCTTGGAAATAATCCAAAAATACTGCATCATTAAAAATAATCTACACTAGAATTACCAATAAATATAATCTAAATTAAACAGAAATTATTTTCAGTTCAACTTAGTTTGGGTGAAAAAAAAATATTACTCTCTATTCAGCCAGTTGAAGATTGAGAAAATCATCTAGTCAGATGCAGATACGGTCGTTGATTGACTGAACTGGAGTAGACATTTAAGCAATCTTTACTCTCAAATTTTATGTTAGTAAATCATTTGTTAGAATAATTTACAATGAATGAATAGCAATGTGTACTTGATAACACAACAATATTCGGATTTAAAAAATAATTCAGTTAAAAGAGACTGTGTTAGTCCTTTTTGAAGCAAAAACAAGACTGTTGAGCATGGATTTCAAAATACTTACACAATGATAATGTAGTGTTGCTGCTTTTTATTGCCCTGTTGACTGCTGCATGTTTCACTTATATTTTTACATATTTTTATTACAAGGCATCCTCTTATTATTGGAACATAGTCACAATTTCATAACCAACACTTATAATAATGTAAATACCTTCTCATTATCTTCTAAATAATTCTTTTGCTTTTATTGTCTCACTTGGTTGAAAAAAATTTTTTTTTTTTATTTTGGTTTAATATAAATGAACTGTTATTTTTTGTATGGATTGATCTACATACTCAGAACAAAGTACTTTTTACAAAACGTAAGTTTATGGAATTGCTATAATTTTGGGTAATGCAAGATTTGAGTCACTTAATCTCTAAGATACATTTCTGTGCTGATTAAACTGTTATGCTGAATCACTAGTTAAGAGACAGTACTCAGAAAAACAAGCATGTGGTAGAGCAATCACTCATCACAAAATTTGTAATCAAAACATTATGAAGCCTTTATTTTCCATTTGTATCTCTAACTAGATTATGAATAAAACATTCTTGATAATGGTATGTAAAGCTAAATCGGCAAAAATAAAAAAACAAGGTATTTATTATACATGTTTCCAACTTTCATAAGTTTATGTACTTTTATGTGTGAGTCATAGTCTTATTATTTATTTATTTTTCAAATGTTTCAGTTCAAATCATTTTAGCTTTGAATCTTTGCAATGTGCTACATAAAACACCATTGATATTCACTGACATTTATTATGATTATAGCATATTTAATTAGTTATTATTATCCTATCCATATTATATATATATATATATATATATATATATATATATATATATATGTGTGTATGTATATATATATATATATATATATATATATATATTACCTAAGTAATATAACAATATAACTTAAATATATATTATACTTCCGAAGATATTCACTGACATTTATTATGATTATAGCATATTTAATTAGTTATTATTATCCTAGCCATAATATATATATATATATATATATATATATATATATATGTGTGTATATATATATATATATATATATATATATATATATATATATATTACCTAAGTAATATAACAATATAACTTAAATATATATTATACTTCCGAAAATAGGATATTAACTGTAATAGTTATCCACATTAAGGAATTATTCTTTACCTGGCCCCAGGTAAAATCATGTGCATTCTCCCTGTTACTGAATGTGAATTCATCACATTACTGATTAAGTTGTATTTGGTTGAGATCCTAGCAAGTACTGGATGAATGCAGTAGTTAGGAAGGGGTTCACTGCAGCAATGTACTGCAGGCTTTTGGGAACCCCCATTACTTGTAAAGGGTTACTGGATATCCTGAGCTATGAACAAATTAAAGTATCTAACAAAACATGTTAACATTTAATGGGTCCAATGTGAAGCAGGCAGCCACTATATGTAATCATTTTCTACTGTATATCACCCACTACGCAGTCATTGTATACGTACGTTTAACATAATAAATTTAAAGCTCCTGATTTAAAAAAATAATTATATATTTTGCTTTGCAGATACTTTCCCATTGCTAATGTAATAAAATCCTGCATCTGGTGAGCAAGGATAGGTTTTATCCTGTCTGCATACACGTTAACAACTACTTGTGTTCCAATCCAACCTCTAAGATCATTCCCAAAACATAAAACATTTTGTTCAAAATAATATGTCATTTTAAAAACAAATTAAGAAATAAATAAATATATATATATATATATATATATTTATTTTTAATTTTGTATTTATATATATAAATATATATATATATATATATATATATATATATATATAAATGTATATATATAATTGAAGAGGGAAGCAGTATAATATATATATATATATATATATATATATATATATATATATATATATATATATATATATTAATAACTAATAGATTATAAACTACTATGGCTCTCATTCAATTGCGATTTGGCCAATTCAATAGTGCTCTAAATAAGCACTTTTTTTAAAATAAGTTTTTAGTTAGTGAAAACCTTGCTTTTGAATAGATGTTTACTAACTAAAAACTTCTTTAAAAAAATATGATATGTGCTTATTTAGACCCCTATTCAATTGGCGAAATTGCAATTGAATGAGGGCCTATACTGTATATGTAAACTAAATTGTTATAAACTATTCTAAGGACAATTCAAAGTGACAATTTCTATCTTTGTTGAATAATATAAAACGTGAGTTTGCTAAATGTTCTCAATTCTCCTCTCAAGTTACATCTTATTCACAATAAATACACATTCAAGTTCATTTTATATAAGCAAGGAAAAACTCAAGCAGTGGTTAATTTTAAATTCACAGTGCCTCAAATGGATTAATGTACCAAAACAAATCATTTATATATGTCTGTATCAGTCAGTATTGCCAATAAGTCACAGCAACATAAGAATGTTTCAAAATAAAATCCCATTGGAATCAGCACCATAATATCTGAAATAAAGCAAAAAAAATGGGTTGTCTGCAGTGATTTTGCTTTTGGGAATATGCCATATTAAGCATTTAAAGCGGGGTAATGGAAGATGAAATAAGCTGACAAGAGAAATTATTGGAGTAAAAATTGGTGATATTAGCATATTTAATACATCTAGTTAGTTACCAAAAATGTGTCATATGTTCACATAGGTAAAGGGTTTTTCTCTTGAAAATAAAGACGTCTAGTCACTATAATATATACCTATAATATAAAAGCTATTTTTTTGCCATGTGTATCATCCAGAATTCTAAGTATATGTTAAGCAAAGGAAAGCATTCTACTCTGAATATGCAATAATAGAAAATATTATTTAAAAACACAGTTTATCTCATTAATGGCTAGTGCTATACCACTCCCATTCTCTTTCATTTTCCTGAGCACTCCTGAAAGGTAGTGGACAATTTCAAAAGTGATAACACTGATAAGTCTCGGGAAGGCTTCAATATTGTTATCTCAGTTAAAATCACCACTTGCTTTCAATGATGCTTAGGACAACTGTTGTTTGCACATTTTTTTTAATATTAATTAATAGTGAACTAAAAATAGGTTTAAAATTAAAAGTGCTTACACTTGCCCTATAAGGGTAACTATAATCACATGGGAGTCTATGAAAACATGCAAAAACTCTCACTAGTAGACTGATACAATTCATAATATAAATAAATATAATAAGTCTATGGTGCTTAATATTTTTATTATTACCCTTTATCAACATTTTCTACCAGGGTACATACACATTTATGACAAAATTAAAGTAAGACTTTGTGGTATAGAAGAACAGACAAACAATACCGTGCAAAAAAAAGATCCAAAACAATTGGAAACATTTCCCAGTTTATTGAAATCAAAACTTAAGAGCAAAAAAGTAATTTGTTTGGATTTTGAAGAAAGGTAATTACATGTGAGAATACTGTCTGCAAAACAAGTCTGTTTATTAATATGAGTCATTTCTACTCATCTACTGTGTCATAAAAAGCTTTGTTTTTTTATCATTTATCTCTTTACCTGCTAAACCTGTTATCAACAATTCATTGGCAGAACAATACATCAAGGATCAAAGAAGATAATAGCACAGCAAATTATTTAACATCCACAATGAATATTGCTCTCCACTGTATTTCCCACCTAATAATGATTCCACATTGACATTTCAGGGGATAGAATTTGTCACCAGTCATATAAGCAATGTAGATGGATTCAAAGCCCTTTGTCAGGAAGGTTTATCTCTTTAACAGCAGGCATATACTAAAATAAGCCATATATATGTTGTCATGGGTGTAGGAACTGTGCAGGGGGGGCAGGATTTTTCGATGTTTGTATGTATATATAAAATTATGTTGTGTTTAATATCCTTCCAACAAAATCTGTAGCCCCACACTGATGAGACTTAAAATATGTTGTACATCAATCAACTGTGTCCCCATAGAAGAGTTGCCTACCTAGTAGATTTAAGAAATTACTAAAGGTGATGGTGAAGCTTTACAGATACACAGCTCAGTGACATGGCAGAACACCCAAAATGAAAGCGTACTCAGACAAAAGTAATGTACCCCCTCTGAAAGGGCAGGTGGTGTAGGACTGCCCTTGTCAAGTATGAGAGGGGGATACTTGATCTGGGCAGGGGCCAAATAGATCTGAGCCTGTTGTGTCCTAGGGGAATGATGGTTCTTTGGGTCATAGTGTACACCTTCATTTTAAGCTCAGTCTAAGAGCTGGGTAGTACTAGCACTGTACCCCTTTAGAGCACATTCTAAGACACGAGCATATGCCCTATAAGCTGTGCTAAACTGAGGGGGAGCATCTAATGGCAGCAGTTAATCCTAAGAGACGAGAAGCATGGACACGATTTCATGGCAGATATGTTTCAGCACTTCTTTTTCATTTTTTGGGATTATAGTTTAAGCACTGCACATCTCCACATATGTTTGTCTTAGAGACCAGGAGGGTTTAAGGCTTTTTAGCTTGGGCCCCTTTTGAAAAGCCATAATGTGGCTAGTGTTAGTAGTCACCCTAGGTGAAATGAAGTCTCAGAGGCTGGTGGCAGCTACTTCTGGCATAAAATTTAGAGGTCTTCATCATCAGGCCCTGGCTAAAGATGAAAACAAGAGACTAAAAGATAAGGAACTTTCCTTCCTCCACTCTTCGATGTTTAAGCCAACTGCTGCTATTGGAAGAGGACCTATCCAATGCAACCCATATTATTAACTGGCTTTTAAGATGGAGAGGAATATATAAATATGTCACAACCCAGAGGAGAGGGGACCACATTCACCAATCAGATTGAGCCCCTGCTTTAGGCAAACAAGACACTGACCACACAGCAGTGAATTACCTGTCCTACATGGTATTCATGTTACAAAGATGATATCAAGGCTATTAACGTCCTCACTGACCAACTATGGCCCCATGGAAAAGTTACCTACATCAGAGCATATTTCCAAAATTAATGGTGAAGGTGAAGCAGTAACAGATTCACAGTTTACTGACATGGGGAGCATACTTGAATATGAAAAAAGAATGGAAAAAGGCAAAAATATAAGTACTAAATAGGTACTAAAAACAAAAACAAAATGAAAAGAAGGAAGGAAGGGAGGGTAGGGGGGAGGGTTTGTTAATATGAGATCATACTTAAAATACATACATATTAATGTGAAAATAAGCTTCTCTAAATGTAAAATTAATGATAATAGAAGTCTGTAGAGCTGAAAACATGAAAACAACAGTGACACTTAAGAAAAAACAACAGTGACACTATCTGTTTACAACAATGTGGGCTAGTAGAAAAATTTAAAGAAGCTGACTGGACTGTGGGACCCACAGTGTGGTCTTACAGCAATGAAAGCAATCGAGGAGTACCCATTTTGTTTACAAATTTTAATTTCAAAATTATTAACCAAGAACATATTGAGCTAGGGAGATTAGGTTTATTTTTAGTTTTTTGGGGGGTTGGAGGTTTTTCAGGTTTTTAATGTATATGATCATATAAATATTGCAGATAATATAAATGTTTTTAATAAAGTGAATTTATTTTTTTCAGGGAGAGAACCTTCTTTTCTTTTTGGGAGATTTTAATTGCAAAGAAAGGCAAGAAGATTTGATAAAATAAATCAAGATCCCCATGGAACCTAAAATGAACCCCTATGTGTCATGGGGATCCTCAAGGATCATCAATGTCCAAAAGGACCACCAATAGCCATAAAGATACAATACAAAAACACGTTATTAAAATAAAAAATAATATTACACAAAAATAAAAAATTATTCCCAAAAAAATATAAGATTTTCATAAAATAAAAAATACATTAATCTAAAAACATAAATAAATTAAAATAAATAAACTACCAACAATATAAAATACATTTAACCTGTAAGGGAAAAAGGGTAATATTTATCTACCTTTTCATGCTCCCCAATAATGATCAATGATGCCCATGTCCTCATTCTTATGACCTGGATAAACTGGCTATCCATGTTGATTGAAGTTTCTGGTCCTCTTCAATCTTGCTTATGTTGCTTGAAGCAAGTGCTCCTCATCTTCTGGCCCATTGCAAGCAGCCTCCGCCTAAAAAAATATATACTTTTAAAAAACAGAGCTCCTATGAAGAGCTCTTCTGCCATCAATTATTTTTGCAGCTCTTTTCAGGCTTAAAGATAAATATGCGCACATAGGGATTCATTTTAGTTAACATAGGGGTACATATAGACCTCCATGGTAGAAGGGGGTTCATTTTTGGTACCATGGTGTTCCATACAGACACCCATGGCAGAAGGAGGCTAACTTTATGCACCATTGTATAGGCCTAACTGTTAGATGTTCCTTTAAAAACCTCTGTGGCATATAGTTAATTTTAGGAGCCTCAAACAACCACCATGGATGTGGTGTCAATTTTGTTACAGGACCTCCATGGCATATGGGTTAATGTTAGACGTCATATTATATGTGGGGTAATTTTAGATGCCACTGAGGTCCTCACAGCACATCCGTGGCATAGGGATACATAATAGGTGTCATGAAAGTCCTTACAGGAGCTCCATGGCCTTTGGGTTACTGTTAGATGCCATGAAGGTCCTTGCAGGATCTACATGAAATATAGATTAATGTTACATACTATGGAGGTCCTTGCAATACATTCATGGCATTGGGATTTATTGTAGGTTGCATGGAGGTCCTTGCAATACTTTTATGAGGGGGTAATTCTTATGTGCCATACATGGCATAGGGGTTGAATTTAGAGGGTTGCTTCATTTAGCTGATTTGTGTCCTTCAAAGGGAAAATATATTCTGTGATTGAGCATTTCTGAGTTTGTTTTTGCTCATGCTAACGATCCTTAGGGCTTATGGGGCTCCTGGTTTATTGCTTACTGTGCCCTAGAGAGATCAGTTACACCTGATTGACAAAAAAAAAGAAGTGATTGGTATATATGAGCTGGGTCACTCTATTTATTGAGACCAGGCTCATAAACTTCAGGATATTTCTCTCTGTGAATGGCACAAGTAGTCAAAAAGAGGTTGTCTTCTGAATGAGTTACTATGCCCATAGAACTTAGCTAGCTAGGATAGTTTGTTCTCGGACTGAGTGTCTCTGAATTTGTTTTTGCTCATGTAAATAACACTCGGAACTCTCCATAAGGGTTGTAGGAGACTCCAGACATTCAGCCACAATATATTCGAAGCAACGGCTGCAGGCTTGAAATTCGGCTAAGTTACAGAGCTATTAAATTGAACCATGCCGCGAGTTACGGCCCGTAGATGCAAACCCGTAAACCATTCTTGTGCACGTTGGATGTATGGTCGTGAACATGATCAATTAGTCAAACCCGTAGTTACAGGTTTAGACGGAGCCAATGGCAAATGAGATTGTCATCATTACATCACTGAAAAATGGAGGTGAGATTTCAAAGCCTTTCGGGTTTCAATTACGAGTTTTGATCAGATCCACATTCCAGTAATAATGCAATAATAATAAATCAGTAAATATGATATTCTAGTCCATGTGTAATGACATAGGAATCACAAGGTTTTGGAGATCAGCAGTCTAGGTCAGCAATGATCCAATTCAGCAACTTGTAGGTGAAACAGGAACAAGCTTTATTGAAGGGAACAGGAACCTCAATAATCTGGCAAGGTACATAGACAGGAAGTGCCTTATATAAGTCAAGGACCAGACACCTGACCAGACACAGCTGAAGAGACTAGTCACTGATACTATTGCTAGCAGAGTCAAGGTTTATCAGATCTCAAGGAAATTCACAAAGGCAGGCTGGCGCAGTGGTAGGGTAGAGGTTCAGCAGCCTGGGGAACAGGGTTCAAAACCCAGCAGAGTCAATTCCTCACACCATGCAAGTTCCATTAGATGTTTTAAAACATTGATTGCCGGAATCGATATTACACGGAAATTAAACATATTTTTTTTTATTTTATATTGCAGATTTGCAAGCTTGAGAATGTTTTGCTATTCATTTGAATACCTAACATCACTTACAAGTACAGTAGTGTGTGTATATTTGTATTTACAATACTACGGATAGGACTTTAAACCCCTTGGGGGTCGTTTCTAGTACCCGTTATCTTTTTTGCTCCATTTGCGGTTTACAGGTTTGAACGCCAATGGATTTGTAGCAATCTAATGACGGTTTTTAAATGTATCAGTTACAGGCTTGACAGATCAAAGGATTTGTGGCTGAAGAATTCAAATTTTTACATCTCGTAGGGTTTTTCCGCCTGTAACCCGCAGATCAGTAGCGGGTTGCTTTACAGGGCCAATTTAATAGCCGTAAGTATTGCAGGCTATGTTATGAGCTATGGTTTTAAACATTGAGGGAATTTAAAAGGGCTGATGGACTCCTTGCTCACCATGCGTTACGAAGTTCAGCTACACTCTCCTGATGAGGCCTAACAAATGCCAAAATGTAAGTCTGTGTTTTACAATTTATTCTGATCAGAGTTAAAATTGCCTGGTATTTCAGGGCTGGATCACTCTATTGATTAAGACCAGACTGAAATACCATAGGATATTTGTCCCTGTGAACGACACACGTGACCTAAACAGACTGCTCTCTGTGTTGTTTGCTATGCCCATAGAACTTGCCAACTTAAGATAGTTCGTTCTCGGATTGAGCTTCTCTGACATTGTTTTTCCTCAAGTAAATGGTTCTACCCTATATCTGTATCTGTAATTTTATCAAAATGCTGTTTAGCTATAATTTAGCAACTCAGATCAGGCTATAAACCTAGTAACTTGGAGGATTTCTTGTGAAAAGACACAGAGAGCCCGATTCAACTGAGCAATCGTAAGTTACTGGAGCCCTTAAGTGAGGCCATAAGTTAGTTTGCTATTCAATTGGAGTCTTTTTGCGGGCTACAAAGGTTTTACGGGTTATGGCCTTAAAAACCTTGCGTTTTTTAATCCAGGAACTTACAGCCTCCTGATGCCTTTGATCTTTCTCGATCACAAGAGTTAAAATCACAAAAATCGTAAATCGCTATTCAATCGCTACAATTCCCCAAGCCCGCAAGTGTTTTCACACCCGTAAACGGCAAATGTAGGAGAAAGCCCTACGGGTACTAGAGAGGACCCGCAAAGGGATTTAACCCCTTTCCGCAGCACTGTAAATGCAAATAAAAAATCGAAATGACGGAGAAAGTGATGAAAGACATTAGAATTAATTGCACAACAATCTCAAGCTTGCAAATCGGTAATAAAAAATCATATTTTTGGGGTTATATCGATCTTGGGAATCAATGAGTTAATACATATTAGGCCACCCATATGGACTAGAACAGTATTGGCATTCATTTTTTTTTTTTGTATTTTAAGGGTTTGCGAGTCCTATCACATATAGGGCCCCCGAACCTAATTGATTGACATGTAACCTCCATGTTTTACTGCCGTAATCAAGGCTGGCTTTTCCATTAGGCCAACTAGGCAGCCGCCTAGGGGGCACATCCCTGCCAGGAAAGCAACTTAAAAAAAAAATGGTTCCTGGCATAAAAAAAAAGAAATGCTGCAGTTTATATACTGGCTACTGGGGGTAACTACCTAGAACAAGAGAGTTACAACAGGAAAATGTACTTACATGCACAGAAAAGGCAAAAATGGGTCTGTGCATACCTTGCATACTCACGATACTTGCGGGCTTGTTCAATTGAATAGCACCGGAATCAGAGACAAACGGAACCCGCAGCATGCCCACAGACATACGGCCTGTACCCCGCGAGATGCGGGCTTGCAATTGAATCAGGCTCATAGTATTTACATTTTTGACTATTACGCTATGAAAGTTCTGCACTGGCTGAAATAGCATTATAGCACAGTGCAGCTTTCACAACCTTGAGTGTTAAAGCACAATTTTAGTTCTTGTGAAAAATGAAATTTTTAGGAAATATGGAAAAAACTAACAACTTGACACAGGATGAAATTTAAACTGAAATTTGTGCTTGGTTTAGATAATCTGTTAAGACTATGAGGTAATTCTTATAACACAAAATATTCAAGACAAGTAGGTGGCAGAATATCATGTATACATTAATCCTAAAGTCACCAAAATTAGCAAGCAAACTAATTAAGCCATAAATGTTCAATAGTTACTGGATCCAATATTTAAAATATTTATTTATCCCTTTTATTTAGTATTAAAGAACTGTGTTGTGATGTGACATTGTAAAACACATGGCATAACCTGTTACTGTGACCATGGCATAACCTGTTACTGTGACCATCTACCTCCTAATCTATTCTACATTGTGTTGCTGAGTTGTTGCTGAGTTTTGCTCTAAGTTGCATGTATAATAATAATGAGTTCAATTTATGTGTGTTTAATCACTCTCTTTTAGCAATAGCCTATGAGAACCAATACTTTTTGAGTAATAGGAAACTGGCTGTAATGGGTAACCAGTCATCCTTTCTAATACACAGCTATGTTTGCCACCAAGTTGTTCAACATAGATATGAACAAATGCAAATGCTATCTCCAGTAAAGCAAAATTGAATTTACAGCATTTTTTTTTTACTTTTCTAAAACTATTTTGCCTGTAATCAAGTTAATTTATTGAACAGAATATACTATAAATATTATACGTCTTCGGTCCTTTATATTGATCCACATATAAATGGACAATTTGTTGTTGTTCAGTCATGTCCAACTCTCTGTGACCTTATGGAACCCGGCATGCCAGGCACATCTGTCAATCACTGCCCCCCTGAGCTCCATCAAGCTCATGATCACTGCTTAAATTATCTCATCTATCCATCTCCATTTTCTCTATGGAATCCTTTCTTCTAATGATATGGCCAAAATAACTGAGCTTCAGGCCCATGGTCATACTTTCCAATTAACAACTTGCCTTGGTTTCCTGCTGTACTGATTTATTGAATCTTCTTGCAGGTCTATGTTATTTTTGTCTTTTATGACACTCACTTTGGCATAAAAGGGTCCTTTGAGAAGCCCAATTTTCTGGAATATATCTCTTGACTTTGCCATTCTGTTATCTTCTTATATCTCTCTACATCTCTCATTATAGAAATACTACTTGTTTCTTCCTGTCCTCTGGAATGCTGCATTCGGTTGGACAAACTGTTTCCTGTCTCCACTACCTTTCACTTTCCTTTTTTCCTGTGCTACTTTCAAAGCCTCATAACATGGACAGTTTTATTTATTTTGTGAATAATTTCTGTTGCTGTTTACTAAATAATCTTGAAAACACCAGTCAAAGGTTCTTCAGGTATTCTATATTTCATCTCTAGTCCATTAAATCTATTATTTACTTCCCCGGCATATTCACAAGGGATATTATATATTTTGTATCTACTTTAGCTTTCAAATCTCCTATGATGAGAGTTACATCTTTTTTTGGTGTTATATTTATGTTGTGTTAAATATCTTCATAGAACTTGGCAACTTCAGCCTCTTCAGTATCCATGGTTGGAGCACAGACTTGGATCACTATGATGTGAAATGGCTTGATGTGAATTTGAATTTAATCCATTCTGTAATTTATTGGGTTGTAACCAAATACTGCTTTAACCACCCTTTAATTGACTTTGAGGGCTATTCCTTTTCTTCTTCAGGATTCTTAACTACAGTAGAAGAACTGGTGGCTTTGTGAGGTGAAATGTCCAATTTCAGTACATTTGAGTTCAGTAATTCCTAGGATATCAATGTTTAACCTTGTCATCTAATGTTTGACCACGTCCAGTTTGCCTTGATTCATAGTTCTAATATTCCAGATTCCTATGATGAATTGTGCTTTACAGTGGCAGACTTTCCTTTCTCCTCCAGACATATCCGCAGCTGAGTATCCTCTCGGCTTTGACCCATCCATTTTATTAGAACTTATGCTACTCATACTCACCTTCTGTTCCTTCTCAATAATGTGGTAGGCGCCTTATGACCTGACGGGCTCATCTTCCAGTGCCTTATCATTATGTCTCTGGTTGTGCTTGTCCATAAAAGTTAACTCAGCAAAGTTACTGGAGTGGGTTGCTAGTTCCTTTTCCAGTAGACCGTGATTTGTCTGACTTCTCTGCTATGGCCTGCCCATCTTGAGTGACCCTACATGGTATAGCTCACAGCTTCATTGAAGTACACAAACTGCCTTCAGCAAGGCAAAGCAGTGTTCCAGAATAGAGAAACAGACAATAGAGAATCCTAAATGGACTGCATTCAGCCCTAGATGCAATTGTTGCACATCACGAATGGTTGGGTAATTGGTACATACAGTAAAAAAGTTATCTTAAATGAATGAATGCATGTAAACACAGTAGTACCATGGGCATAGGTGTAGATATGTCTAAATGTAGAGACCCTTTTGTCTACAAACATACTATCAGACTTTCTAAAGATTAAAAATATTTTATTTCTCTAAACAAAATTTTTCTAAAACTGCCTCAATATATAGCCAATTTAACCTATAGAACGTCTTTTCGTTGTGAATGAAATAGTTAACAAGGGTATATCCTTAACTTTAGCATGCCATAATAGATTAAGCAATCTTCTTGTATTCTCTGAGCCTTGTCTTTATGGAATAAATCCAACTTGATCATAATTGACTAGGCTAGAGGCATACTTTTTAAGCCTATTAGCTAAAATCTTGGCATACATTTTCATATTTATATTTAATAGGGAAATCGGCCTATAATTTTTATAAATTTCTGGGTCTTTCCCTGGTTTAAGAATATTAAAAATATTAGCTGCTGTCATTTCAGATGGAATCTTCCCTGTTTTTTTTATTTCATTAAACATATTGCAGAGGTTAGGAATTAGTTCCTTAAGAAATATCTTATAATAGTTCCCAGTAAATCCATCTAAACCGGGGTCTTTATTAACTTTTAAATCTGAAATAGTTTGTTCTACTTCCTTCCATGTAATCTCTTTGTTCAATTCTATTAATTGCTCCTTAGTTATTCTAGGTAATTTAATTTGCCCTAAAAAATTCTCAATCCCCTCTTTAGAGGGTATTGAAAAATTCTCACTTGATTCAAGGTTATATAGTGATTGATAGTATGACTGGAAGACCTTACCAATTTCCATCGGGTGATTTTGTTTCCAATTATTTATGTCCCTAATACTTATTATTCTTTGTTTAACCCGCTGTTTTCTAATTTTTTTCAAAAGACGTTTTCCTGCCTTATTTCCCAAAATATTGATCTTCTTGTAACCTAAGAATGGCTTTGTCTATTTGTTCCTGCTGAATTTTCTGAATTTGTTTTTTAACATCCTTAATTTTTAATATAGTGTTAGGGTCTGGACCTTTATTGTTCTTATTTGGCAGAACATTCACTTCCATATATAATTCTCTCAGTGTTTTTCCTATTTTCTTGTTAAGATATGCACTTCTAGCAATACATAATCCTCTAACAAAAGACTTATGTGTACACCAAATAGTTGTATCTAAGGGAACAGATTTTTTTATTTAAATCAAAGAAGCTGCCAATTTATTTTTTTAGTTTATTCGTAAATTCTTCTGATTTCAATAGGAAACTATCCATTTTCCATTGCTTAGGTTTATGTACATCTTGGGAGTCTTCCAATGTGAGACTAATTGCTCCATGGTCTGACCACATAATATCTCCTATTTTGGTGGACTTAACCTTTTCCAATGTTTTAATATCTGTTAAAAAATGGTCTATCCGGGGAAAACATTGATGTCTTCCGGAAAAATATGTATAGTCTTTTACTTCCGGATTATAGGATCTCCATACATTGTGTAGACCATTTTTGACGATTTCCAAGGCAAATGGTTTTGCGGATCTCATTAAAGTATCGAGAATTCCTTTTCCTTTGTTTATGGCTATTCTGTCTATTATTGGATCAAATAACATATTGAAATCCCCTCCTATGATAAACCTAGCCTTTTTAATCTGATTTATTTGTTTGAGTGTTTTCCTCAAGAATTTTGTCTGGTTATAATTAGGGAGGTATAAGTTTGTTATAGGATACGTTTCTTCATTTACTTTCCCCTGCCAAATGATAAATCTGCCCTCTTTATCTGGGACTCTGTGATGTTCAGATATACTCATTTTTTTTACTGAATAGAATAGCTACTCCCCTAGATTTTGATTTATGAGGTGATGTAATTGCATCGTCAAAGTGTCTACTAAAAAATGCATGTGATTTACCTTCCCTCGTGTGTCTTCTGAAGGAGTACAATATCTGCCTTCTGCAAGGGCAAGTCTTCTTTTATAGGGGGTATTTAATCCCCTAGAATTTTGAGATATCACCTTAATTCACATCTCTTTACTTATTTATTCTGTTTCCTCTGTGTGCTATTTGGGGTTTGATTACAGAATATCCTTGTTTTTCCATGCCTCTCCTATTCTATATCCTTTTATATTCTCTCTTAGAACTAGATTTTTGGCTGTCAACTTTCATACTTCAAACTCCAAATTGCATAATGTCTCTTATGCAATTTCATCTCACAGGGCTATTACGCCAATGTACAGAAATGAGGGGGTATCAGAGGGCCCAAATGGGTCCTCAAAGGGAGAGCCGTAATATATTTTGTCCTATTTATCTAATATCTTAAGATGTGTTACCTATGTGAAAACAACAAAAAGAGAACTCAAACGTAAATTGTAATAAGAAACTATTGCCTTATGTTGCCTTACTATACTATCGAGAAAATAGTGCAATTTACTGACGCTTTTGTGCTGCTCTACTAGTCTATTATCGCAAGTAAATATCTCTTATTTCTAATTAATGTGTGATAGTGTTCTTTAGTATGAATATTTAAGTGAAAAATTGTCTCCACGTATCTCTTAGTATATAATTATAACTATCTGTATCTAAATATATTTATTTTATTTAACTAGATTTCACTCTCTAAAGGCTAATAATTGTTTTTAAACCTCACACTTTTATCTTGCTTTTCCCCCTTGTGTTGTGTACAAATTCTAAATAATTATAACTTCTTTTACATATTTTCTAGTTACCAATGGTAAATCGTAATGCCTTAAATCCCTGATAACACCTAAATTACTCTGGAAATATAGTTATTGGACTCATTATTCCCTTAGTTACATTCAGCCTTTCATTTCAGAATCAATTTACATCAAGTTATTTCACCATTTGCCTTGCCACTGAGGGGCTTTTAACAGTAAGTCCATCTTTGTCTCTGTCTTCTGGGCTTTCTCTATTGCTATGTCCCATTTACATAGTAGATTTCTCCTTCCTCTACTGTTGCAATTTTATGCCATATTGAATCTTTATAAATTAGAAGGCCATCCGGAAATCTCCATTTATCACTTATTCCTAAACGAATCAAAGCTTGTGTGATATTGCCATATGTTTTACTCTTTATTAGTGTAGCAGGTGCTATGTCTGAAAATATTTTAATATTCTTGTATGGTGCCGAGAAGGACCTTTGCTTGAAGCTTGTTTTCATGATATCTTCTTTATCTGTTATACTATGAAATCTGATCATTGTATCTCTAGGCTGCAATCCCATTAGTCTGTATGGTAATGGAATCCTGTGAGCTATATCCAGCACATTTGTTTCTTGAGTGAACCTTGGAACTATACTAGAAAAAAAATTCATAATATAATTTTTCAACTCTTGTTCTAGAACAGATTCCGGGATTCCCCTTAATCTGATGTTTTTTCTTCTGGTTCTATTTTCTATATTTGTTATTTTATCTTCCAGATCGGTCACTTTTTTCTCTAATGCGGTTGTATATTCTATAACTGAGATATGATCTTTAATTAGCTTTTCCAATTTAATTTCCATTACCTCAATTCTTGAATGTGTCTCCTTAATAGCTTTGTAATTCTCCCCTATTTCTTCTTTTAAAATAGTTGACAATTTATATTGAAATTCTGTCATAATTTCTCTCATTTTCGCCGTTGACAGTAAGTCCTCTCCCGTTATATTTGAATCATTAAAGTCCAAGGATTCAGTATTACTTCCTCTACTTTGATTGTTGTCTTTCATAGTTATTTTAGAATCGTTTTGCGATTTATTTACAGAACTCATTTTTGGGGAGAAAATAGGTGGAATTTTCTGTATTGACTGTTTTTTCTCCCTAGTTTTGGTTTTGTTTGACATCTTAATTTATTGTCGCTGACGGAGTTCACTGTCTATGTCTTCTTGAAGTGCTAACTAAAGCGTTCCTCTATCAATCTACGTTTAGGCCTTCCAGATTCTGACTCTTATGTCATATGAGGAGTCTTTTAATCTCAATTTCTCAGCTCAGCACCTTGTTTATAATATATACCAATGTTAAAGCCTTGTATTATTTATATCTCGGGATACATGACATAATTAAGCTCATAAAATTGGGATAAATATCACTAGGATATGTGTCCTAATGAAATTATTATCCCTGTTTCATCTATTGTACAAAAAGAATACTGATCAGAGCCCATAAGTGAGTTATGGCCTCTATGGCGTCCTTCGTGTTACTACAACCACCATGTACAGTATTCAGTCCAGCGTCCCAATCATTGGAGCTCTCACCTCTATAATGTGGGTCCACTCTTGGCTAATATGTCCATTCAGATTTCCTGCATGTAGGAAATCAGTATGTTAGGTACCATCCGGCTGTTAGCTTATATTTACTGCCTTGTTGTTTTTTTCATGTAATGTTTCACTTAGTGTACTGTACATCTATTGGCCCACCAACACGTTACTTCAACATTTGCGGGCCCCTGTTGCGTCACACATCAGGCCACCTCTGGCATTGCTCTGAGTCTCACGTCTCACCCTGGAACTCACACCTTTGTGGCGTCCTTCATATTGAAGGCCTTCACCGTATACGGTTCTCACTCCCGATTCTCTCCTTTGGAGCTCTCACCTCCGTGCTACGAATCTGCTCTTAGTTATTATACTGGATCAGAATTCCCATGGGTGAGTATTCAGTGTCTTAATCTCCATCTGACTATTAAGGTGTGTTATCAATGTTGTTATTTTCCATATTGTCTTTCTCATAGCGAGTTATTGATCTGCTGGTTCCCTGCACGTTGCTTCAACGCCTCAGGTCCTCTATGGCCTTTCACCTGTGTCCCACTATCAGGAACTGCGGGCTCACCCTTTAATGGCGTCCTTCTTATTATGGGACATCACAATGTGCAGTTCTATCACTCCCACCTTTCTCCTTTGGGACTCCCACCACCATACTGTAGTCCGCTCCTAGCTGCTATATCTGCAGCTCCTGTAACCCAGGGCCACTCCCGACTGCTAATTCAGGTCGGGTTACTCGCGTGGGGGATTTCAATGCATCAGTCTCTCTTCTGCTATTAGCTTGTGTTTGCTGCCTTGTGTATTATCCAAAATATCATGCTGTTTATATGTTGGCTCTCCCACACGCTGCTTCTGTGACTCTTTCCAGCGTCTGTCCTCTGGAGCTCTCACCTCTATGCAGCGGATCGATTCCTGGCCGGGATTTTAGGTTGAATTTCCAATAGATAAAAGGTCAGTGGCTTATTAGCTTGTATTTACTGCCTTGTATAATGTCTCCGATAGCATACTATTTATATACTGACTTGCCCACCCGCTACTTCAGCGACTCTTTCCCGCGTCTCTCCATTGGAGCTCTCAGCTCCGTACTGCGGGTTCACTCCCGACTGTGGTATCAAGTCAGATTTCCAGTCGGTGTAAGGTCATGGCTGTACTCCATCCAATTCTGGCTATTTGCTTCTGTATGCTATCTTATTATTTTGTGCAGTGTTTCACTGACATATTATTCAGCTGCCGGCTCTCCCTCTCTCCCCTGCAGACGTCTCACTCATCTGCACTACTCATTTCCAGTCACCCCCTTAGTTCACTATCAGACTTTCTGACATATGACATACTAACAACCTTATTAAATTGTGATTTGGCCAATTGAATAGGGCTCTATTTAGGAATATACAGAAGTTTTTAGTAAAACAATATGCTATGGGCCTAAATAGAGCCCTGTTCAATTGGCCAAATCGCAATTTAATAAGGCTATATATATATATATATATATATATATATATATATATATATATACATAAACACAAATACACTACTAATTTTTAATTCAGATGATGATGAGGAGTAATTGGCATTTAGTGATGCACACATCTAAATAATCCCAGGGTTGCATAACATCTAAATAGGCACATGTGTTTTCTTACAGTATTTCTCTAATTGGACAAGTAAAAAGTGCTCAGCAGACAATTCTTATATTAAAAAGGGTCTAACAGCATAATACCCTCAAGACCTGGTATCCCAGGCAGCAACCTGCCAAAAGTTAGCCAACTAAAAAAAAAAAATGCTTTAACCAAAATTTTCAAGGACCACAAAAGTAAACATAAATGCTCTGTACCAGTATATAATGGGTAAAAAGCCATGCTGACAAAGTATTTTCCTTTATAAAATTGATGCTGAATTTATGCAGCTATTATCAATAGAAGTAGGGGTATTTCAGTGTGTTGGCGGTGCCTGAATAATGAGAGCTCTACCATGCTGGATATGAATATTAAGTAAAAGCTTTGAATCAGGCAGTAGATTAGTGATTAGTACCTACCTGATTATATTCAGCTACTATAGCAGCTACTATAGTAACGGAACAGATAGCATAATAGCTATGGCTGTAGTTTATGGTGTTAAAGGTCTTGAGTTCCGAACCCTAAATCAACAATTTTGTTCTTTACTGTTTAAAAATCTGACATATGTCCTTTAGGTTATATAATAAAGCATATGTTAATATGAGGTAACTGTGTGACTTTCTGTTGATTTTAAAATAATTATTTGAATAATATATATAGTTCAAATGATGAAATTAGAGTAAGTTTTCTACTTCGTTTTAAAAGCAGAGTGTGTTAGTGTAGATGTAAGTGTGTTGCAAAAAATATTTTCATTGATCAGACAATGGTTCTTATTCAATGCTTCCACTTGTTTTTCTTTTTCATTGACTTTATTAACAGAAAAATTATTGATATATATATAACCTAATAGGTACGTTAGTTAAAAAAAAAAGTGGAAGGCAGAGGAACTGAACCTATTACTTTCCAATGAAATTGATCTTTAAAACCACTACACTAACACACCCTGCTTTAAAGGTACTGTAAATCTATACTAGAATTTTTAACAGTTACAGGCTCCCAATATATGCAAAGATTCCAGGTAGCAATAGACCTCAGTCAATTCTCTGTAGTGATAGTAATAGTGTGTTGTTCTTTGTTATTCAGGATCTGTATGGGCTTATTCTTTTAATAAGGCAGGTTGAATGGAAATTTGAATCCCCTACTCTTGCAGGAAATATAATTTAAGCGGCCATTTTGTCTGAGGTGTGCAGCTGTTCTCATAAAGAAACAATATTAACATTCACAAGAGGGGATAGGGGGAGATCGAGCACACCACCCCTATTACAGGTTACCTTGGTTGATATACAGCGCCTTGCAAAAGTATTCACCCCCCTTGGTATTTTACGTGTTTTGTTGCCTCACAACCTGGAGTTTTACATGGATTGTTTGAGGATTTGCATCATTTAATTTACAGAACATGCCCACAACTTTAAAGATGTTTTTTTTTTATTATTATTGTGAAGCAAACAACAAATAGAACAAAATAACAGAAAAAGTCAATGTGCATAACTATTCACCCCCCTAAAGTCAATACTTTGTAGAGCCACCTTTTGTCGCAGCTCCAAGTCGATTTGGATATGTCTCCATGAGCTTGCCACATCTTAACACTGGGATTTTTGCCCATTCCTCCTTGCAAAACTGCTCAAGCTCCTTCAAGTTGGATGGTTTGCGCTTGTGAACAGCAATCTTTAAGTCTGACCACAGATTTTCTATTGGATTGAGGTCTCGGCTTTGACTAGGCCATTCCAACACATGTACATGGTTCCCCTTAAACCACTCAAGTGTTGCTTTAGCTTTAGCAGTGTGTTTGGGGTCATTGTCCTGCTGAAAGGTGAACCTCCATCCTAGCAACAAATAATGCACAGAGTGGTACAGGTATTGCTCAAGAATATCCCTGTATTTAGCACCATCCATCATTCCCTAAACTATGACCAGTTTCCCAGTCCCAGCTACTGAAAAACATCCCACAGCATGATGCTGCCACCACCATGTTTCACTGTGGGTGATGTGATGTGTTGGGTTTGCACTAGACATAGGGTTCAATCTGATTGACAGTGACAACAGTCAATCAGAAGGTGTATATGTCTTCAGCCAATCACCCCATCAGGTTGTATCCCATTGTGATTGGCTGAAGGGAATTGTGCCTTCTGATTGGCTGATGTCACCTTCAATTAGACTCCAGCCAATCAGAAGGCACATATGTTTCCAGCCAATCACCCCATGGGGTTGTATACCATTGTGATTGGCTGAAGGCAATAGAGCCTTCTGATTGGTTTTAAAAAGATGCATTAGACAAGCAGAATGGAATATGGGGGATATATCCCATTCTGTTTGGCTCACACCGTACTGCCTTCTGCTTGGCTGAAATTTGATTGACAGTGTTTTCAGCTAATCAGAAGGTGCAAATGTCAATTTTCTTGCGGAAAATGCTATAGGGGCCTCATTAGTGTTGGGGAGCTCCTCGAGTGCGGAGCTCTGTTATTTTTTTGTTGTTGTTTGTTTAGTTTTTTTAGAGCGCGGATTGTTGAAGGGCACAGCTGGGGCAGAAGAGGAGGAGCACAGGGTAATCGCCCAGAGGTAAGTTGAATGTATATTATGTTTCTTGTATTTTATTTTGTGTGAATGTATGTTGTACTAATCTAATGTTTATTTTTAACAGGGGCTGCGCCGGAGAAGAAAATAAGAAGGACGGGGACATGCTGGAAAGGTGAGTATATTAAAATGTTTATTTATTCTATGTACTGTTTTGTACTCATATTTGTTTCCTAGGGGGGCAATCTGAATTTACATCTGCAAAGGAAAGTGGTCTTAATTATTCTATTTTTGGTTAGATTTAGGGTTTGTGTATGTAGAAAGGATTTAATGTATGTTAGATAGGGAGTATATATGTATTTTAGATAGGGGTTTTGTATTTTAGATAGGGGGAATGTATATATTTTAGATAGGGGTGTTATTATGTGTATTGTATTGTATTGTAATGTGTATATTTTGTATGTATTTCCTTTTCAGGTGTGTAATTTTTTTTTCTGTAGTGGGGGGTGGTTGTAATGTAGGTTTTTTATGTTCTGTAATGTAGATTATTATTTTTTGTGACTTAGGTTTTTTTATTTTCTATAATGTAGCTTTTTTATTTTCTGGGACTTTATTATTTTGTGAGTAATGTCTTCTCATTTTCTGTAATTAGTGGGCTGGGGGTTTATTAGAGGGTAGGTAGGTAGTGTAGGTAGGTAGTGTAGGTGTTAATAGGTAGAGGGGTTTGTTTAGATTTAATGGTTTATTTGAGGGGTATAGTGCAGTGTAGTGTTTGTACTTAGTTCCATGAGGGTCCTTGATGGCCCTCATGGTACCTATGTGGTTAATGTTAGGGTTCTAACTGCCCCATGAGGGTCTTTATATACCCTTATGGGTCTAATGTGGTTAAATAGAGTCTTATGAGGGTCTGTATAGACCCAATAAGAGATGGGGTTAAATAGGCCCAGTTAGGGTTAAATAGGCCCAGTTCAGTAGGTACTGTTAGGGTTAAATATGTACTGTTAGGAATAAATAATTGGGTTAATGGGGTATAGTTAGGGTTAATAGTGTAGTGCTTACACTTTGTGTTGTGAGGGTCCTGGATAACCCTCATGGCACTTATAGTATTATTACATGGGTTAATTAGTGTCCTATAGGGGTCTATATAGACCCCTTTTGGACTGGTGGGCATAAATAGTATCTTATTGGGTTTGTAATGGCCCCCATAGGTGAATGGGTTCATTAAGGGATTATGGGGGTCTGTATTGATCCCCAATGAGTGAGAGGGTTAATTAAGGGATTATGGGGCTGTATTGACCCCCATGAGTGACAGGGTTAATTAAGGGCTTATGGGGGTCTGTATTGACCCCCATAGGTGACAGGGTTACTTAATGGATTATGGGGGTCTGTATTGACCCCCATGAATGACAGGGTTAATTAAGAGATTATGGGGGTCTGTATTGACCCCCATGAGTGACAGGGTTAATTAAGGGATTATGGGGTCTGTATTGACCCCCATGAGTGACAGGGTTAATTAAGGGTTTATGGGGGTCTGTATTGACCCCCATGAGTGACAAGGTTAATTAAGGGATTTTGGGGGTCTGTATTGACCCCTATGAGTGACAGTGTTAATTAAGGGATTATGGGGGCCTGTATTGACCCACATGAGTGTCATGGTTAATGTAGGGGTTTATGGGGGGCCTGTATTGACCCCCATGAGTGACAGGGTTATATAAGGGCTGATGGGGGTCTGTATTGACCCCCATGAGTGAGAGGATTAATTAAGGGATTATGGGGGTCTGTATTGATCCCCATGAGTGAGAGTGTTAATTAAGGGATTATGGGGGTCTGTATTGACCCCCATGAGTGACAGGGTTAATTAAAGCATTATGGGGGTCTGTATTGACCCCTATGAGTGACAGGGTTAATTAATGGATTATGGGAGTCTGTATTGACCTCATGAGTAACAGGGTTAATTAAGGGTTTATGGGGGTCTGTATTGACCCCATGAGTGAGAGGGTTAATTAAGGGATTATGGGGTCTGTATTGACCTCCATGAGTGACAGGGTTAATTAAGGGCTTATGGGGGTCTGTATTGACCCCCATAGGTGACAGGGTTACTTAATGGATTATGGGGGTCTGTATTGACCCCCATGAGTGACATGGTTAATTAAGGGTTTATGGGGGTCTGTATTGACCCCCATGAGTGACAGGGTTAATTAAGGGATTTTGGGGGTCTGTATTGACCCCTATGAGTGACAGTGTTAATTAAGGGATTATGGGGGTCTGTATTGACCCCCATGAGTGACAAGGTTAATTAAGGTATTTTGGGGGTCTTTATTGACCCCTATGAGTGACAGTGTTAATTAAGGGATTATGGGGGTCTGTATTGACCCACATGAGTGTCATGGTTAATTTAGGGGTTTATGGGGGGCCTGTATTGACCCCCATGAGTGACAGGGTTATATAAGGGATGATGGGGGTCTGTATTGACCCCCATGAGTGAGAGGATTAATTAAGGGATTATGGGGGTCTGTATTGACCCCCATGATTGACAGGGTTAATTAAAGCATTATGGGGGTCTGTATTGACCCCTATGAGTGACAGGGTTAATTAATGGATTATGGGAGTCTGTATTGACCTCATGAGTAACAGGGTTAATTAAGGGTTTATGGGGGTCTGTATTGACCCCCATGAGTGAGAGGGTTAATTAAGGGATTATGGGGTCTGTATTGACTCCATGAGTGAGAGTGTTAATTAAGGGATTATGGGGGTCTGTATTGACCCCCATGAGTGACAGGGTTAATTAAAGCATTATGGGGGTCTGTATTGACGCCTATGAGTGACAGTGTTAATTAATGGATTATGGGAGTCTGTATTGACCTCATGAGTAACAGGTTTAATTAAGGGTTTATGGGGGTCTGTATTGACCCCCATGAGTGAGAGGATTAATTAAGGGATTATGGGGGTCTGTATTGATCCCCATGAGTGAGAGTGTTAATTAAGGGATTGTGGGGGTCTGTATTGACCCCCATGAGTGACAGGGTTAATTAAAGCATTATGGGGGTCTGTATTGACCCCTATGAGTGACAGGGTTAATTAATGGATTATGGGAGTCTGTATTGACCTCATGAGTAACAGGGTTAATTAAGGGTTAATGGGGGTCTGTATTGACCCCCATGAGTGAGAGGGTTAATTAAGGGATTATGGGGTCTGTATTGACCTCCATGATTGACAGGGTTAATTAAGGGCTTATGGGGGTCTGTATTGACCCCCATAGGTGACAGGGTTACTTAATGGATTATGGGGGTCTGTATTGACCCCCATGAGTGACAGGGTTAATTAAGGGTTTTATGGGGGTCTGTATTGACCCCCATGAGTGACAGGGTTAATTAAGGGATTTTGGGGGTCTGTATTGACCCCTATGAGTGACAGTGTTAATTAAGGGATTATGGGGGTCTGTATTGACCCCCATGAGTGACAAGGTTAATTAAGGGATTTTGGGGGTCTGTATTGACCCCTATGAGTGACAGTGTTAATTAAGGGATTATGTGGGTCTGTATTGACCCACATGAGTGTCATGGTTAATTTAGGGGTTTATGTGGGGCCTGTATTGACCCCCATGAGTGACAGGGTTATATAAGGGCTGATGGGGGTCTGTATTGACCCCCATGAGTGAGAGGATTAATTAAGGGCTTATGGGGGTCTGTATTGACCCCCATAGGTGACAGGGTTACTTAATGGATTATGGGGGTCTGTATTGACCCCCATGAGTGACAGGGTTAATTAAGGGTTTATGGGGGTCTGTATTGACCCCCATGAGTGACAGGGTTAATTAAGGGATTTTGGGGGTCTGTATTGACCCCTATGAGTGACAGTGTTAATTAAGGGATTATGGGGGTCTGTATTGACCCACATGAGTGTCATGGTTAATTTAGGGGCTAATGGGGGTCTGTATTGACCCCAATGAGTGAGAGGATTAATTAAGGGATTATGGGGGTCTGTATTGACCCCCATGAGTGACAGGGTTAATTAAAGCATTATGGGGGTCTGTATTGACCCCTATGAGTGACAGGGTTAATTAATGGATTATGGGAGTCTGTATTGACCTCATGAGTAACAGGGTTAATTAAGGGTTTATGGGGGTCTGTATTGACCCCCATGAGTGAGAGGGTTAATTAAGAGATTATGGGGTCTGTATTGTCCCCCATGAGTGACAGGGTTAATTAAGGGCTTATGGGGGTCTGTATTGATCCCCCATAGGTGACAGGGTTACTTAATGGATTATGGGGGTCTGTATTGACCGCCATGAGTAACAGGGTTAATTAAGAGATTATGGGGTCTGTATTGACCCCCATGAGTGACTGGGTTAATTAAGGGATTATGGGGTCTGTATTGACCCCTATGAGTGACAGTGTTAATTAAGGGATTATGGGGGTCTGTATTGACCCACATGAGTGTCATGGTTAATTTAGGGGTTTATGGGGGGCCTGTATTGACCCCCATGAGTGACAAGGTTAATTAAGAGATTATGGGGGTCTGTATTGACCCCCATGAGTGACAGGGTTAATTAAGGGATTATGGGGTCTGTATTGACCCCCATGAGTGACAGGGTTAATTAAGGGTTTATGGGGGTCTGTATTGACCCCCATGAGTGACAAGGTTAATTAAGGGATTTTGGGGGTCTGTATTGACCCCTATGAGTGACAGTGTTAATTAAGGGATTATGGGGGTCTGTATTGACCCACATGAGTGTCATGGTTAATGTAGGGGTTTATGGGGGGCCTGTATTGACCCCCATGAGTGACAGGGTTATATAAGGGCTGATGGGGGTCTGTATTGAGCCCCATGAGTGAGAGGATTAATTAAGGGATTATGGGGGTCTGTATTGATCCCCATGAGTGAGAGTGTTAATTAAGGGATTATGGGGGTGTGTATTGACCCCCATGAGTGACAGGGTTAATTAAAGCATTATGGGGGTCTGTATTGACCCCTATGAGTGACAGGGTTAATTAATGAATTATGGGAGTCTGTATTGACCTCATGAGTAACAGAATTAATTAAGGGTTTATGGGGGTCTGTATTGACCCCATGAGTGAGAGGGTTAATTAAGGGATTATGGGGTCTGTATTGACCTCCATGAGTGACAGGGTTAATTAAGGGCTTATGGGGGTCTGTATTGACCCTTATAGGTGACAGGGTTACTTAATGGATTATGGGGGTCTGTATTGACCCCTATGAGTGACATGGTTAATTAAGGGTTTATGGGGGTCTGTATTGACCCCCATGAGTGACAGGGTTAATTAAGGGATTTTGGGGGTCTGTATTGACCCCTATGAGTGACAGTGTTAATTAAGGGATTATGGGGGTCTGTATTGACCCCCATGAGTGACAAGGTTAATTAAGGGATTTTGGGGGTCTTTATTGACCCCTATGAGTGACAGTGTTAATTAAGGGATTATGGGGGTCTGTATTGACCCACATGAGTGACAGGGTTATATAAGGGCTGATGGGGGTCTGTATTGACCCCCATGAGTGAGAGGATTAATTAAGGGATTATGGGGGTCAGTATTGACCCCCATGATTGACAGGGTTAATTAAAGCATTATGGGGGTCTTTATTGACCCCTATGAGTGACAGGGTTAATTAATGGATTATGGGGGTCTGTATTGACCCCCATGAGTGAGAGGGTTTATTAAGGGATTATGGGGTCTGTATTGATTCCATGAGTGAAAGTGTTAATTAAGGGATTATGGGGGTCTGTATTGACCCCCATGAGTGACAGGGTTAATTAAAGCATTATGGGGGTCTGTATTGACCCCTATGAGTGACAGGGTTAATTAATGGATTATGGGAGTCTGTATTGACCTCATGAGTAACAGGTTTCATTAAGGGTTTATGGGGGTCTGTATTGACCCCCATGAGTGAGAGGATTAATTAAGGGATTATGGGGGTCTGTATTGATCCCCATGAGTGAGAGTGTTAATTAAGGGATTGTGGGGGTCTGTATTGACCCCCATGAGTGACAGGGTTAATTAAAGCATTATGGGGGTCTGTATTGACCCCTATGAGTGACAGGGTTAATTAATGGATTATGGGAGTCTGTATTGACCTCATGAGTAACAGGGTTAATTAAGGGTTTATGGGGGTCTGTATTGACCCCCATGAGTGAGAGGGTTAATTAAGGGATTATGGGGTCTGTATTGACCTCCATGATTGACAGGGTTAATTAAGGGCTTATGGGGGTCTGTATTGACCCCCATAGGTGACAGGGTTACTTAATGGATTATGGGGGTCTGTATTGACCCCCATGAGTGACAGGGTTAATTAAGGGTTTTATGGGGGTCTGTATTGACCCCCATGAGTGACAGGGTTAATTAAGGGATTTTGGGGGTCTGTATTGACCCCTATGAGTGACAGTGTTAATTAAGGGATTATGGGGGTCTGTATTGACCCCCATGAGTGACAAGGTTAATTAAGGGATTTTGGGGGTCTGTATTGACCCCTATGAGTGACAGTGTTAATTAAGGGATTATGTGGGTCTGTATTGACCCACATGAGTGTCATGGTTAATTTAGTGGTTTATGTGGGGCCTGTATTGACCCCCATGAGTGACAGGGTTATATAAGGGCTGATGGGGGTCTGTATTGACCCCCATGAGTGAGAGGATTAATTAAGGGCTTATGGGGGTCTGTATTGACCCCCGTAGGTGACAGGGTTACTTAATGGATTATGGGGGTCTGTATTGACCCCCATGAGTGACAGGGTTAATTAAGGGTTTATGGGGGTCTGTATTGACCCCCATGAGTGACAGGGTTAATTAAGGGATTTTGGGGGTCTGTATTGACCCCTATGAGTGACAGTGTTAATTAAGGGATTATGGGGGTCTGTATTGACCCACATGAGTGTCATGGTTAATTTAGGGGCTAATGGGGGTCTGTATTGACCCCAATGAGTGAGAGGATTAATTAAGGGATTATGGGGGTCTGTATTGACCCCCATGAGTGACAGGGTTAATTAAAGCATTATGGGGGTCTGTATTGACCCCTATGAGTGACAGGGTTAATTAATGGATTATGGGAGTCTGTATTGACCTCATGAGTAACAGGGTTAATTAAGGGTTTATGGGGGTCTGTATTGATCCCCCATAGGTGACAGGGTTACTTAATGGATTATGGGGGTCTGTATTGACCGCCATGAGTGACAGGGTTAATTAAGAGATTATGGGGTCTGTATTGACCCCCATGAGTGACTGGGTTAATTAAGGGATTATGGGGTCTGTATTGACCCCTATGAGTGACAGTGTTAATTAAGGGATTATGGGGGTCTGTATTGACCCACATGAGTGTCATGGTTAATTTAGGGGTTTATGGGGGTCTGTATTGACCCCCATGAGTGACAGGGTTAATTAAGGGATTTTGGGGGTCTGTATTGACCCCTATGAGTGACAGTGTTAATTAAGGGATTATGGGGGTCTGTATTGACCCACATGAGTGTCATGGTTAATTTAGGGGCTAATGGGGGTCTGTATTGACCCCAATGAGTGAGAGGATTAATTAAGGGATTATGGGGGTCTGTATTGACCCCCATGAGTGACAGGGTTAATTAAAGCATTATGGGGGTCTGTATTGACCCCTATGAGTGACAGGGTTAATTAATGGATTATGGGAGTCTGTATTGACCTCATGAGTAACAGGGTTAATTAAGGGTTTATGGGGGTCTGTATTGACCCCCATGAGTGAGAGGGTTAATTAAGAGATTATGGGGTCTGTATTGTCCCCCATGAGTGACAGGGTTAATTAAGGGCTTATGGGGGTCTGTATTGATCCCCCATAGGTGACAGGGTTACTTAATGGATTATGGGGGTCTGTATTGACCGCCATGAGTGACAGGGTTAATTAAGAGATTATGGGGTCTGTATTGACCCCCATGAGTGACTGGGTTAATTAAGGGATTATGGGGTCTGTATTGATCCCTATGAGTGACAGTGTTAATTAAGGGATTATGGGGGTCTGTATTGACCCACATGAGTGTCATGGTTAATTTAGGGGTTTATGGGGGGCCTGTATTGACCCCCATGAGTGACAGGGTTATATAAGGGCTGATGGGGGTCTGTATTGACCCCCATGAGTGAGAGGATTAATTAAGGGATTATGGGGGTCTGTCTTGATACCCATGAGTGAGAGTGTTATTTAAGGGATTATGGGGGTCTGTATTGACCCCCATGAGTGACAGGGTTAATTAAAGCATTATGGGGGTCTGTATTGACCCCTATGAGTGACAGGGTTAATTAATGGATTATGGGAGTCTGTATTGACCTCATGAGTAACAGGGTTAATTAAGGGCTTATGGGGGTCTATATTGACCCCCATAGGTGACAGGGTTACTTAATGGATTATGGGGGTCTGTATTGACCGCCATGAGTGACAGGGTTAATTAAGAGATTATGGGGGTCTGTATTGACCCCCATGAGTGACTGGGTTAATTAAGTGATTATGGGGTCTGTATTGACCTCCATGAGTGACAGGGTTAATTAAGGGCTTATGGGGGTCTGTATTGACCCCCCTAGGTGACAGGGTTACTTAAGGGATTATGGGGGTCTGTATTGACCGCCATGAGTGACAGGGTTAATTAAGAGATTATGGGGGTCTGTATTGACCCCCATGAGTGACCGGGTTAATTAAGGGATTATGGGGTCTGTATTGACCCCCATGAGTGACAGGGTTAATTAAGGGTTTATGGGGGTCTGTATTGACCCCCATGAGTGACAGGGTTAATTAAGGGATTATGGGGGTCTGTATTGACCCCTATGAGTGACAGTGTTAATTAAGGGATTATGGGGGTCTGTATTGACCCACATGAATGACATGGTTAATTAAGGGTTTATGGGGGTCTGTATTGACCCCCATGAGTGACAGGGTTATATAAGGGCTGATGGGGGTCTGTATTGCCCCCCATGAGTGAGAGGGTTAATTAAGGGATTATGGGGGTCTGTATTGACCCCCATGAGTGACAGGGGTTAATGAATGGATTATGGGGGGGTGTATTGACCCCCATGAGTAACAGGGTTAATTAAGGGATTGTAAGGTTCTGTATTGACCCCCATGAGTGACAAGGTTAATTAAGGAATTATGGGGGTCAGTATTGACCCACATGAGGGACAGGGTTATTTAGGGGCTCTTAATGGTGCCCCATGAGTGAGAGGGTTAATTTGTATTTATCGCATGTCCTTTAAGGACCAGCAAGGCGGGAAGTTCAAATTTTGATTGCAGCGTGGGTCCCCGATCGTGTGCAGCGGGGTTCCCGATCAAGTTATCTATAGTGTTATTTCTGTACTAAATTTATAACCCTGATCATAACTGTAAATCTCCATTTTTGTATACATAGTGCTTTCTCTAAAGCACCCAAAAAGAGTGAAAACTTGCAAACTTACATTTTAACGGTATGGGTGAGGTATAGAAAGGTGAGGTATAATATGTTGCGTAAATTCCTGCTGAAGGTGCTAAGCTTTTTTAAACAGATTAATTTATTATATATGTTGGACTTTATTCAGGTGTCACCAAGCACCAGATTAATCTGTCAGATAGAATAGGTACTTTATTAAAAAAAAAAAAAAGGATATATACAACTTTTGTGTACAATCACTGGCTTTGTACAGACATGTTTCGCCATCAACTATTTTTCAATGATAAAAAACACCTCCAATAAGATGGCTTCATGTACTGTATGTTTCAATCCTTTGTAATAATTGTATGTGCAGCTGAATATCTTTCTTTCTTTATAAGGAGAACATTGTTTGTAGATCTGGTGCTAAAACAAGCTCCTGCCTTATTATGTATGCAGATTCCTGTGGAAAGGCGTCAAATTATCCACATGATTGTACGCCATTTAACTGCTAGTGCAGAGTATGTATGGTGACTTCTGTGCTGCTTTTATTTTATTATAAAAATTACATAATTCTCAAAATAAAATTGATACATGTTCTCACTCTAAATGAGGTTTTACATAATAAAGATTTTAGAAACTGATTTTTCCTTTTACTGGTATGTCAATTATTTTTGGGATTCTTTTCCCTGCTTTATCAAAATCTCCTTAACACTTTGTTATTTTTGATCATTTATATTACCTGTTCATTGTAAGACAGAATATAGCTGATTGTAATCATTTTATAGAGCTCTACTTCTCAAAAAAAAAAAAACTGCACAAAGTATCCTTTTTTTATGCTCAGATATCTGTATCTTTTATTAATTTGCTTCTTTGGAATGTATATTTTATTTCAGTCTAACCTTCTGCCTCTGTGGATTTTATATCAAGTAATATTGCTGGCTGTCATGAATGTAGACATTAGAATACTAATTGATGGTTCTGCAGAACACTGGCCTGAAAGCAAAATTGAACTGAAATAACATTAAAAAAGTTGTAGCATTACATTTATCATTCAAATAATAGTCAATTTTCTTGATTTGGCATATGTTGCAATAGTTAAATATTGACATTTTTTTCAGTGTTCTTATGGCAAGTATGCAGCCAGTATTCTTGCACGCCTGGTTAAGCAATTCAAAAGATATATTATATTTTAAAAATCTGCAATTAAAAATGTCAAGACCATTTTTATAAATGTGAAATAAAAAAAGAGTTAAAGGGACATAGAAGGTTTATGGAATGTACCAGGCATATAATCTAACTATGTTTATATTTAGCTCTATGTATTGTATTAAGAAGTGCTTATAAGCATACAATCATGCAAATAGTTCCTGCTTGGATCTGCCCTCTTAAACTCATGAAGAAATAGACTCTGCACTACTGGGCATTGTCTCATAATGAGCTGTAAAGTCTTAGCAACATGCTGCTGAGACATAGTCACTGAATGGGTAGTATGAAACACTACAATGCCATTACAGCAGAGTCTGTATCTTCATGATCTGCAGAGGCCAGACCTAAGCAGGTACCATTTGTATGAGTTTAGTCACAAAAAATAGAGCTTCTAAGCACTTCTTAATAAAATAAAATAGATATATAGGTATGTTATATACACATAGTAAACACTTTTTTGAATAATTACATTTGATAATGAGTAAAATGTTTTTAGAAAGTAAACATAAAAATAAATTCAGCATTTAATGATTTAATGTTTACATTTCATGTTTCATAATTGCAGATTTACATTTTGTTTTCTGAGCTTCTTTTATTTTATTCTTTGTTTTCAGCAGTGTTTTTCTATAAGCTAATTAGATTTCTATTCATATTATTAAAAGCACTTGCATTTTTGCTGCCCCTTTCCCATTTTAGCAGTGAAAGCTTCCACCAGAAACATCTACAGGGATGGCCATTGAGGAACCCTAGGGCTGGGCCTGGGGATCCTTGGCCTTCCGTGAAAAATATACTGAGTAGTCCTAGGTTGTGTGGGTCTGCATCTGCACCTGTTCAGAGTGCACCTAGTTATTTCCACATCATTGTGGCCCTGCTTCTGTTGTTTGTTTGGTGCTGAGAAGCCCTGAGTTCCTGGTGCTTTGCTCCATGTGTTATAACTCCATCCATTGTCTGCAACAGAGCATAGGCTCAGCCAGTCACTCCTCTTCTTTACCATCCTGGGCTATCATCCAGAAAATTTTAATTTAACTCATGTGCCACAGGGAATCCAGCCTCTGAAAACCATGTGGACGACCTTCAAGTGCTATGGGCCTTCGTTCCAGATTTGCTCCAGAATGATCTTGAACAGCATAAGAGGTGAGCATAAAGGAAACAGACACTGTAGTTGTGGCAACCATCTTGTGTTCCAGATGTCTCTCCTCAAACCAATGATGCAACACCATTTTTCCACTCTCGCCTCCTCTCTACTTTCCCATGCAGTGGACGTTCACAAGGAATATGAGGTAGATTCCAGATTCTTCACTTCAAGTCACCAACATCTTAAGAAATGGATAGGGTTTGAACCAGAGGAGTGTACATGTGCACGCCGCTAAGGTGCATTCTCCAGGATTGGTCAAATGGTTCCATTGGCTGCACCCATCTATGTTGTCCAGATATCGACCAACAGTTGGGGGGGGGGGGGGGTAGTGTCAGGAGGTTTACCTAGTCTTCTTGTCTGCTAGGTTGACCAAGGAAGATCCCTGGACTGAACCTAGGGATCCCAGGCCTAGTGTGACACACATACTGAGTAGGTCATGGGGTAGGCTTAGGTGGTGTGTGTCTGTGTCTGGACCGGCACAGAATGAGCCACTTTCCTATGACATGGGGGTCCTGGTAGACCTGCTTCTGTTGTTTGTGAGGTGCTGTGCAGGTCTCACTTCCTGGTATTTTTCTCCATCTTATATAACTCAACACATATTTGCAATTGAGTATGGACCAATCTATTAGTATCAGTTTTTGTAGAAAAACAGATCCACTTGTCAACATTCTACTCCAAAACCCAGTCATGATACTAAAACCTAAATCATTTGCACAGATCACCCTTTTTCTACAATGAATACACAGTCAATACCTTGTTTTTAAGCCTTGAGTTGGGCCTTTCCCTGACTCACACAGAGTGTATTGTTAGGGCTATAGAAATATTATTGTTTCATAGTGAAAACTGCTGAATTAGAGACAAACATAATTAACTGTTACAGAGCTTACATTTAGCAATATAAAAAGTGCTACAAAGGTAACAAGTGTATAATAATAATAATAATAATAATATGTTGCATGCATATGGTGTATAAGGTGCATTTACACATCTTTACAGTTCCTGCCAGTTTAGTGTCTCTCCCCTTATGCCACAGATGGGCAAGATGGTAACATGCAGGGGAGCATATAGTGATGAAGGCACAGTCCCAGAGACTGAAAAAAATATTTGTCTGTGAGACTCTTAGAAGTAAGTGAAATATACATTTTATACCACAAATACTTTTTGGAGGAGAATAGAATATACTGTATTACTGAAACTATGCACATAAAGCCCCAAAATTCCCACTGCACAACACCACTTAAAACTGTACCATGAAAATAAATGGGAATATTATGCTTTATTAATATACTATTATTGTAATAATGCAGCTTATAAAAAATAAACTGTTGTATACTTAGATCCATTAGGGAGACAAAATTGAAGTAGAGATAAGCTTGTGATCCTATATGAGATATCTCCAACCTAAGAATGCTCAGGTAACTTAGAGCTCCAAATATAGCTTATGTCCATATATACACTAAAAGGGGAGAGGAGTATAACAAGTTTATTCTGTAGTCGCTACATGCCAATAACTTTGCATCTCGGGTAATTTAATAAATAATACCTTTCCTCTCAACCCATTAACAGATTTATATTATAAAAACAGCATACACACTATTAAAATACCTGTCTCAGTTTTGCCCTAATTTCAACTACTCACTTTGTTTCCCAGGTATTACTATATGTGATGGACACCCTTACTATTCATCATTGCAAAAACAAAGAGACTCAAGTGTAAGCTGTGCCTAAAACTGGCTTGCTTTGAGGGCAAGGGTTCACAGACTTGTAAATTAGCCTAAAGGATGTTTGTCCCATGTAAGGGACTTTATCAAAGGATTGCCTGTGCATGTTGTAAATTACATTTTTTATGTATTTTGCTTTGCTTGTTAAAATGAAAAATATATAACACATTATAATATAAGAAATATTGTATGTCAGATCTGATTAATACTGATTCATATAACTCCTGGAAAAAGGTGCATATTTTGAGGGTTGAGACACAGTTTATGAAATGTTCAGAACTACTATCACAAGAGAATAAATCCATCTAAGGGTATCTGGAATTCACAATCTGTATAGACAGAATTACGTTATCTGTTATGCAAGTCTGATTCAGTCCTGTTCTTTGGTTTGTTATTTTAGTTTCTCCTGTTTCCTCCTATAAGTGTGAAAGCTATGAATCTTGACAGCTATGTTTTTTTCTTACAACCTTCTGCTATGCACCAGCGATTGAACAAAAAAGGCCAATACATATTTGTTATAAATTACTTTAGTCTGTTCTTCCAGCAGTTTTCATGCACTGTATTTTCCAGAAGAATTCATAAATGTAAAAGTAATTGATATATCTGTTTATACAAAATACAATATATATTCCTTGTATTGTTTTTTTATGGATTTCAAAGGATACACAGGGGCATGTAAAATTTTTGCATGCTGTGCAAGTCAAACTGGTCACAGTTCATCAGAGTTGTTAGAGCTTGGGTTCCTATAAGTGCTTCCAATTCTCCTCCTCTAGATTGGATATGCAGGATTTTTTTTAGCCTGTCTCATGCTAACACCATGAGATGTTCACTGCACAGCAACCGCAGAGCTGCAGGGATCACCTGTAGCAGAAAAGGAAAATAGCAAAAGTAATTGGGTGGAAACAATTTAGCAAAATATAGGAGATAGAAAAAGAAGTGGGAGAAAGAGGATCATCATGTGCCAGCTTTCAATTTGCTTTTTTCACAACTAAATGGATATGTTCATCTGACACATTTTATTTGTAATTATAGTTGTTTTTATTGGTGAAGTGTTTACACTTCTAATATGCGAACCTTAATATGCACAGTGCTTTCTTTTCTATTCCTTTTTAAAAAGCTTAGTTCTAATACCTGCAAAACATTTAATGTGATAAAAAATTGCTGAGTACACACACACATGTATATATGTATATGTATATATATATATATATATATATATGTGTGTGTGATTGGGTCCCTCTCCCAATGATCGAGTACATTGAACCATTGCTCTCCAGCGATGGGAATGCCCACGCGGACATTTGGGAGAGGTTCCCCCCCCCACAACCCCAGGGAACCAACCTGGACATAAGCTTTGTGGTCTAGCCCCTCTCCTTGTGTCGCTGAGGAATGGCCTATTGGACATGGAAAAGGGACGCAACTTGGCTAATTCAGGTCCAAACCCACCCAAGAAGGTATAGGAAAGTTGAGAAACTTGGTGGACTTGGTCAAAACTAAGCTTAAAAAAGCAAAAACTGAGTCTTGGACGTGGACAAGGAAGAAGCTTGGTAGTCCTGGGCCAAGATCCACCAAGGATAGTTGACAGCTTACCTGGATAATAGTAGGAAAAGGGCCAAAAAGATATGAGGCTTGGAAAGCTGAAAAACAAGAGAGCGCAGAGAAACAAACTGCAGATATGGGCTCAGGAATGAACTGAGCAAGGGGATGTGGACAGGAAGTGCTTATAAAGGCTGAAGAAGGCCCCTCTCATGGGAAAAGGCGGAGCAAGAGAGGCCCCTCCCTCAAACCCAGGTATTAATCTGGACAATATATATGTATTTATATACATATATATATAAATATATATATATATATATATATATATATATATATATATATATATATACATATATATATATATATATACATATATATTATACAATGTCAGGTTTCATTTAACAGTCCTTATGTGCCAACTCATTGGCACTAAAACTTTAGGCATATGCATGAATAAATACAATCAGTAACAATGGCAGATTCACTAAGAATGGTTTCAGTTAACTGTTAGATCATAATCTATAGCAGCTCATCTCAGCAGACCCACAGCTAGAAATCTTATTAGACAGACATGGTAGTTACCTATGGGCACATCTCTGAGGGGGACACCACTTTTATATATTAAATATATTTTGATCATGTTGCAGTTTTTAAAAATAAACACTCCCAGTTGCTCATTATTAGCAGGTATAACATTTATATTTCTGCTTCTTGTTAGCTAGTGTGCATGAGGCAATTGTTTGCAATTCTTTCACCAAATAACTAATTACAGAAATGGCTAAATTTATAGGAAATGGCATTTCGCAAGGCACCAGATTGTGATGTTGAACAGCTGCACTGCAGTGGAAGGAGAGCACAGAAATAGTTTAGTGAATACTGTAATGGTGATCACATCTAGTGTTTTACATACACACTTTTATTATTATTATTATCATTATTATTATTATTATCATAGTTTTTTTGTAATGCACCAGCATATTCCATAGCACTATACATGGGTTAAGTTCCAGGCAAAGACAAATTCAATATTAACACATTGCAAAGAGTGGAGGTACCTGGCTTTGAGCTTTGAATCCGGTGTCCATAGTGCTTTCCCCAAAGCACTGTGCAAGACTGAAAATTCGTAAACTTACAAACTTATAAAATATAAATAATAGCACACCTACAAATGATAAATAATACACATAGATTAAGATGAGTAACAACAGCTTGTCATGAGGTATATGGTTATTAGAAAACTGAGGATAGTGAATACTCTTAAAGTGCTGCTGTGCATGTTTATGATGAATTACAACCCATTACTATCCATCACAACCTCAATGATATTTTTAAAAGAAAGGAGTTATTACTCTAAGTTATCACTCTGGATTTAATTAAAAATACTTCATTTTTGCTAAAGAAATTATTAAAAAATAAGGGCAGCCAGAGAGTTAAAGCAGAAGAAGAAAGTACACACATTACTCAACTACTGCCAGTCTGAGGAAGGTGAGAATGTGGGTAATTCATGTTAAAATCATGAATGTACAATTAGAAAATAAGAAACCCAATACTGCAATGATAAAAATAACCATTTAGGAGATTGATAATGAATGTTAAAGTTGAGCTGCTAAAGATTGCAGTCTATCACAGTTCATCACCGCAGCAAGCCAATCATGATAGTTACTAACATTAATTATTCAATGAGTTCCACGATGCTCTCACTAAATCACCACCCACTTTTTTATTTTCCATCTGTCGTAATTATGTTTGCACATGTGCTAGTATTAATGATCAAGTGCCACGTAAAGTAAAATTAATTTTAGTTTCTCCTCATTAGGTACACAAAAAAAGTCCTGAATATGCTCATTATTGACTTATATTTCTTCTACGCTGTTTGATCCCTATTTTAATATTTAATAGAAAATATTTTAGCCTTCCAACTTAAATAAAAAATCATGCGACAATACAATAATAAGCATAATCAGAACTTTTGTTGTACTTCTCACAGTGAATAAAGTATATAAAATTTGCTAGAATGAAGTGAATAGGCACTTTGCAAGGCTTCTGGTCATAATATTGGATAGCTTTATCTCAGTGGGTAGAGAGAAGATAAATGCTTTAATTAATCATGTGAAGGTGATCATAGTTAGTTTTATATACAAAACATGAATGAAACAACTTAATCACAATACGTCATGATAACTCACAATAGTATGTGTGGATACTATAAAACAGAGCTTAGTGAATACTGTAATCATCATAGTCAATTGAAACACATTAGGAGAGATACAGCTTAGTGAATCTCTTGTAAAATATCCTTATTGTACCTTTATGAATATATATTCATATTCATTTGCATCATATTAACAAACTTTAGGGTTACATTTAAGCTAAAAAAATAAATATATTTTATAATAATCAGGTCTTGGATGTATTGACAAAGAGTGATATTAACGTATGCATATTTTATAAGCACATTATTAAGCATAAGAAATGCTAATTGATAGGGTTCTACATTTTTTTTAAAAGTAAATGAAGATAAATATAGTATTACCGGTACATGTTGTTACAGAGATCACATATCCTAACTACTATCTCTATGTAAAGATTTTGTTCCACCTATAGTTATATATAAGTAATATTAAGCCACCAAATGACAGAACAAAAAAGAGCAGTCCTTCCTTCTTTATAAAAACAAAACAAAAGATCCTTGGGAAATCTGCTAACATTGATGTAAACTATAATAACATCTCAAACCTAGAGAACTATGGAGGGAAGTGAGAGAGAAAGGACAGAGAGACGGGACAGAGAGAGAGAGACACGACAGAGAGACAGGACAGAGAGAGAGACACAGGATAGAAATACAGAAGCATAGAGAGAGAGAGACAGAATATAGAAAGACGGGATGGTAATACTACTAGAGGGAGATAATAGTTTCAATAATCACAAAAAAAAAAGAGACATAAGAGTAGATGAGTATATATGTTAAAGGAACTAGAGTTATGGCCAGCAGTGTAAATATATATTGTTACAAAAAATCGGGGGAGAAAAAAGGAAAGACGCCTTTATGTCTGGTCATAGACTTTCCCATTGTATAGCATCCATGATATAGAGAATTAGTAGAATCAAACAGATGACCAACTAGAGTATTAAATTAAATATAAACTTTATTTATAGCATATACAAATAACTAACATGTACAAATGTAACAATAAAAAAAGAGCAATTAAAAATATATACTAATTAAGAACATGTATATGTCCCGAAATGAATGGTCCAATATATAGCCCAACACATTTAAATCTTAATACCATTAATTGAGACAAAATAATTGCATGCAATAAGGTTAAGGCCAAAATAACACTAACATATAGACAACAGAGTATCTATGTGTGAATTGTAATAGGTGTGTGAAAATAGATGATAAATGACATATGCCAATTTAATCTATATTGATTACCAGGTATACATCATAATAAGCAAAATAAGCGAGTGAATAAGTCCATGAGTATAAAGGACATGTGCCAATTGGTCTATACAGTTCATCAAGTATAGAGCACATAGAATACAGTACACCAGTATACAATTCATAAAAGTCACCAAAATAAATTACTAAGTTCACAGGTTTATGTATCATATCATGGAGAGGTAAAATAGACACTTCAGGAGATATTTATAAGTTAGCTTTGTGGCCCTATATAACCCGAGTGTAGTGGGGTGTAAATTCAGGACACAATCACCTGTAACCCAGAAAAAGTATCTGGCAGCCAGTGCTCGAATGAGCCAGCTCGTGATGTCATCTGATTGGGACACAGACTGAGATTGATCTGACATGCATGTTTCGCATCAAGCTTCCACAGAGATCAGTGTTAGAGAGAGAGGCAGGACAGAGAGAGACAGGACATACAGAGAGAAAGAGACAGGACAGAGAGAGAGATAGGATAGAGAGAGCTAAGACAGAGAGAGACAGGACAGATAGAGAAAGTACAGAGAGAAAGTGACAGGACAGAGATAGAGCGAGACAGGACAGAAAGAGAGACCACACAGACAGACAGACCACACAGAGACAGAAACAGCAAAGGGAGAGAGATAGCAAAGTGTGAGAAAGAACTCCCTACATCACAATGCGACACCAAACACCACAAGAAGCAGCATAACAACCACCATTACACACCCCAGTGAGAGAGATACCATAGAGAGAAACAGGACAGAGAGATACAGCACACAGACAGACGGCACACAGGCAGGCAGCACACAGACAGACAGTACAGAGAGAGAAAGCACAGAGAGAGACAGACAGACAACAAAGAGAGAGAACGACAGCAAATAGTCAGAGAGAAAGCACCACAGAACACAGCAAGAGCAACCACACACCACAGCAAGCAGCATAAAAGCCACCATTACACATCTCATAGAGAGAGAGAGAGAAAGAAAGCATACAGACAGCACAGAGAGACAGAACACAGACAGCACAAGAACACACAGACAGCAAAGAGAAAGAGAGACAGCAAAGAGTGAGAGAGAATGAGCCACACAACACAGCAAGCGGCATACCAGCTGCCATGAAGCACCTCAGAGAGAGAGACACAGCACAGAGACAGACAGCATAAAGACACGCAGCACAGAGAGAAAGGGAGACAGCATGATTGCCACATAACACTCAGAGAAACAGGACAGAGAGAGACAGTACAGAGAGACGGCAAAAACAATTCAAGATATCATTCTATACCGTCATTTATGATGGGCAAGTTACTAGCAAATATGTATATTCCTACACATTTTCTATTTTTTCTGGTCATGTTTTAGGCTTATTATTGCTATCATTATGGCAATATTAAAATGTTATACAGCCATTATTTGTAATTATGGTACCCTATTATGTACTGTATGGACAGCATCATGCCAGGCCCATTTTGGGTACACAAGCCACGACAAGATAGCAATTCAGAAGAGGAATATGTACTATAGATAACATAATATGCTACTAAATATTTTATCATTATTTTCTATGCTGACAATCAGGTAAATGTCTACTGTGAATAATAACAGAAACACGTCCACTTAAAAAATGTAATATAGCCATACATTTTTTATTTTCTGTGTGGCAGTGACACAATAGCATTTTGAGCCTTTAATCAGAAAGTACCTATGGTCTTTTGATCCAAATATGTTAAAGACTCAAGAGTTCTAATATCTTACTGACACAAAAAGCACAGAAAAATGTAAGATGGCTGTTAATTGTCATTTCAAACATGTAGCAATAAAATACTAAACAGACAAGTTCCACAACTTTTCATTCACAAGTATCATCTGAAAAGTGGCTGATGCTTAGGTGGACCTCCTCTTGCTCCCGGCAATGTCTTTTGCCTCAGAGTTGTCTTAAATTGAGTGGATAATAAATTGTTAAGAATGTAACCCAAAAGAAACCAAAGCAACTAACAGAGTTTACCCACTCATTAGGGCAACAACCCAACCTAGTTTATAGAAACAAAACATATTGAGAAATGCTATAAAGGCTTATTGTAAGGCAAAAAAAGCATAAGAGGTTTTAGTAAAGCACAAAAAGCTATGTGTATATTTAAAAATGATTACTCTATAATCTGTAATGTATTCCTAATAAATTATGTAACTGAAGTTATTAAATAAAGGCACTGCTACAGGTTTTATTAGCTTGCTAATTATTATTATATTGTTTACTTTTTAAATTTAATTCTAACTGATGTTTCCTGAAGATGTCACTGCTGCTGTAATATAACTCCCCAAACATGTTATGATACTCCATCCTACATCTTTTCAAAGACAATTATCAGTTAAATAAGTGACCTATACTGATGGTTTAGATTTGTGAAATGCATGATGTCAATTAAAAATTATAACTCAATATAAGTATTTACCTATAAATATATGTGGCAGGGAGAACCTGAGGAATAATTACATTGCTGTGAGTTTTTCAACCAAGCTAGACTTTTTAGATTACTTTATCTACTCTTGAGCTATCATTTTTCTACGACTTCTCACTTGTGTCCAGGTCAAAGGTAGACAGTAGAGCAGTTAAGTCACAAGGCAGCAATTTTAGTTTTTTACAATATGTCAGTCCTACTTTAAATGCATATCTAAGTTTCCCTATACTTACCTTTTTCTAATCTAACACATGCTATTTATATCAGAAACACACATTACATTGAGTCATTCTATACACATACATATATATATATATATATATATATATATATATATATATTTTTTTTTTTTCTACCAATAGAAATACTGTATTTGGGTACTTAACTAAATGTCAAGCCATCAGCTGCTCAATGCAGAGAGAGATGCTGCAGATGACTACACATCCCATGATTCCCTCCTGTTACACAGCCCATGATTCCTTCCTGCACGAGCTGCTATTAGAGATTGATTAAAATCTATTAGCTGCTGGTGATTGGCCAAAACGAATATTGAATGTTATGCTAATTTAAACAGGGATATCATGCGTCATTAACTAACAAAGGCAACTGCCTGCAAACTCAAGAGATTTAACAAACATCAGGGTGAGTTTGTTAATGTTTATGTTTGGTATTCTTTCATGAAAAATAATGTTTTCATACACTACTGAGTTCTCTCTATTAGATTCATTTATAATCCAGGAAACTTAGATATACCTTTAAATTGTTAAGTTAGGCAATTGCCACCTAGACTAAACATTGTCATCAGCCCTTGTTTGTTTTAAATGAGAGCAGATATGCCTGCTAATGTAAGGTATTTGTTCTAGAATGAAATGAGGGAGATGCACCTTATCCTCATCCTTTTGAGCATAAGGCTCCAATATTATGTTTGGGTGTACTAGCCAAGGCTATATCATACTGAAATATATGCAAAATGTACACCAAATTGAATAATTACTCTTGATGTGGGAAACTGTAGGGTCTATTGACAAGGGTAAAAGAAGAGAGTGCAAAAGTTGGCCTGCTGCTCAATGTTAAAAAGGCAAAGATCATGGCAAACATCAATCTCAGTTTCTGGCTAATAGAGGGGAAAGAAGTGGAGGCAGGGACACATTTTATTTTACTGTGATGCAAGATCTCTGCAGATGGTGACTATAGCCATGAGATTAAAAGATGTTTGCTTCTGGGGAGGAAAACTATGACAAGCTTGGACAAGCTAGTAAAAAACAAAGGTCTGCATGGTTAGAACTATGGTATTCCCAGTAGTAACATTATAATGTGAGACGTCAAAGAAGGCTGAGCGCTGTATAACTGACACTTTTGAAGTCCATTGGACTGCAAGAATATCCAGTAAATACTACAGGAAATCAAGCCAGCCTGTTCACTGGAAGGTATGATCATGATATTTTGGCCATATCATGAGAAGATAGGATTCCCTAGAAAAGACTGTCATCTTGGGAAAGATTGAACGTACACGAATAAGGGGATGGCAGGGGCAGAAATGGATAGATCAGGTAACTGAGGGAATGAACATGAGATTGGGGGAGCTCAAGTGCAGTGTGACAGATATGCTTGGCATGCTGCAGTCATTAGGGTTAAGGAGATCTGGACATGATTGAATGACTAAACAACAACAAAAGTACAATACAAAAATATATTTTTAGAAGAACTTTTACATGATATTCATTTTGAAAGAAATATACAGCATAGATTTATTTTCATTTGAGTTTTTATTTGTTTTAATTTGAAACACTTTAATAAAGGTAATTTGAAAATACCTGCAATAAATTAGCAAATAATCAGTTAGGAAAAGGTTATAGGTAATAATTGACATATGAATCTGAGCCATTGAAAACCACTGACTGTAATAGGATGAGGCTATGCTAATTTTTAAATTGAAAAAGGTCAAAAAAGTATTTCTTCCATTCCTGGTCATTCACATTAAAACTAAGGATAATTAAAAAGTCCTATATTTTTTAAATATTCAACTTTTGCAAAATAAATAATAATATGCAGGAAATTATGCAAAGCATTATACATAAAGGCAATATATAAGCATCTTGTCTCATTTTCCTAGCTGGCATTTACTCAGTCATTTTACTAAATTACTTTGCATATTCTTTGCCGTGCTTGTCTCAGCAAGCAATAACAGTAAAACAATGATGGTTTATCATCATAATATTAAGCTTAGTGAATTACACTTCAGGGTCACTAAGTACAATAACGCTGTCTCCTTCTATTTCATTGTAAGAGGACACAATGTGATTAATTATGGAATAGAATGCAGAATCTGTTTTACAGTAATGAACAGCATAAAAATGTAAGCAACTGGGTTGTAGTTAACTAACCATCTATATGGTCTCTAATAGGTAACATAAACCATGACCTCAAAGTGTATTTATTATTATTATTCTATAAATGACAATGTTTTTATACACAGTTCTAGAAATCATCTATATGTATATAAGTAAATAGGCAGAATTTGTAAAATACAGACAGCATGTACATACAGATACACAGTAAACTGTAAAATATTTAGGAGAAAGCATTATAATTTAAAGAGCCTGAAAAACAATACTTTTACAATGTCTTCACACTTGCTACAATTATATTGAGATATAAAAGGAGTAGATACTATATTCCTTATTACTCTGTATTGCAATTATTTACCCTTATTATTTTCTATTGCTTAAACCTATAATGAAAAAAAACACAAAATATTGTAATTTACCATTTGACAAATTAAGAAAATACCCTTGGATATACTGAGGTTGCTTTGTATAGTAGTCAATGATACTAAAAAATATAGGTCCATTTTCACTTCACTCACTGGTTTAAAAAAATAAATAAATAATAATAAATAATAAATAAAATAAAAATAATTTCAGGAAGGCCATGTCTTTAAGAAAAAAAGGAATGTAAGAGCAAGAGATCATTATTGGAAGTTGGAAGGGGAAAAAGCTGGGGGCATTGTGCTTAAGTACTTCTGTCCAGAAATAATAACTGATAAGTGGCATATCCTTTCAGTGGAAGTGTTATGCTAACATTTTTAGCATTTTGGGGATAAGGATAAAGTCATCTTGATAATTAACCAAGCCATACGTTTTGGTAGATAGAATTGGCAGACCATTGGACCTTTTTTTTTCTAATCTGCAATCACATTTCCCCAAATGAAAAGATACTAGCATATAAATGTACTCAATTATACTGTATTAAATTATTCTTTTATAATCTTGATTTTGATTGTTTTGTAATAATTGTCACCCTCTTATAGAGTAATTGCAGAAAATAGTTCAAATTTATTAATAATAATATTACTTTTATTTGTAATGCGCCAACATATTCCGTAGCGCTATACAGGGGAAAAGAACAAGGAAATATATAATTTTAACAAACTGCAAAAAATGGAGGGCCCTTTTTTGAGCTTAGAATCTTTGTAGAAAGTGTTTTTTCCATAGCACTCTACAAGATTGAAAACTCTCTACTTACAATCTAAAGGGGATGGAAGGGGCAGATAAGAAATAGCAAGGGTCAGGAAGAAAGTGAAGTTTCATTAGGTAGGAGTGTATGCAAAGTTAGAATGCTTTTTCATATAGAAGGAAAAGGAAAGCATTATTCTTGCTTTCATCTTTTTCTCAAAGACACTTCCCTCTTGCACTTTAATAAATCCTTTGATATATTTGAATGTTTCTAAAATATCTCCTCTCTCCCTTCTGTCCTCTAGGCTATACATATTCAGGCCATTAAGTCTTTCTTAGTCATTTTGCCTTTTATATCATTCCCCATTTTAGTTGCCCTTCTTTGAATTGTTTCTAATTTGTTAAGATCATTTTTAAGATACAGACTCCAGACCTATAGAGTGGGATTAGTACATCTATATTTCTGTTGCTGATGTTTTCACCCAAGCATTGTACTTGCTTTTTGCTGCGGCTTTGTTGCATTGCTTGACTACTTTTAAATCATACTGTGTAATAATTCTCAAGTCCCTCTCCTCATCAATTGTAAAATCATCATTCTATCATTAAATAAATATTCTACCTCTTGGATTTTGTGGCCTAAGTACATGGTTTTGCATTTCTCAGTGCTGAGAATTTAAGATTTCACATAAATGACAATTGTCATTGGCAACATATGGCTTGTATCAGAAACATTTTTTTACAATGATTCATTCTATACACATACAGATTTTTTTATTACAATAGAAACACTGCATTTGGGTACATTTTTAACTGTATAATAACATTCCTGCAAGTAGCAGCACAGTGCAGAGATCCAGAGCAGTTGTATCATGGGAGGAGGGAGAGGTATGTGATGGTAAAAAAAGACTACAAATCCCAATATGTTTTGCTGCAGAGACTGAATTCCCATACTGCTGAAATCTTGTAGCTGCCTCTGAATTTGTTGCTAATTTAGCTACTGGTTTTAAGGGAATTCCTTTTTAAAATCAACTGCCAGAAAACTTAAGAAATTATGCAAATTTTAGGGTAAATGTATTGTTTATTTTGGAAATTTTACACGGACAAAAAAGTTTGCACAAACTACTGATTGTACTCTATCAGATACATTAATAATCCATGACACTTCTATATGCCTTTAAGCTTTGTGAATGTAACAGAGAGAGAATAGGCTTAGTAATAAGTAACGTGTGTTTGGTAATTTATAGCATAATTTGTTTATGTTAAATGACTGGCTGAACAAAAATTGTAGATATCTACTGACCATCTAATGTGATCTGTGAGTCGTGCTTAGTATGATTCGCCCTTGTATGTCATACTGACATCATTTTAATTGTGTTAAATAATATTATTTTGTATCTTTGTGTATTATGCTGGCATGTTGTTATGAGTGAGAAAAGAAGAAACAGATTATGTGGAGTCAAAGTTTTCTTAAATTATTCACCAGAGTTTCTAGTCCATTTTAAACATTGTTTAATTCTTTCCAAGGAGTAGAAATTACCATAACTTTCAAGGGCCATCTTGAAAATGATGTTTTAATTGACATATTTGCAAATTAGAAAATAAACTTTTTAAGATCTTTTAACTTACAAAAACATGGTTCAAAATAATTTAGTCATGTTTTACACTTCATTCTGCTGTTTTGGTATTTTCTTACGGTAATTATATGCCCAGTTTGCATTAATGCCTTGTTCAGCAGTTGCAGATAGAACAAGCTCTAATATCTCAGTAGCATTTGTTTCACAATTACTTCATTTTTATGCTTTCCCAAGCATAATCGCATGTAATAAATTAAATCTCAAACCACAATGACACCAAACAAGTTTTAGAGGTTATTCCATGCATCCTCATTAGATTGTTATGCATGAAGGTGCACTCTGCAAAGTGTTATTTAAACATAATGTAATCTCCATAAAGATGTTATTTTTTACAGTGTAATATAATCAGGAGATAAAGAAATGTTATTTCAAAAATGCTATAAAATATTAATAGATTGATTTATTGGAATTTTGACATGTCATTTCAACAGTGTTGAGGTCAAAAACATAAGTTGAAGAAAAGGTAATTTTACTCTATCAGTCAGAACTATATTATAACTAAATTATATCAGAATAGAACAACACTTTTGCAAAACAAACCTGAAAATATTCGAATATGATAAATCATGATATTAGTTTATTATAATTTTCAAAATGTGCTCATGAGAAAAAAACACATTGATCTTTTATTTTGTAAACAATTTACTTTTGTGCAATTTGTTGTGCAGTTTGTTGTGAGTCTCAGACGTATACTATTGTTATAGAAATGTGATTGAAACTCCGTTGTATATACAGAAAGAAAGAAAAAACATGCCATAAAATATATTTGCCACACAATTTCATAGTGAACAGTGCTCACACTTGTGCTAAAAACACTGAGTAGTGACATGGAAATGTGGGTAAAAAAGTACCACCTTTTTGCCTTAACATAATTAAAATGGAATCCTTATAGGCAGTGGTGGAGCTAGTGCATAAGGGGCCCAGGTGCAAATGCTGGTGTAGTTTGTGTACTATGAGAAGCATTGGCGCTCCTTGTGGGTGGCGTGATGAAGGTGTTTGTGGTTGTTTGCGATAGTGTGGTGTTATTTCTTTTTTGTTTTGTGTATATATTTGTTTTTTATGCTAAGTAATTGATTAATGAAATCATAAATTAATATACTTTACCTCTTTGTAATTAATATATGCAGCAAGGAATGTGTTGAAGAGCTAACAATCTGTTTTGATGTTCCTGCAGCATACAATGTAGATTTGCACTGTTGGTGAGCTGAGGTGTAAGTGTCAGCAATGTGTGCAGTGTGTACTGTAAATAGGTTGCGTGCGGGAGGGGAAGCCGTTTGTGGAGCTGAGTACTTCCCCATTCTGTAAGTTAGTGTTGTAAAATGGTCGCGAATGTGTATGTGGTAGGTGGGTTTGTATGATGTAGCGTCCTTGATAATGGTGTATGTTGTAGGTCGTACAGGTTTTTGTAAAAGCCGTATTTGCTTTGTGGTATTTAGCGGCTTTAGGGGTCGTGTAACTTAGTTTTAGTTTTTTTCTGTGGCCATTTTTTCTGTCGCTTAGGGGATTTTAGAGTGTCTAAACTTGGTAAATTTGACAGAAATCGAGGTTTAAGCTGTGTTCCAGTGGTCCTGGGTGTCCCCCCTTGCTGTGAGTAAGGTTTTTATTTAATTTTTGTGTGTATTTTTGTGTTTTTTAATGTTTGCCGCTGTGCGCAGGTTGTCCGTTAAGGTCTGTAATGGATTTTTTCTAAGTCCTGCGGGTCGTAATTGTTTTTGTATAAGTCCGCAATTTTTTATTTTCTAAGTCCCGCAGCTTGTATTTTTTTGTGTAAGTCCGTAGTTAGTCATTGCGTGTTTGTTTATTGGTCGTTTGTAATGGGTTGTGAGGCGCCGTAGAGCTTCCACCTCCGCAAATGCGGCCCCTCGCTTTGCGAGGCCTGCGACTCATTGCAGCCGACGCGGGAGCCTCCAGCTCCACAAATGCGGCCCCTCGCTTTGCGAGTGTCCGCATTTGCGGTCCGAAACTCGTAGGGGGGCGTAGGGATGAGTGCCTACGGTGCTCATCTCCCCCAGCGCAAGGAGCGCCTTTGGCACTCCTTGCCAGCAACTGCCAGCAACTATGTGAGCCCGCCAGCGTTAGCAACAACCAGTATTGCTGACAACTATATATGTGATATATATAAACATATGCATTTACATATATATCTATACTGTATATATTATAGTACTATAAATACTTTCTTACCTGCTTGGTGCTACACTCCACTTCCTGGGGTGAGAAGGGTCCACTGCAGGCTAGAGGGCAGACGGATAGCCACAGAGGTCCGAGGAGGCCGCAAGGGCCAGCAAGGACCGAGGGGGCCACAGGGGGGCTGCAGGCGCCACAAGGGGCTGAGGGAGGGCACAGAGGTGCGCAAGGGGCCACAAGGAGCTGATGGAGGCTGCAGAGGTCCACAACGTGGGGCCACAGTGGGCCATATGGGGCTGAAGAGAACCCACGGGAGGCCCCTGGAGCCTGTTAGGGGCCACAATAGGCCATAAGGGGCCACAGGGGCCCCATAAACACTGTTTTGTATTTTTTTTTCAAATAGCTGATGGAAGATTCGTCCTTCTGGATTGCTTTCTGCTTCAAAATAAAAATACAAGGGAAGGGTTAATCTATTAATCACATTGTTCAATATAAATGGCACCTCCTCCTCTATTGAATCGCGGCCCGAGAAGAAGCCCCTACACGAAACTTGCGTCAGCCGATTTCTGTCCTTTCTGGATTACATCACATGGATAGTAGTATGTAGCTAAATGCACAAGGATTATGAACGTTTGAAGTAGTAACAACACTGTATATTGAAAGCTACTGTATTTACTACTAATATACGTTTTGTTGATACTAATTAACCTATGTGGATCTGTGAATACTCATTCAGTATATGCTCTATGAAGTGTATAGATTAGATGATGGACACATTTTGATAACATGACTTCATGTGTATGTGAACAGTAACCAATGTGATATATACATACAATCGAACCAGTGCTCACTGTAAATACATGGTATATGGTGTTGTAAATAGTAATCAATGTGATATATGCATACAATTGAACCATTCCTCACTATTAATATATGATAAATAATGTTTCAGTATGAACTGATATATTGTAGATAATTTGTACATTATCTGTTATATGTTGAGAGAAGTAAATAAAAGATTATATGTACTTGTGGACAGTAAAATAACTATTATTAATAGTGTAGACAGCTGTTTTCATATAAGGGGGAAAGTAATGGGTCTTAGTCCAAACTCCATCACACACAAGCATAGGGACTCTTAATATAGTTACTGCTGCATATCCATCCTTGTACTGACTTTTATTGGAGATTATTTCTGTTATATACATACTACTAAGAGCACCATAAACTTACTTGCATTACTTTTATTCATTGTTTTTTTGTGTTTATATAATCATTTTTTATTATATTAATAAAAGTTAGATTTTATAATTTTGGACTTTATGTTTATTATTTAGGACAGTTTCTCTATTGAGGTGTCTTCCTTTTTTGTTTTTTGATGATTTATTTCTAGTAAAGGTTATCTATATGACTATGGTCCATTACATAATATATAATACTATATTATATTACGATTGAGACTTAACTCCTTAATAGATCATATAAAGGGCATACTCTGGTATAATATTTCATATTTAATTTTGCTACACCAGATAGGACTTGAAAGGGGGTTAAACACCTTTTTATCACACTGTAAATACAAATAAAAAAATCAATACTGCACTTTAAAAGATTGGGAATCAATGTGTTAATACATATCAGGCCACCCACATGGACTAAAACAGTATCGCCATTAATTTTTATTATTTTGTACATTGCTGAATTTGCGTTTCTGATCGCATAATGGAATTCTAAACGCTATTTGATTGATGTTTAACCTCCATGTTTTACTGATGTCATGATGTCGGTCTCATTTACTATTGACTGTTTCTAAATTGGTAGTTACTGCCTTGCCTAATTGATCATGATCACACTCTGAAATGCTACTTATGATTGCATGGTTTACTGTTTTGACTTTCGGCCCGTAAATTGCGTGCTTGTTCAATTGAATCGCTCTGTACTTGTAGCAAATTTCAAGCCCGCAGACATACAACCTATATAACGTAATCTGCAGGCTGCAATTGAATGAGGCCCATAGTGTTCATTGCCGTTATAACTGGATATACCAAGCATATATTGATTATGATGAAATTTGTTGTTATTGTTTAGTCTTCAGTTGCGTCCAACTCTTTGTGACTGTATGGACCACAACACGCCAGGTGCATCTCTCAGTCACTGCCCCTCTGAGTTCAATCAAGTTCCTGTTCATTGCTTCAGTGACCTCCTCTATCCATCTGTTCTCCGATTCTTCTTGTGCCTTCAATCTTTCCCAGCATCAGAGTCTTTTATAGGGAATCCTGCTGTCTCATGATATGGCCAAAATATTTGAGCTTCAGCCTCATAATCATACCTTCTAGTGAACAGTCTGTCTTTTTTTTTTTCTAAAGTTTACAGGCTGAGCAAACAAAAACATAAATCAAGCAAAACATGATATACAAATAAAAAAATAAAAAAGTACAAACATGATCTGCAGCGGGTCTCCTGTTCGGGCTAGACCAGGGTAAATTAGACCAGGGTAAATAGCTCATTGTCTAACCATTTAGGAAAATTTCATCCCAAATTTTCCATTTTTCCTTGAAAGCCTTATTAGATGGAAATTGATCAAAATCTTTTTCCAAAGATCTATTTTTTTTTATTTCAGTCCACGTCGGAATTTGGGCTTGCTTCCAAGATAATGAGCCGTTTTACTACAATTTCTACTTGAAGGATCAGAGCCCTCCCATGTAGGGAATGTTTTCAGGTAAGATATGTAATAGGGCTATTTCTGGCATATGGGGAATATCCAGTTTTAGCCAATTTGTCAGTTGAACAAAGCATTCCGACCATAGGTCAAAAATAGGCTTGAATTCCCACCATATGTGATATTGGGTGCCCTTCTGCCCACAATGTCGCCTGCACTCTCCAGATTGTATATCTTTTGTAATATAAAACAGGTTGGTGGGCACCAAATACCATCCATTAAGTAATTTGAAGTAAACTTCCCTATATGAAGAATTTTTTACAAATCTGTCTGTAAATGACATTGCCTTTTGCCATGTTTCCCATCCAGCTCTTAGCCTTTTTCTTTAGATCTATTGCTCCATTTAAGATTTTGCAACATTTTGCAATCAAGTGCATTTTCTCTTTGAGCATAATCAGCTTTTCCAGAGTAGTCAGTGGTCAATCAACTTTAAGTTCAAATTTTGAAGCAACTAGACTTGTTCTAAGTTTATTATATTCTAACCATTGATTCTGGGGGAGGCCGTATAGGTTCAAATTTTGCATAGTTTTAATTTTGCCTTTACTGTATAGATCTCTCAAATGGCTGATTCCCCACCTGCTTCCTTTTTTAATATTTGGGACTTGGAAAAAATCCACTATTAAATTGTGAACAGTGAAATAGTGAACAGTTTGTCTTAATTTCCTGAAGTATTGATTTATTGGATCTTCTTGCAGTCAAGGGACTCTAATCAGTCTTCTCCAATACTACAATTCAAAGGCGTAAATTCTACGGTGCTCAGACTTCTTTGTGATTCAGCTCTCACAGCCGTATGTTACTATTGGGAATACCACTAGTTCAAACTATGCGGACCTTTGTTGATAGTTTAATATCTTTACTTTTTACTAGCTTGTCCAAACTTGCCTACCCAGAAGCAAAATAAAATTAAACCTGTCACTACCTCTACTTCTTCCCCATCTATTTGCCAGGAAGTGAGCTTGGCATTTGCCATGATCCTTGTCTTTTTAATGTTGAGCAGCACTCTCTTCTTTTACCCTCATCAATAAGTCCTTTAGTTTCCCCTCAATTCCAGCCATCAAAGTAATATCATTGGCGTATCTGAGGTTGTTGATATTCCTTGCAGCAATATTCATTCTGGCTTTGGACTCATCCAGTCTGGCCTTAACCATGATGTATTCTGCATATAAGTTGAATAAATAAAGTGACAATATACAATCTTGTTGCACTCCTCTTCCGATCTTGAACCATTTGGTTGTCTCATGTTCGGTTCTGACTGTGGCTTCTTGGTCCACATACAGATTCTTGAGGAGGTAGATGAGATGATCTGGTACTCCCAGCTCTTTAAGGACATGCCACATTTTGTTGTGATTCACACAGTCAAAGGCTTTAAAATAGTCTCTTAAGCAAGCAGAAGTAAATGTTTTTCTGGAACTCTCTTGCTTTCTCTATTATCCAGCGGACTTTGGCAATTTGATCTCTTGTGCCTCTTCCTCTGCGGAAGCCAGCTTGCACATCTGGAAGTTCCTGGTCTATATATTATTGGAGTCGAGCTTGTAGACTCTTACGCATTACCTTGCTGGCATGTGAAATGAGTGCAATTGTTCAATAACTGGTTAACTCTTTAACACTGTCTTTTTTTGGGATAGAGATGTAGACTGATCTTTTCCAGTCTATTTGCCATTGTTGAGTTTGTCAAATGTGTTGGCATAAGGCAAGTAACACTTTCACAGCATCATCCTGTAGAATTTGTAATAGTTCAATTGGGATTCCATCGCCTGCTGCAGCCTTATTATCAGCAAGACATCCTAGGGTCCATCTTACTTCACTCTCCAAGATGTCTGGCTCCAGCTCATTGGACAAACTATTGAGGTCATTACTGCTGTTCATGATCCTTCCTGTATAGATCTTCAGTGTATTCCCGCCCCCTCTTAACTAGGATTAAAAAAGATGCCCTTACAGTTAATCACCAGGCAAGGATTTCAGTATAGCATCGTGTGGACATATGTGGGGCAATCAGACTAAAAAAATCTTTTTTTTTTAACTAATTACTTTACCTTTCCTCACCCAGCATTAGTACTAAATCATGTAATACCCAATGCAGCACAGGGTATCCACCCCATATCTACCCTTTTTCATTTTGTGATTAGAGCAGTGCATGCATGTTATAGGGATCAGGCATGAAATATCTATCTAATGCAGGGGTCACCAAACTCGGTCCTGGAGGGCCGACCCAGGCCTGGATTTGTGGATATCCTTGCTGCAAACAGGTCAGAATCTTGTTTCTTCAGCCATCCTGATTGACTCACCTGTTGGCAGCAAGGATATCCACAAATCCAGGCCTGGGTCGGCCCTCCAGGACCAAGTTTGGTGACCCCTGATCTAATGGCTAACAAGTTACCCCTTTCAAGCCTGAATATTCCACAGTAGTGGAATGTAGTTTATAAGCAACTAACACGCCCATAATGCACCTTGTTCCTTATAACTTGCAATAAACCATGACGAGCTAGGTATAACATGGGGAAGGGGCTTTAATAAATTGCTGGATAAGCTGAGAAGCTGAATCATAGGTTAATTCAGGCGTTTATGGGTACGATAGCATCTGCAATCCATGGATACATTCCCATCCATTAATGTACCAATTTTTTATATTATAGTGATACTTATTTATTCACTTAATTATTTTGAAAGAGTTTACTGGCATAGACAGGACTAGAAATAGTCAATAGAAAATCAAACATTTTAGCACAGCAAAAATGTAAAATAAATATCATTTGTGAACAAAGTCAAATATTGTAAATTTTCCAGTGTGGTTGATGACTGCAGCTTTAATACCTTGTATGTAAATTGCTGCTTAATTCTAATCATTAGAGACTTATCATCATCAGCATGTGGTACAGTAATATAACTGTGATGTTATGTTTAATAACTAAGTAATAAGGAAACAATGAAATCAAATAATACATCAATTCTAAGCATTTGTATTATACATTATAGTAGTAAATAAAAATATGGATTTTTTATTTACATATTTTTTCTTTCAATTGTATCACTATTCTTCATGAATTTTCAGTGCTAAATCTAAATTCTCCTTGGCTAGCAGAATACCTCTTATCTAATCACTTAAAGGGCCATTGACTGTCCTTTTTTTTGTGCTTTTTAGTAAGTGTTTAGTGGCAACCAATAAAATCTATACTGTAACATTATTAAAAACATGAGAGCTTAGCATATAATTTGCAAATCATTTTTTTTCTCCCTACTCTTTATACTGAAAATGGATCCATGAAAATGGATCCACGTTGAAGTCACCCATAAAAGTATTATTATGAACTGAACAGCTCAAAAGAAACTCACTCAACAAAAATGAGAATATTCTGCTTTTCTATGATAGCCATAATAGGGTTGTTTCTACTCAGAGGTGAGTGTTTAGAATGATTACTATTTATTAGCACAAAATTTCACATTTGTTAAAAATACTCAATAGGCTTGTACCATGGATGGAGAGAGAATCTCCTCCTCCATTGCCTAAATATTACCTATACATATATACATATTTTCTGTCTGCTGTCTGGTACACTAACATTGTATTCAAGTTATGGTTTTTGTTAAATAAATTTGCCAAGATATTAAAATCCTGCCAATGGCCAGTGGCCTCAATTTAGCCAAGTACTGGAAATAAATAGTACCTTACATGCCTGTGTATAGAAACCTTAACTAACCTTGCATTCAGTTTGAGGATTTAGCTATATATGTTTGCCAAGATACAATACTCTTGCCAATGTAGCCTCAACTTAGCCAAGTCTTCACAATAAATTCTTCAAATATTTAACTTACATTCTATATAAGATGACTTTATAAAGCTTTTCATTTTGATGACGGATAAATATTTCTGGAATTCAAAACAGTTAAAAATCAAACATGGCAAGCTTTCAGCAGTATATACTCCAAAAATTTTGAACTTGTGACAGTATACCATTACTTTCAAAGCAAATTAAACTAATGTGGGCTCTAAGTTAACCGGCACCCATGGGGATTGGTATGTGCTGGATATACGTAGTTTCTGGTTGCTTGAGAGTTACTATAAAAGAGGCCTAGATTAGCTGCATATAAGATGCTCTGCTAAGTATATATTGACAGTGAGGGCTGTTCTAGCAGCAGCAGCAGCTTTCATTCCTCACTTACACACAGATATGTTCGGCTGGAGGGTGCGGTGCTGAACCCGGGGAATATAACCCCAACACTGCACAGGCTTAGTCACTCATGCCTGTCTGCTTCCAGGTAACATTGAACTGCAGAGACATACCGTGGATGCAGTCTAGGTGCCTGTAAGCATTTTGTGGCATGATAACCTGGCTCCTGGCATTTGTTAAAAAGCTTACATTTGTATTTAAAGTACAGTATTCAATTTTTTTCTCGTTGCTTGAATTCTGGTTAACTGAGAGTATATTGTAATCTATAAGCATAATAGAAAAAATAACTGGTACGCTAGATCACAGGTCAGCAAGTTGTGGCTCTAGAATCAAATAAAGCCCAGTGCTGTTCATCATGTGGCTCTTTTTTTATGACAAACCTGGGAGTGCAGCTATGCAGTAACGTAATCATACACATAGAACATGGACAAGGAGCAGCAGCTTTTCTGCAAACCAACAAGAAAACTCAACAGCTCTTAATTCAAATCAGTGTCAGTTTGCTTAACTCATGCTGCATTTCATGCAATGGCTCTTTAAAAATATGGCTGCTTGGAGGAAATAGAATACTAAGCAGATAAGTTATGAAACTTTTAGATACATTTTGAAATTCTCTTAATGTTATAAAACATATATGTAATGGTGTTATCAAACAGCATGTAAATCATCATTCATATTAAGTTGACTATTTGCCATTTTATAAGTGGCTAGGAACTTGCCCGTCAAAAACAACGGGAGTTACATTTTAAATTTGGAAATGCTGTTTGCTACTCAACGCAAGTGTTTTACCCTTGTTACTTTTGTGTTTTGTTTGTTTGTAATATGTATTGTTTTTGCATGTAATAATGAATATTTTGGTCAAAGTAGAAGAAATTATTGTTTTAGTAATGAATGTGTTTATCTTTGTAACAGGCAAGTTGTGTAGTAATATCTTTTACCAACGCAGAATCCATGTTTTTTAAGGGCATAACTTTCTTATTTCAAGGGGAAGATTAATATTATAACAGTGTAGGAACTTTGGGCCCTATTAAATTCGAGCTGCGTATGAAATCGTATCTCGCAAAGGCCCATCGTAAGTCGATTTACGATATCCGAGTCGACTTGCGATTGACTTGCGATTGACTTGCGTAATTTCGGACTACTTTGCCGAGATTTGCCTCCGATAAGCGCTACGTAGTAAGTAGCGGACAAGAATTCCTTGCGTAGACGCTCGTATCTCGCAAATTCGCTAAGTGCACAAAAAACACACTTTAAATGGTTTACGCATTACGTACAGACAACTTTAAAATATAAAAGTGAGTTTAACAGAGGAAAAGCATGGAAGGCCATTACAATTGTTTTCACCATCCCCTCCCCCCACCAAAGCAAAGGCATTATACAACCAATTAGTTGTTACATTTTGAATGAAAAGCCATGCTGCAGCTTACATAAACCAAAATTAAAGACACACTACCTCATTACATCAAAACACAAAAACATCAAGAAAATGCCATATTAACCCTGTTATTTTGTATACATGTTGCTCATCACATCTACATTTGGGAACACAAATATGGGGCACATGGAGAATGTGAATATGTCCTGTTCAGTCTTTCGGTCGGGTACGACTGTGACCCTCTGTCACTGCTTTCTTACAAGGTTCCTATGCCGGTGAGACCGGAGTGGGTTGTCAGTTCCTTCCCCAGTGGTTTGGGCTTTGGCCCTGCATTCAGCTTTCCCTCTCACCCCCACAATGACCCTTAATGAGATAGCTCACAGCTTCATTGAAATACACAATACCTCTTGTTTGGTCTTTCGGTCGGGTCCGACTGTGACCCTCTGTCACTGCTTTCTTACAAGGTTCCTATGCCGGTGAGACCGGAGTGGGTTGTCAGTTCCTTCCCCAGTGGTTTGGGCTTTGGCCCTGCATTCAGCTTTCCCTCTCACCCCCACAATGACCCTTAATGAGATAGCTCACAGCTTCATTGAAATACACAATACCTCTTGTTTGGTCTTTCGGTCGGGTCCGACTGTGACCCTCTGTCACTGCTTTCTTACAAGGTTCCTATGCCGGTGAGACTGGAGTGGGTTGTCAGTTCCTTCCCCAGTGGTTTGGGCTTTGGCCCTGCATTCAGCTTTCCCTCTCACCCCCACAATGACCCTTAATGAGATAGCTCACAGCTTCATTGAAATACACAATACCTCTTGTTTGGTCTTTCGGTCGGGTACGACTGTGACCCTCTGTCACTGCTTTCTTACAAGGTTCCTATGCCGGTGAGACCGGAGTGGGTTGTCAGTTCCTTCCCCAGTGGTTTGGGCTTTGGCCCTGCATTCAGCTTTCCCTCTCACCCCCACAATGACCCTTAATGAGATAGCTCACAGCTTCATTGAAATACACAATACCTCTTGTTTGGTCTTTCGGTCGGGTCCGACTGTGACCCTCTGTCACTGCTTTCTTACAAGGTTCCTATGCCGGTGAGACCGGAGTGGGTTGTCAGTTCCTTCCCCAGTGGTTTGGGCTTTGGCCCTGCATTCAGCTTTCCCTCTCACCCCCACAATGACCCTTAATGAGATAGCTCACAGCTTCATTGAAATACACAATACCTCTTGTTTGGTCTTTCGGTCGGGTCCGACTGTGACCCTCTGTCACTGCTTTCTTACAAGGTTCCTATGCCGGTGAGACCGGAGTGGGATGTCAGTTCCTTCCCCAGTGGTTTGGGCTTTGGCCCTGCATTCAGCTTTCCCTCTCACCCCCACAATGACCCTTAATGAGATAGCTCACAGCTTCATTGAAATATACAATACCTCTTGTTTGGTCTTTCGGTCGGGTCCGACTGTGACCCTCTGTCACTGCTTTCTTACAAGGTTCCTCTGCCGGTGAGACCGGAGTGGGTTGTCAGTTCCTTCCCCAGTGGTTTGGGCTTTGGCCCTGCATTCAGCTTTCCCTCTCACCCCCACAATGACCCTTAATGAGATAGCTCACAGCTTCATTGAAATACACAATACCTCTTGTTTGGTCTTTCGGTCGGGTCCGACTGTGACCCTCTGTCACTGCTTTCTTACAAGGTTCCTATGCCGGTGAGACCGGAGTGGATTGTCAGTTCTGCTGTCACTCTCCCACCCACAAGGGCAGCAAACACACACAGAGGGTTTGCAGAGGCACAATGAGCACCAGCCAACTCACCTCCATCAGGGGTCATCGCCACTACTCTTATCCAAGGAAGTCCCACGCCATTGCTGGTGGCCATGTGCCAAGATGACCATTCATTCCCATTTGGTGACCTCCCATTATGTTCTGCTATTCATCAATTTACATTAGTTTCGATTGCTAAGTGATGTTGGGGAAGTGCGTGTGAGAGCAGAATTGACGGACAAATCAATAATCACTGGAGAAGGAACTGACAACCCACTGCAGTATCACCTATCATTATCCTTTTAGACCCACAGGGGAATGTTCCTACTCCCCAGTCCCGCTAATTGTACTTGGCCTGTGCATTAACCCTTTATTATGCCTAGATTGTAGATCAATTAGATGCATTATATGATATCTAATGCTATTAGGACTATTATTCCTCTTAGTATGTATGGATCTATTGCAGGTTAACTAGTGCTCATTAGTTTACAGCTATAGTAATGTGACACTAATGTGATGCATGTGGATGTCCCCTAACCCCAACCATTGAAAACACACCGACATGGGGAGAACAGAATAACACAGCTTTATTTTTGGACACAGACCACAATCAGCAGTGGTCAAGACTGTGCATTCACAGAACGGTATAACAAAACTTTATTTTTGGACACACACCACAATCAGCAGTGGTCAAGACTGTGCATTCACAGAACGGTATAACAAAACTTTATTTTTGGACACACACCACAATCAGCAGTGGTCAAGACTGTGCATTAATATCATGGGTGTGGTGTGGGCAGGTCCCGAGAGAGCAAGGGGCTAAATAAAAATAAGGGGATACCTACAGGGGTCAATCTAATAGTCTAGAATAAGCATGATGCATAGCACCTACCAGGGTCACATGCTGCAACCGGAACCAGAAATCTCTCCATTTAACTGAAGAAACCATTAGAGTGCACGTCACTTACAACTTGTCTGGATCTGTTCAATTGAACAAATGATTCAACCTCTGGACTGTGTAATCCAATCCAGTTTCAAACATACAGTGTGGTGTGTGAAATTGCCCACAAAAATGAATGGTCAACAAAAAACAAAAAAGGCGGAGGAGGCTAAAAAAAAATAATGACAATGCATGTACAGTAAAGTGCTAAATACTGTACCAATATACCAACTCACCTGATTCCCATCTGCAAGCATTACTAACTATTAGCTACAGTAGGTCTCTGGATAATGAGTAATATGGGCAAATACCCATTAATATGGACAGGACACAAAGGTCAGCAGCCACATTCACTGTTTCTTACATCAGACCCAAAGATCTGTTCTCAGACCGATATTGAGGTCAGGATCACATGCTTTATTAGTGCATATATTAATGCTGGCTGTCATTAACATGCCATTGTGAGACTTTGCAAGTCCACCGCCATAGCGGTATTAGTCTACATTTCAGCTAACAATAATCATGTCTGAGATATCTGGCAATATGATAGTTTTAAGATTGTGGGAGATACATGTTAAGGAGGGGGCTGTCATTGGAGTAATGTCTACCTGAGAGGCACTGGGAAAACCTTACGCCTCATATAATTCCTCCACTATGCTTGCAGATGCAGGAGATGCCTTCATGGGCCTGAATTGTACCTAAAACAAAACAAATGGAAAGAAAAACATAAACAGAAAACATAAAATCTAAGGGCCTAAAAAAAAAGAAGACTGCAGCATCCCTTCCCAACAGCATTCCCCAGTGACCATCAATTGGTGGCATGTTCAACCGAACCCTACGTGTCCACAGAGAAGAGGATCATGGACCATGTGATGGGAGGTAGCCATCTGCATACAAAATGTCACCATCACATAGGCAAAGATCCAAAACTCTGTAGCCAGGCTAGATGAGGTCAGCATTGTGACCAATAGATTGTCACTGAGGAGTGCTGTTGAGAAGGCACAATTATGTCCACAGCCCCTAGGTCCTCCTCCGCCTGGGCACAGGACCTGCCTCGTCCGCGGCCGGACGCCGTCTCCTTGTTGGTGGTGGGGGAGCAGGAGGAGGTAGTGGCACCACGGGTGGTGGTGGCGGCGGAGGCATGGTGGAAGGAGAGGAGGGGCCAGGCTGCTGTTGGCTGGTGACCTGCCCCGTTCCCAGCAGCCTGACCAAATGCTGCTCCAGCCTACGATGATGGCTCCTCTCCTCCCTAAAGCGCCTGTCCAGGCTGCGCCTCATGCCAGAGATGTTGGCATCAATCCTTTTCACGACGGCCAACAACTCCAGCAGTGCAGCCTCGGTCGTTGGTGGTGGGGGCTCGGGTCCTGCTGGCAGGGCCGGGTGGGAAGATGGCGGGGACAGAGTGGGGAGGATCTGGGACCCGGCTGGAGACAGGGTCTCTGATGTTGTTGTCCCCGGTGGCTCAGAGTGTGGGGAAGGAGGAGCTGTGGCATATTCCACTCCTTCTGAGGGCCCCGGCGAGATGGCAAGTCTTTGGAGGAGGGGGACAGTCGGGCTCTGGACAGGGGGGCTGTCAACGACCACGACCTCCCCCTCCGAAGAGCCCTCGGATGAGCCTGTAGCCTCCTCCCCCTGAGCGGTCTCCTGCGGGGCGGGGGCTGAAGGCCCCGCTCGTGGCTCATCACTGGACCCAGACCTCCTACTGGATGCTGAAATAGAGAAAAGAAAGGTACATGTCATTAGTATGCTGATCAATACATTGATATGTTTTCACTCCTAACTATCTGACATCTAGGCCTGAACATGGATGATTCTCCTAATTGCAACTCCCATTAGCTCTCATTTGCTAGATTGGATCTATTCTTTGGTTTCTTGTCTTGACCTCTCCTGGCTCCTAACACTGTCTGGATTTTTCCTGCGGTTTCACTCCTAGCCATCTGACATCTAGGCCTGAACATGGATGATTCTCCTAATTGCAACTCCCATTAGCTCTCATTTGCTAGATTGGATCTATTCTTTGGTTTCTTGTCTTGACCTCTCCTGGCTCCTAACACTGTCTGGATTTTTCCTGCGGTATCACTCCTAACTATCTGACATCTAGGCCTGAACATGGATGATTCTCCTAATTGCAACTCACATTAGCTCTCATTTGCTAGATTGGATCTATTCTTTGGTTTCTTGTCTTGACCTCTCCTGGCTCCTAACACTGTCTGGATTTTTCCTGCGGTTTCACTCCTAACTATCTGACATCTAGGCCTGAACATGGATGATTCTCCTAATTGCAACTCCCATTAGCTCTCATTTGCTAGATTGGATCTATTCTTTGGTTTCTTGTCTTGACCTCTCCTGGCTCCTAACACTGTCTGGATTTTTCCTGCGGTTTCACTCCTAACTATCTGACATCTAGGCCTGAACATGGATGATTCTCCTAATTGCAACTCCCATTAGCTCTCATTTGCTAGATTGGATCTATTCCTTGGTTTCTTGTCTTGACCTCTCCTGGCTCCTAACACTGTCTGGATTTTTCCTGCGGTTTCACTCCTATCTGACATCTAGGCCTGAACATGGATGATTCTCCTAATTGCAACTCCCATTAGCTCTCATTTGCTAGATTGGATCTATTCTTTGGTTTCTTGTCTTGACCTCTCCTGGCTTCTAACACTGTCTGGATTTTTCCTGCGGTTTCACTCCTAACTATCTGACATCTAGGCCTGAACATGGATGATTCTCCTAATTGCAACTCCCATTAGCTCTCATTTGCTAGATTGGATCTATTCCTTGGTTTCTTGTCTTGACCTCTCCTGGCTCCTAACACTGTCTGGATTTCTTATGTGGTCTGTAACTGCATAGGCTGCATTGGGCGCACCAGCACATGGACTCTATTGCTTAATTACTCTTGGGGTGGCCAGGAATGACAGTGATTTGTCAGCTTCATGGATTTAATGATACATCCATCCATCCCTTGTTAATTCCATGGAGCTGACATGTCAGTGTCCTTGTTGGTCACCATGTGTAGTGTGTGTGATGCACATGTGGTGGCATGTTGGTGTATGTGATATTCACCTGAACTGGAGGCTGGGTCCTGCTGGGCCACCGGGGATGAAGCTCCAGCTGCGGGCGATGGTCCTAGAAAGTCCCTTGCGATCCTCTCCCACTCCTTATAGGCGACACTGTGTCCCCCAGCTTCTCTGGCCATCTTCCTTTTCACCGTGGCCCTGATATCCACATATCTGTGCTTCAAGGACCTCAAGCCCCTAGGAACCGTGGACACCTCCTTTATCACTTCCACTACCTCCTTCCAAGCCTGAGCCTTAGGCCCAGGCTTCGCTTCCCTTGCAACAAGGATGACGGGCCGGTCACGGATCGCACCCAGGAGGACCATATTCTCCTGGGGCGTATAATTACGGGCCCTGCGCCTGCCCTTGCCAATAGCCCCTTGCTCTCTCAACTGTGCTCGGGGACCCTGGCCTCCCTGCACTCTTCCTGAGGCCTGTCCCTTCCCCAAACTTCCCCGCCCCCTGGGAACAGGCCCCTTCCCCTCTGTCCCTCCTCTCTTAGTGCCTCTGTCTCCCTCCTCCTCCTCCTCCTCCTCCCCCCCCTCTGGGGACCACTCCTCCTCCTCCAGGGACACCTCCTCCTCTGGGGACACCTCCTCCTCCTCCTCTGGGGACACCTCCTCCACCCCCTCCGGGGACACCTCCTCCACCCCCTCCGGGGACACCTCCTCCACCTCTCCTCCACCCTCCACTACACTCTCCTCACTCTCCTCACTCTCCGCTCCTCTCCTCTCCTCCTGTCTCCACCTATCTCCTCCCTCCATGCTCAAATAATAAAAAAATAAGGATAACTCAAAATAGGTGTAACTGTTATATAGGTGATGGAAACAAAAGTGTATGTTCTATGTGTTTTTAATAACTGTTGGGGGATGCGGTGCAAAGGTTGGGGGGGGGAGGTGTGTGTTGTGTGTCCTAACGCTATGTATGTCTCTATGTGTCTTTAATCTATGTGTCAGGCAAATATGTGTAATGTGTAAATATGTGTAACTCTTACGTGTAAATATGCTAGTAATAAAATCCCAAACAATCAAAAAGAGTGCGCCTACAAATCAAAAGAACGATAAAGAAATAAAAGTATTACTGGAATGTCTGTTGGAAAGAAAAGATGTGTGTGCTATGTGTATTTAATAAGTGGTGGGGGATGGGGTGTGTTGGGGGATGGGGTGTGGTGGGGGGAATGGGTGTGTGTCCTAACTATATATATGTCTCTATGTGTGTTATTTAATCTATGTGTCTTGCAAATATGTGAAATCTGTAAATATGTGTATTGCTTAGAATATAAGTACTTAGGAAGTAAACAAGAAACAAGACAAAAAAGTAATCTACCTCTCTCCAAACCACTAATCTCACAACTCAAACTCTCTCCCACCTGCTCCTGAAACTGCGTGCTAACTCCAATGGCTCTTACAACACAGTCAGCGCATGGGTTTGTATCAATCACATTTATAAGCTCATACTGTCAATCAAATTCTTAGCTCGTACGTGATTGGCTGAGAGGCGTGTCTCGCTAGGACGTCCCCTTATCAGCTTGCGAGCGCGCCAACAGACTCAGCCAATTACATACGCACTTAGAGTGTCAGGCCGCCAAGTGCGTATGTAATTGGCTGAGAGTCCCAACACGGTCCGCCAAGTGCGTATGTAATTGGCTGAGAGTCCCAATACATACGCACTGGGCGTCCCGCGTTGGGACTCTCAGCCAATTACATACGCACTTGGCGTCCCGCGTTGGGCTTCTCAGCCAATTACATACGCACTTGGCGTCCCGCGTTGGGACTCTCAGCCAATTATATACGCACTTGGCGTCCCGCGTTGGGACTCTCAGCCAATTACATACGCACTTGGCGTCCCGCGTTGGGACTCTCAGCCAATTACATACGCACTTGGCGTCCCGCGTTGGGACAGCCAATTACATGCGGCCAAGTGCGTATGTAATAGGTTGAGAGGCTTCTTGACTTAAAATCATCAGCTGGAATGCCATGTAAAGATCCACAGGTGACCAATGGCAAAGCAGAAATTAACGTGCCTAATACCAGATCATGCAATCAACAAGCTATATAACCCCATCCCCAACAAGTCATCAGCATGTCTGAAACAGCATGGATGATCATGTGAGAGGGATGATGGCCAGGATGAGTGGGCGTATGAGGTTGAGACGCTTTTGTGCAGCTCAACTAGCACAGTATGAAGACCAGGAAGCAAGGTGTGTGATTGAGGGGGTGATGGGGAGTGGCAGAGAGGAATGTCTGGGAGTGAATGAGGGTGTGAGTGGTGATGTGATCCATGCTGGGGCAGAACCAAGCCAGGCAAGGGAATTACCACAGGCCATGCCTAGTATCGTGGGGGTGGATCAGGGAGGAGAGAGAGCTCCAGTAGCACAGGGACAGATGGATATAGGGCCACCTGCACCCAGGGAGGTTGACAATGTTGTTGGTGATCAGCTGCTGGGGGAATACAGGATGTGTTGGCTCAGGCAGAAGGGGAGGAGCCTGACCAGGAGCCTGACCAGGAGCCTGTGAGGAGGCGGGCACCCAATGTGTACAGGGAGAGACTCACATTAGAGGGGTTAACTGATGGGGAGGTGTATGAGCGTTTTCGGCTGACCCGTGCCAGTCTTGGGGAGCTCTATGAGGTTCTCAGAGCGGACCTTGAGCCTCGCTCAGGGACAAATAGAGCCATCCCAGGAATGACACGGATGTTAGTTGCAATACACCTCCTTGCTTCTGGGAGCTTTCAGACCACCCTGAGCATAGCCGGAGGAATGTCTCAGCCAAGCCTCTCGAATTGTCTGAGTGCATTCCTCTGTGCTATTGGTCGGAGAGCTGCCAGATACATCAGTTACCCTAACACTGCTGAAGAGATCTCGAAGGTGAAGTTCGATTTCTTCCAATTAGGAGGTATCCCCAATGTGCTTGGTGCTATTGACTGTACACACGTGGCACTGATACCTCCTAGAGAGCAAGAAGCGCTGTACAGAAATCGTAAGCATTATCATTCAATCAATGTACAGGTTGTTTGCGATGCGACTATGCGCATACAAGGTGTGTTTGCAGGCTTCCCTGGAAGTGCTCACGACGCCTATATCCTGCGTGCATCCGGAATATATGACATCTTTAAGTCCGGCAGATTTCCATCTGGATGGCTACTGGGTGAGTACACATTAGTAATGGCAGTCAACCATATCTTACTATGACTGGATACAATAACACATACGGTACATCATGTTTCCCTCTATTGCTCTGATGTTCACATGTGCATTACAGAGTAATACTACCAAAGCCAGAACAGAATAGCTCATTGCTGGCCAGAACCCTGTGTTAGCTTGGCCAAACAGTATGCACAACAACATATGACAAAAACCATAACTGATTAATCATTAGGTTTATGTTCTGATGCATTCCCTTGTATCCTGTGACATGGACATCTCTAGTCTACATAACGTGTTGTGTGTTCTTGTACGGCCTATGTAAGTGAGATGTCTTCAGAATTCATCTGATAGAGGAGAATTAATATTGTTTGGCAAACTTTTTCTTGCCTGAATATATCCCGGAATAAACATGAATTAGCTTACCTTGAAGTTAACAAAATCTCCAAGGTCTTTTGGTATTTGCGTTTGATCCTGTCCGCCCCTGGGAAATTCCACCTGAATTAGCATCACATTTACGTTCACAAGAATACACGATCACGCTTCACCTCAGACCTCTGGCATGTGCTCGTTACAAGAACTGCAACAGTGACTTCCTGCTCTCTACCAGAAGGGTCGCAATATGTACCCTGTTGTATTTCCCTTGTATCTCCGCCTCATGTAAGTGTCCTGTGGGTGTGAACATCTGGATTTTCCATTTGTTGAAATCACATTATAATTGATCTGAAGCTTCAGATAGAATCCATGTGTTAATACCCTACTAATTATCCTATCAGATGCATTCATGATCCATCTCCCTTACATATATCTTTAACTGTGTATTAGCCACAGGGATGTGTTGATAGGTCATGATGACGATATTTGGCCATATGCTTTGTCAAACATCACAACATCCTATTCATATCAACATCATATTTTATTTCCACCAGGTGATGCAGGATATGGGTGTTTGCCGTGGTTGTTGACCCCTGTGAGCAATCCCCATACTCGGGCAGAGGCGCGGTATAATGCTGCGCATAAAACCTGCCGGAATGTAATTGAGCGTACCTTTGGTGTACTAAAGATGGGGCTCAGATGTTTACATTCCACTGGGGGGGCTCTACAATACAAGCCCCAGAAAGTTTGTCGCATCATCGTTGCCTGCTGCTGTCTGCACAATATAGCAGTACAGGCCAACTGTCTGGGGGACATTGATGCGGCTCCGCTACCTGGGGAGTAAGAGCCTTTATTTCACCCTGAAGTGGATAATCTGCAGGGGTCACAACAACGTGCCCGCCTAATTCGTGAGTACTTCACATGTAAGTACATACCCAATATGCATGGAACACAGTCTAATGTATCTGGATTATGCCTAACTCCCAAATCCACCTTTATCCATGTCCCTTCTCATACAGAATTCCAACCAGTCCACAGTAGAGGAGAGTTCACTGACGTTGTCGATGTTTGTACACTGGAACAAGCCACATGATCAGTTATAGGTAAGTAAGCACACATTCCCATACACATCTTAAGTACTGACGGTTAGAAACATCAATGGCATAGATAATTTGAGTGGATTATATATCCCACTATGTTAATGTATATATGCCCCACGTTACATTGTTATCTAGTAATTTAGATGGAAAAAAGACTTTAGTCCATCAGGTTCAACCTCTATAGATCTATGATCTGCAATACGCAGAATTATTGTTAATTGATCCAGAGGAAGTCACCGAACAACAAAATGTGAAGCTTTGCCAATTGTCTACACAGGTCAGAAAAATATAACATTCCTTCCTGAGCCCAGATACTGGTGATCGTATTCATCACTGGATCAATACTCCCTATCTCTTTATCCAGGATAGCCCCTAATGCCTGTTTGGTTTTGTAATGTAAAAAGATACCCAATCCCTTTTTAAAGTCACCTACAACCTCTACGGACCAGGATTGCTCACATTGTCTGATCCTGCCAAACCACATGAAATGGGATCCAAATGTGGTTGAAAAATACCATACACACATACTTTGTCTAATTTGTGACTGTAATCCTAACATCATATTAACCTTACAGAGCTGCTGTCGTGTGTCAACTCTTCTTTAAACAACCTAGACATGGAAAAACATGACCAGCAACAGAACTGCTACATCAATGTGAGCTACATAGTGAGTATTTGTGTAATAATATGGCCACGTATGCTGAAGGACACAAATAACACATCAATCACTTTATTAATATCGGCCTATCTCTTTCCAGAATACAGCAGATAGGTAAGCGGTGATAACTAATGACGATCCACAGCGCACGTGTCCTGGTGGAACAAATCACCTCGTGGATGAGCTTGGGACTGCGTCCAAGGTAAAACACCACATTTGGCTCTCCAAAGATGCATTAATGTGTAATCTATGTGATATTCCTACATCATTAGCCAGATGAGTAGCTCGTTTCATATGTAGGGAAAGAACAGTGAAGACGTTTGTATGAAATGAGCAACATATATCGGTACAGTGGATCGAAAAGGTCTAAAGTCTACACACCCCTGTTAAAATGTCATGTTTCTGTGCTGTCAAAAAATGAGACCAAGATAAATCATTTCAGAACTTTTTCCACCTTTAATGTGACCTATAAACTGTACAACTCAGTTGAAAAACAAACTAGAATCAGTTAAGTAGAGTGAAGAAAAAATCAAAAAAGAAAATCACATGGTTGCATAAGTATGCACACCCCTAAACTAATACTTTGTTGAAGCACCTTGTGATTTTATTACAGCACTCAGTCTTTTTGGGTATGAGTCTATCCGCATGGCACATTGTGACTTTTCAAGATTTGCCCACTCTTCTTTGCAAAAACACTTCAAATCTGTCAGATTGCGAGGCCATCTCCTGTGCACAGCCCTCTTCAGATCACCCCACAGGGATTCAGGTCTGGGCTCTGGCTGGGCCATTCCCAAACTTTAATCTACTTCTGGTGAAGCCATTCCTTTGTTAATTTGGATGTATGCTTTGGGACATTGTCATGCTGAAAGATGAAGTTCCTCTTCATGTTCAGCTTTCTAGCAGAAGCCTGAAGGTTTTGTGCCAATATTGACTGGTATTTGGAACTGGTCCTAATTCCCTCTATCTTAACTAAGGCCCCAGTTCCAGCTGAAGAAAAACAGCCCCAAAGCATGATGCTGCCACCACCATGCGTCACTGTGGGTATGGTGTTCTTTTGGTGATGTGCAGTGTTGTTTTTGCGCCAAACATATCTTTTATGGCCAAAATGTTCAACCTTGGTTTCATCAGACCATAACACCTTTTCCCACATGCTTTTGGGAGACTTCAGATGTTTTTTTTTTTTGAAAAATGCAGCCTGGCTTGGATGTTTTGCTTTGTAAGAAAAGGCTTTCATCTTGCCACTCTACCCCATACGCCAGACATATGAAGAATACGGGAGATTGTTGTCACATGTACCACACAGCCAGTACTTGCCAGATATTCCTGCAGTTCCTTTAATGTTGCTGTAGGCCCTCTTGGTAGCCTTCCAGACCAGTTTTCTTCTGGTCTTTTCATCCATTTTGGAGGGAGCTCCAGTTCTTGGTAATGTCACTGTTGTGCCATATTTTCTACGCTTGATGATGACTGTCTTCACTGTGTTCCATGGTATATCTAATGCCTTGGAAATTCTTTTGTACCCTTCTCCTGACTGATACCTTTTAACAATGAGATCCCTCTGATGCTTTGGAAGCTCTCTGTGAACCATGGCTTTTGCTGTGGGATGCGACTAAGAACATTTCAGGAAAGACCAACTAGAGCAGCTTAACTTAATTTGGGGTTAATCAGAGGCACTTTAATTGATGGCAGGTGTATGCTGACTCCTATTTAACACGATTTGGAATGTGATTGTTTCATTCTGAACACAGCTACATCCCCAGTTATAAGAGAGTTTGCAGACTTATGCAACCACATTAGTTTTCTTTGATTTTTTCTTCCCTCCACCTTACAGATTTCAGTTTGTTTTACAATTGAGATGTACAGTTTTTGTCACATTAAAGGTGGATATAGTTCTGAAATGATTTTTCATTGGCTAATTTGTTTACAGGAGTGTGTAGACTTTTTATAACCACTGTAAGTGACGAAGTAAGCGCTCCGGGAGCATGTGCAATGTAAATATTGACATGTTCCTTTTATGTTTCAGATCGCAAAGATTAGTCCCTTTCCACGGTCAGAACAAGGAATGATGAGCATTCCCACGTTCCAGGACTATGCTATTGTCACATTGCATCATGTATGTTCAGATGTCAGTCATCATGTTTTGCATCGGGTGTGATATCACATCCTCTACATCGATTTATATGTACCTATTGCTTTAGATCTGCCATTCTCTCCTCTACTTGGACTATTGTGAAGCCTGTATCATACTTCCTTCCAGATCTCTTCCTCAGTGCTGATGTGATCCTCCCTGTACATATGGGGAACAGTAACTCTAGCCTTGGAACATAACTGTTAATGAGGTTCCGTTTACCTTCAGTTATGAATATGCAACAGCAGATAATAGAGATGCTCATTCACAGAACAGAATACACCTCGAACTGGCCAGTTGGTTGGTAGTTCTGCTAACACCTGAAATTATTTGGAACACACTGATATGGTGCTGGTCATGTTCCCATCTGAGTGTCCAAACTTATGTATGTAGAGTCTTCTCTCATAGTGCCATTTCCAGTGACATGACCTACGGGGGTTCTAACATTGACTGATTGAGCACTTCTACCTCTGCAGTTGCATAGGAGTGTGTGTTGCGCGCACACACAAGACTACAGATTACTTCACCCCATGAGCATATCTCCTTCTGTATTGTTGGGTTTGAATATTGAATGTTATCCTGATATATTTAATAATATAACTGATATTGTCTCACGTTGGATGATGCACTGTATCTCCCCCCCTCAACTGATCATCTATACCAATGTCACCCCCCCTGCGTGCATTCTGGCCACATGTCCCTATTTCCGTGTGTTACTGGAACTCTGTATCCTACCCACCTCCACCATGATACTGAGCAGGCCTGTGGTAATTTGTCACTGTGTGGCTTTGTGAACAATTAAACCGTTTTTTTTCACTCAATGTTTGTGTAATCCTGTATATTTAACATGTAACAATTCAATTCCCCTGAAAGTCAGATGTGCTCAGCACCATCAGTTAGTGGTGTAACTATTCGGGGCAATCTGCGTTGACATTACTACATAATCATGAATGTCGATTCATATCATTCAAGTTGAGCCCTTCAAGTCATTATATACAACCCTGCATGTCTCTAGACATGATTTCAGAATTCACACCCCTCCGACTTGCACCTACATGTATATTGGCAAGGTACAGATTAATGTAGCATATGTATCTATGTAAACACACACACATATATGTATTTAACAATGACACTTCATTCTCTCTGTATTCTCGCAACTAGAAAGCATGATATGGTACAAACACACAGAATCAGTGATAACAGTATAACATAATCATACTTTATTTCATACACAGAGTACAAACAGAAATAGACAGGACTGTGCATTAATATCATGTGTGTGTTGTGAAGAGATCCTAGTATGGCAAGGGGCTGTGGCAAATCTGAGGACATCTGAAGAGGAAACAGACAACATCATCAGGGTAATGCATAGCATCTCCTAGGGTCACATGTGGTCAGGACCCCACAGTAACCAACAGCATATAACACGACATCTAATCAACATAACCATTAATGCGCATACAACATCATATGGTTGCCAGAATAAACAGACACTATAAAACAGGGATCATGTCATACTAAGCGATTTCACACACAGTGTGAATTGGTCAATAGATGATATGAATCTGGAAAACAGAGGTAGGAGGTGTTAGAACAATCAGAAGCTGTTATTAGAGTACATTGTTTTTGCTTTTGACACTACTCTAAACCAACTAACATGAACATCATCTCCGAGCAGTAAGAACCATATTTATTCTATCCTGTTCAGTCAGCCTTCCAGGAATATGCTTAGGATGTGGAATACGACAAGGCATGCTTCACTGTGAACACAATCATTCAGCAAAATGTACTATCACTATCTATGTGGAATAGTTGTGCCATGCTGATATCACATCTCACTTCTAAATGGGTGGTACCAAGGCCAGACAGATTACACTGTTCACATTACCCCTAAACACATGCACATTGATCATGAAGTCAAACCCTGGAAATTGCCACTTTGGTTTGGATGACATGAAAAAACTGAAGCCAATTTCATAATGTTAACGGGATGGAATGCTATAAAAACTTATGTGGAATTGCTGGTTTGGATTAGCAGATAGTAATGGGACTGTGCAACTCGATAGCCTGGACACTGATCATTATAATGGAAGATCACACAGTCATGTTTCTTAGTGAAAAGATATGTAGTCATATATTTCATTTCAGAGCCATCTGCAGTGGGGAATAATCCTGATAGAATGCCCGTTGGGAACTCGTTTGAGTGTTTACTCACATGATGGTATTGTACTGCTCGAAGATGAATAAAATGTCTTCATAGTTGTGAGATTTGGCTATTAACACCTACAAAGACAAAAACAATGTCTCATTCCGAACAATATTATGATTAAATACAGCATTTAAGCTCAAGGTCAATCCACATTGAACATCAATTGTTAAAATGTTCAACATAACCAGACATGTACACACTCTGCAGCCAATATTATGTCAACATGTATAACAATCTGTATTCTGTGAGGAGTGGTCAGGAGGCCCTCTCGGATGGTCCTAACACCTCCTACTCCGAGTTAGCGGGCCCCCACCGTCTGTGCCCACGGCCCGTCTCCCTCTTCCACGCCTTGGTGTGGGATCAGGGGGTGCCACTACAGCAGGTGGCTGGGGTTCATGGGTGGGCGATGTCTGAGATGAGGAGGCAGACATCTCAGGTTGAGATTGGACAACCGAAGGCTGGAGAGGTATGGGCTGGCGACGGAGATTACGCAACAATGCGCGTCTCTCCCGGCTTGCGCGTTCCTCATATCTCTCCATCCTTCGGTTGTGCCTCCTCATCTCAGCATATATGGCACGTGTGGTGGCTGAGATGACCCTATTTCCAGCCAGGATGGCCCTGCTAACAGCCAATTGATTTCCGCTGATGGCCAGCATTTGACTTGCTAGCTGGCTTTGGGCCTGGTCCTCTTCGTCAATGTGAGCCATGATGTTCAGTAATTGGGCAGGGAGATGTGGCAGAGGACCTGGAGGTCTGGCGGCTGGCGGCTGGGCGGCTAGACGGCCGGCGACTCCGCGGCCGGCGACTCCGCGGCCGGCGACTCCGGGGCACTTCCTCCCGGGGCACTTCCTCCCGGGGCACTTCCGGCCGGGGCACTTCCGGCCAGGGCACTTGTGGCCGGTGCACTTCCTCCGGGGGCACTTGTGGCCGGTGCACTTCCTCCCAGGGCACTTGGGGCCGGGGCACCTCCTCCCGGGGCACTTGGGGCCGGGGCACCTCCTCCCGGGGCCCATGGTGGAGCCCAGGCTGAGTGCGGTGCCCCGTATGACGGGGGAGCACAGTATGAGGGGGGAGCCCAGGGTGAGGGCTGTGCCCAGGGTGAGGGCTGTGCCCAGGGTGAGGGCGGAGCGCCAGATGAGGGTGGAGCCCAGGATGAGGGCTGTGCCCAGGATGAAGGAGGAGCCCAGGATGAGGGTGGAGCCGCTGAGGGTGGAGCCGCTGAGGGTGGAGCCGCTGAGAGAGGCACAGGAGGTGGCCACGCCGAAGAGGGCCCGGGCATCACTTCCCGCTCCGTATGAGCAAGTGATGTGGATGGTCCCGGGCCCTCCTGAATGTCCTGGGCCACTTCAGACCTTCCTGCCTCCTCCTCTTCTGAATCTGTGGATACTGCAATGGAATAAACATATATTTCAGTTGGTTGCCAGACACAATTGCAAGCTATGCATTTACATATCATTGACATCATGGTCACCTGTGAGTGACTGTGGTGCTTGTGTTACACAGATGAGCCACGGGCTGCATAATGAGCATTGTGGATCATGGCTCATATGAATGTGTACTGCATGTGCCTCAGACACGTGCTCTACTGCATCTGCTGTGCAGTGTGTGAGACTGACCAATCTGACCAGTTTCCAGCAATGGTTGTTAATATGCAGCTGAGACATGGGCCAGGTTAGGACAGTATATGACACACATGCAGTGCTACAGAGTCTGTATCCACATATGCCGCACAGCCAAATCTTTAGTCACGATCGCAGTGGAGGCCAAAGTCAGGCCTGCATTTGGGGATAGCCATGCTGCATCCATCTGAGAATATCATTCTCCAAGTCATTAAGTCTAATTGACTCATCTGTTCACAACAAGGAAATCCACATATCCAGGCCTGTGCGCATCCCAGCAAGTTTGACTTTGGACACCCTGCTCTATTGCAATCAATCTGGATATAATTCGAAATTGACATATCAGGGAGCTAAATTATGAACAGGATAGGTTTGCTACCAGGACTGAAATGGTTATTGTCGCACCATACATTTTTAGTCAACCATCGGGCTTACAGTGCTATTGTATGTGAATTATCCCAGGGTGTGGGCAGGGGTGTAGGAGGCCATATAATTCTTGACCAAGGGTGGGCAGGTTCGGGCCTGGAGGGCCACACAGGTGAGCCAATCGCCTTTTCAGTCATCCGGATTAACTCACCTGTGCTCAAAAAGGATATCTTAAAAGTCCGGCATGTATGTGGCCCTCCTTACCCACCCCTGTTCTAGAGGGATACAGCTCATTATATACAACAGCCAGAACACAAGCCTATTTATTTATACATACATACATACATACATACAGCATGATATCCTGAAAGTCCGGCATGTATGTGGCCCTCCTTACCCACCCCTGTTCTAGAGGGATACAGCTCATAATATACAACAGCCAGAACACAAGCCTATTTATACATACATACATACATACATACAGCATGTTATCTGCAGGCTTTTAGACAGCCCATCCCCCCACAATCTCAGCCAACCATGTGTGTGATATGATACTCACGTTGTAGGGTGTTAGGACAATCTGTGTCCATCTGCCCTGGTATTCCCACCACAGATTCAGAAGGGATGAAGCGCATCACTGTCCTCTCCCATTCCTTGTAAACATAAGTGACCGCGGGCCCACCACCAGTCTGACGTGCTGCTGCTGCCTCATCAGACATCTTTCTTTTCACAGCCATCTTTAAATCGTCAAACTTGTGCCGCACTAACCTCCAGTCCCTATTAGAAACCCCTACTGCCGACACAGCTCTGGCAATTTGGGACCAGGCCTGGCGCCTCTGGCTGGCATTAATGTCTCTGCCACCACATATAATTCCCTGGCGGGCACAGATTTCCCTGAGGAGAACCTGGATCTCCTCTGGGCTATAATTGGGGGCCCTGGGCCTTGCCACAACCCGTTGCCTTACAGACGGTGCCTGGTCTTCCTGTTCTATCCCTGGGGCCGCTCCCTCATCCCCACTACCTCCCACCAAGGGATCAGGCCCCTGACCCTCTGCCCCTTCCACTAGAATTCCTAGCTCTGGGGGCACTTCCCTCCCCCCCTGCTCTCCTCCTTGCTCTCCTCCTCCAACTCCTCCTCCTCCTCCTCTCCCTCCACCTCCTCTCCCTCCTCCTCCTCTCCCTCCTCCTCCTCTCCTCCTCATCCTCCTCTTCTCCTCCTCATCCTCTCCTCCTCTCCTCAGATGTTCTCCTCACTCTCCTCCGCGCCTCTCCTGCCTTACCACCTCCTCTCCTCTAAACTCCTCAGAAAAAAAAATTAACGATAAAGCAAGATAATCTTTGTGTTGGTTTAGGAGGTAAAAAAAGATGCAAGTATTATGTGTAGTATTATGTGTGGGGGGAGGGGGGGGGGAGGTCTTGGGGGGGGGGGGGGGTGTAGGTGTGCAGTGGCCTACCACTAGGTGTTGCTATGTGCACGTATTAATCTATGTGTGTGAATTATGTGATATCAGTAATTATGTGTATTGTAAACAAAGGGTTAAATTATCTGCTAGTTCAAAATTGAAATTCTCTCCTCTCTCCTCTCTCTTCTCTCTCTCCTTGCTCACCAAAAACCCACCAACGCCTAGACCTGTGTGTCTACTTGCAAAAGCTCCAGCACATTCAATTATGTTCTGTTTTTGGCTCCCTTTTAAAGGCATACTGCCGTCAGGTTAAGTGGTACGTATCACGTATTTCGCGCTCTTTTCATACGCAAAGTGATCCGAGATATCGTAACTCATGCGCAAATCCTAACGTTTACGCATTCGCATCCATCGCTCGTATCTCGCAGCACTTTGAATTTAATAGCGTCGGAAATGGTTTCATTTTTAAACTACGTAGGACTTGCGTTTTCACCTATTATTTACGCAGCTCGAATTTAATAGGGCCCTATGTTTGTAAACCTTTGTAAAACATTACATGAACTGTAACACATATTTATTTTGTTTTATTGAATCCAGAGGAAGGCAAACAGAAAAAAACCCAAGTGAAATGTAGCCAGTTGTCTTAAATGGGAAAAAAGGAATTCCTTCCTGACCCAGATAATGGTGATTGGATTACTCCCTGGATCAACAGCCTGTCTGTAATTATACATGGAAACTTATAAAGCACTAAATACATATATTAAACCTTTGGAAGAAAAAAAAACAATCCAATAACCTAATAACAAAATACAATGCAAGGAATAATTGAAGTCAATATTATTATACATGTTTTTAAACCATATGTATATGTAACGCATTACATGTTATTTAACAATTGCTAAGGGCCCTATTAAATTCTCCCTCGTAGTTCTCTCGGTGCTCGCAAAGGCAGTTTTTCTGCTGTTTGCGAGTACAGAATATCTCGCAGCCTGCTTTGCGATATGACTGCGAGAAAATGGCAGAGAATAGGCTCCGAGAGAGCTACGTAGCCTTAAATCTATGCATGAGTCTCACATATCGTAAGAATCCCTACGTGGACAAAAAGTCTACGCAAGGGATCCGAAAGCCTCTACGTGCTGCCTCGGAACAGCCCGAGACAGCAGTGTGAGGCTCCCCCCTGCACCCTATACACATCCCCATGCTGCAGGGGTCTCTATCAGGACCCCTGCAGCACCCCAACATTAACCCCTTGCAGCGGGGGTCCCCGATCTGCATAGATCAGGCCCCCCGCTGCATTTAAAACTTAAATAAGAGGCTTCTACTTAAGCCCTACGTACTGCACAGTTTCTCTAACTTACAATCCTATTAAATTAGCCCTGCTGCGAGCAACGTATGAGCTACGCAGCAGGGCCGTACGTATCTACACTGCGTAAATGTACATGAGGAGTGACAGCCTGCGAGATGATATCGCAGGCTCCCCCTCCTTATCAAGTGCTGCGGGGGTCCTGAAAGGGACCTCCGCGGCAGTCCCCCACATAAGCCCTGCCGTGGGGGGTACTCCAAAACCCCCCCAGGCACCTAAAATTAACCCCCCCCTCAATGCGGGGGTCCCCGTCGGGACCCCCGAAGTGTCCTCACATGAACACCTTGCAGCAGGGGTCCATAGGAACCCCCGCAGCCCCCACACATTAACCCCTTGCAGCGGGGGTCCCCGATCGGCACCGATCAGGCCCCTGCTGCATTTAAAACTTTTAAATTCCCTGCCGCGGCTCCTTAAAGGGGCCGCGGCACACTATTACCCAATCCCGGCCGCAGCACTTAAAATTAACTCCCGTCTATGTTGGGGGTCCCCATCAGGACCCCCCAAGTGTCTCCACATAAACCCATTGCAGGGGGGGTCCCCGATCTGCATAGATCAGGCCCCCCGCTGCATTTAAAACTTTTAAATTCCCCGCCGGGGCTCCTTAAAGGGGCCGCTGTACACTATTACCCAATCCCGGCGGCGGCACTTAAAATTAACCGCCCTCTATGCTGGGGGTCCCCATCGGGACCCCCGAAGTGTCCCCACATAAACCCCCTTCAGCGGAGGTCCTTGATCGGCACCGATCGTGACCCTGCTGCAATACAATTTTAAATTTCCCACCTCGCGGGTCCTCAAAAGACCGTAAAGGTCCTGAAAGGACTCGCACTAAAAATATTAACCCCAGGCAACTATAATTACCCCATTAACTCATGGTGGTCAATACAGACCACAATAAGGCCTAAATTAACCCATTAACTCATGATGGTCAATCCAGACCACCATAAGGCCTAAATTAACCCATTAACTCATGGTGGTCAATCCAGACCACCATAAGGCCTAAATTAGCCCATTAACTCATGGTGGTCAATCCAGACCACCATAAGGCCTAAATTAACCCATTAACTCATGGTGGTCAATACAGACCACCATAAGGCCTAAATTAACCCATTAACTCATGATGGTCAATCCAGACCACCATAAGGCCTAAATTAACCCATTAACTCATGATGGTCAATCCAGACCACCATAAGGCCTAAATTAACCCATTAACTCATGATGGTCAATACAGACCACCATAAGGCTCTATTTAACCCATTAACTCATGGTGGTCAATACAGACCACCATAAGGCCTAAATTAACCCATTAACTCATGATGGTCAATCCAGACCACCATAAGGCCTAAATTAACCCATTAACTCATGATGGTCAATACAGACCACCATAAGGCTCTATTTAACCCCATCAGTCCCATAAGGGTATATTATTACCATTATGGGCCTGTTACAACCCAACATTAACCACATAAGTGCCATGATGGTCCTCAAGGACCATCATGACACTAACTACAAACACTACACTATAACCCCCAATAAACCATTTCATCTAAACTAACCCCCCTCTACACTAATCTATTAACACTTACACTACCTACATACACTACCTACCCCCTAATAAACCTCCCCAACACTCTAATTAAAAAAAACAAAAAACCTACAGTACAGAAAACAAAAAAACCTACAGTACAGAAAAACAAAAAACAAATTACAACCCCACCCCCCACTACAGAAAACAAAAAAATACATTACAACCCCACCCCCACTACAGAAAATAAGAAAATTACACACCTGAAAAGGAAAGACAGATAAACACAATACAATACATACATATAATACATTACATACATTACATACAATACATGACATTACATATAATATATTAAATATAATATATTACATATAATATATTAAATATAATATATTAAATATAATACATTACATACATTCCATACAATACATGACATTACATATAATATATTAAATATAATATATTACATATAATATATTAAATATAATATATTAAATATAATACATTACATACAATACATGACATTACATATAATATATTAAATATAATATATTACATATAATATATTAAGTATAATATATTAAATATAATACATTACATACATTACATACAATACATGACATTACATATAATATATTAAATATAATATATTACATATAATATATTACATATAGTCCAAATCAAATACCCCCTATCTATCTAACATACAATCTATTTAATTTAAAATAAATCCTAACTATATCAAATACATCCCCCTATCTATCTAATATACAAAAAATCCTAACTACATACACAGACCCTAATTCTAAGCTAAAATCAATAAATTAAGACCACTTACCTTTAAGATGTTGCTTCAGATCACTAACCTATGGGTCAAACAAAAAAAAAAAATTAGTAAAAAACATTAACATCCAATAAATAAACATTCTATACATTCTAAATAATATACTCACCTTTACAGCATGTCCCGTCACTGTTTAGCTCGTCCGGCGCGGCCCTGTTAAAAAAAAAAAACACAATACATAAATACATTAATACAATATATAAACAATAAATAAAATACACATATAAACATCTAAATATACATTTAACTTACCTCCCCGCGATGTCCCCGGCCTTCTCTCCTTCAGCCCTGGCTGGGCCGCGGATCCATCCGTGCTCTAAAAAAAAAACTAACGGAGGTCTGCACTGGCAGACCTCCCCGACGCTAATGAACCTCCCGGAGTCGTTTCCGGTAGGAAATTGGCATTGGCGGCTTGTGATTGGCTGAAAAGCTGTCAGCCAATCAAAAGTCGTCAATGTAGGAGCCAATCAGGATGCGCAGATGTCTTCTACCACTCCGTGGGGGTGTATCCCATAGTGATTGGCTGAAGGCATCTGAGACTTGTGATTGGTTCCCAGAAAGATAGACAAGTGTTTTAGCCAATCAGGGTGGGATATTGGGGTGTATCCCATCCTGATTGGCTCACACATTGACGACTTTTGATTGGCTGAAATTGATAGACAGCTTTTTCAGCCAATCACAAGCCGACAATGCCAATTTCCTCCCGGAAACGACTCCGGGAGGTTCATTAGCGTCGGGGAGGTCTGCCAGTGCAGACCTCCGTTAGTTTTTTTTTTTTTTTTTAGAGCGCGGTTGGTTCCGCGGCCCAACCGGGGCTGAAGGAGAGAAGGCCGGGGACATCGCGGGGAGGTAAGTTAAATGTATATTTAGATGTTTATATGTGTATTTTATTTATTGTTTATATATTGTATTAATGTATTCATGTATTGTGTTTTTTTTTTTAACAGGGCCGCGCCAGAAGAGCTAAACAGTGACGGGACATGCTGTAAAGGTGAGTATATTATTTAGAATGTATAGAATGTTTATTTATTGGATGTTAATGTTTTGTACTAATTTTTTTGTTTTGTTTGACCCATAGGTTAGTGATCTGAAGCAACATCTTAAAGGTAAGTGGTCTTAATTTATTGATTTTAGCTTAGAATTAGGGTCTGTGTAGTTAGGACTGTAATTATTTTATTTTATTTTAGAATTAGGGTCTGTGTATGTAGTTAGGATTTTTTGTATATTAGATAGATAGGGGGATGTATTTGATATAGTTAGGATTTATTTTAAATTAAATAGATGTATGTTAGATAGATAGGGGGTATTTGATTTGGACTATATGTAATATATTATATGTAATATATTATATTTAATATATTATATGTAATGTCATGTATTGTATGTAATGTATGTAATGTATTATATGTATGTATTGTATTGTGTTTATCTGTCTTTCCTTTTCAGGTGTGTAATTTTTTTATTTTCTGTAGTGGGGGGTGGGGTTGTAATGTATTTTTTTGTTTTCTGTAGTGGGTGGTGGGGTTGTAATTTTTTTTTTTTTCTGTACTGTAGGATTTTTTGTTTTCTGTACTGTAGGTTTTTTGTAATTAGAGTGTTGGGGAGGTTTATAAGGGGGGAGGTAGTGTAGGTAGGTAGTGTAAGTGTTAATAGATTAGTGTAGAGGGGGGTTAGTTTAGATTAAATGGTTTATTGGGGGTTATAGTGAAGTGTTTGTAGTTAGTGTTATGATGGTCCTTGAGGACCATCATGGCACTTATGTGGTTAATGTTGGGTTGTAACAGGCCCATAATGGTAATAATATACCCTTATGGGACTGATGGGGTTAAATAGAGCCTTATGGTGGTCTGTATTGACCATCATGAGTTAATGGGTTAATTTAGGCCTTATGGTGGTCTGGATTGACCACCATGAGTTAATGGGTTAATTTAGGCCTTATGGTGGTCTGTATTGACCACCATGAGTTAATGGGTTAATTTAGGCCTTATGGTGGTCTGGATTGACCATCATGAGTTAATGGGTTCATTTAGGCCTTATGGTGGTCTGGATTGACCACCATGAGTTAATGGGGTAATTATAGTTGACTGGGGTTAATATTTTTAGTGCGAGTCCTTTCAGGACCTTTACGGTCCTTTGAGGACCCGCGAGGCGGGAAATTTAAAATTCAATTGCAGCAGGGTCACGATCGGTGCCGATCGGGGCCCCCCGCTGCAGGGGGTTTATGTGGGGACACTTCGGGGGTCCCGATGGGGACCCCCAGCATAGAGGGGGGTTAATTTTAGGTGCCGCGGCCGGGATTGGGTAATAGTGTGCCGCGGGTCCTTTAACAAGCCGCGGCGGGGAATTTAAAAGTTTTAAATGCAGCAGGGGCCTGATCGGTGCCGATCGGGGTCCCCCGCTGCAAGGGGTTAATGTGTGGGGGCTGCGGGGGTTCCTATGGACCCCTGCAGCAAGGTGTTCATGTGAGGACACTTCGGGGGTCCCGACGGGGACCACCGCATTGAGGGGGGGTTAATTTTAGGTGCCTGGGGGGGTTCTGGAGTACCCCCCACGGCAGGGCTTATGTGGGGGACTGCAGCGGAGGTCCCTTTTAGGACCCCCGCAGCACTTGATGAGGAGTGGGAGCCTGCGATATCATCTCGCAGGCTGTCACTCCTCATGTACATTTACGCAGTGTAGATACGTACGGCCCTGCTGCGTAGCTCATAAGTTGCTCACAGCAGGGCTAATTTAATAGGATTGTAAGTTAGAGAAACTGTGCAGTACGTAGGGCTTAAGTAGAAGCCTCTTATTTACGAGGCTGGAATTTAATGAGGCCCTTAATGTTTATATTGAATCCAGAGGAAGGCAGAATGTAAAAAACCCAAGTGAAACGTAGCCAATTGTTTCAAATGGGTAAAAAAAAAAATTCCTTCCTGACCCCAGATGCTGGTGATCATATTACTCCCTGGATCAATAATGTCTTTGTAATTATACATTACAATTATGCAACCTCTAAATACATACATTGTAATCCAAAACATTACAACTGTTGAAAGCAACTTGAAATACATATGGTAAAAGTAGGAAGTATTACATGTTATTTAACAGATGTTTAAATGAGGAAAGCAAACATATATACATACTCCCTGGATTAATAGGCTCTCAGTAATTACACAGGTAAATACATACAATGAAATAGTTTATGAAGTAAAACTCAATGTAACAAATGGATAAAATAAACCTCTAACAACTGTGTAACCAAATTTAAAATACATACACTGTTAAATACAGACAATGCAAATAGTAAGTGATGGCATATTGTTGTTTTATGGAGTGCTTTGTCAAAATTGTTTTTTTGGGTTGCTTGTTATGTAATTTAGGAGTGGTTTCTCTAAAAATAGCCCAGTAGACAAATAATGTTGTCCCTGCATTGTAACCTCTTTTTTGTGTTTATTTTTGTAGTTCTTCTAAATGGCACATACAGCTTTCTGTGTGAAAGAGTGGTCCTCTACAAAGAGTCCAAGTGACTTAAATGTTTTTCCTCACAATAAAACCACTGTTCTGTATGTTTTTTACAGTTGTTGAGAATGGCACATACAGCTTTCTATGTGAAAGAGTGGTCCTCAATAGTGATGTCGCGAACATCAAATTTTCGGTTCGCGAACCGCGGACGCGAATTCCATCAAATGTTTGCGAACGGACGAACATCGGCGAACCGCCATAGACTTCAATGGGCAGGCGAATTCCAAAACTCACAGGGACTCTTTCTGGCCACAATAGTGATGGGAAAGTTATTTCAACGGGACTAACACCTGGACTGTGGCATGCCGGAGGGGGATCCATGGCAAAACTCCCATGGAAAATTACATAGTTGATGCAGAGTCTGGTTTTAAGCCATAAAGGGCATAGATCACCTAACATTCCTAAATTGTTTGGAATAACATGCTTTAAAACATCAGGTATGATGTTGTATAGATCAAGTAGTGTAAGGGTTACACCCGCTTCACAGTAACAGACCAATCTCCCCATTTAATGCACTGCAAACAACCGCAAACAGTCCCTTTGCACAACCGCAAACTCTCCATTTGCACAAGGTTGGATACCAAGCTAGCCATGTCCCATTCCTTGTCCTCACTGATGTCATTGAAGATCTCTTCCTCCACCCAGCCACCAAGGGTCCCCGAAAGGGGACAACAAGCCCCCTGGGACACCTGCTGTGTTTGGTCTTCCACCTCCTCAAAGCCACCTTTCTCCTCTGACTCCTCTTCTTCAGACTCCCAGAGTCTGGGGGCTTCCACTGCCCAGCATGGAATATTATACACAGGTCAGAGTCTGGGGGCTTCCACTGCCCAGCATGGAATATTATACACAGGTCAGAGTCTGGGGGCTTCCACTGCACAGCATGGAAGATTATACGCGTTGCCTCTGTCTGCGTTATTATAAAGGTGTGTAATGTTAAGTAGTACTATTCCTATCGGTTTAATCCCTGTTACGTCCACTATTAGGGGACGTGTATATGGCATGGATTTTTGGAACAGGGAGATGGAAAAAGATGCTTGGTCGGACCTCCTACTTCGAATTTGGGGCACTGCACGTGCAACCTAAGGTGCTACCAGATAGGAGAGGTGTATTAAGTTGTACTGCTCATTCCTATCAGTTTAATACCTGTTACGTTACCTATCAGGGGACGTGTATATGGCATGGATTTTTGGAACAGTCGTGATGGAAAAAGATGCTTGGTCGAACCTCCTACTTCGATTTTGGGGCACTGCACTTGGAATCTAATGGGGGTTCCAGATAGGAGTGGTGTACTAAGTTGTACAATTAATTCCTATCAGTTTAATACCTGTTCCGTCACCTATCTTTCCTCCCAATAGCACATTCTATATGTCATCAACCTGCCTGTGTGTATTTAGAGAACCACACTTTAAGGCCCTTAACCTGGGACAAGGTGGCTTGCCTATCAGAATTGCCTCAGAGCCTTAAAAATTTGCCAAGCCCCCTAATCAGACACTCACTATCATACTGGAAATGGGCCAAGAAACACATGGGTTAGTTCCCTGGATCCACCCAAATGACCCCAATTCTTGACCACCCTCAGGCCCCGAAACACATGAGCAGAACATCACAACACTGGTGGAGATCAAGGAAACTAGATAGACTGGGAGACTGGTTAGTAAAGAGCCAGATGCTCACCTATGAGAAACTGAGGGACAAGCATGAGCTACCGCTGACAGAACATTACAATTACTGTAGGCTGAGGCATTTCACACACCCTGACCCAGAAAAAGGGGACACCGGTCTTAAATTGGTTCTCCAAAATTTGTAAAGATAAACCTCTATCAAGGGGGATCATTGGGTCGCTTTACAAATATAAATTTGTTACTGGTTGAAGCGACACTGGGGGAAGGACCGGAGTCGACACTGGGGGAAGGACCGGAGTGGCAGCCCTGGAGACCCTTCTGAAGCAACCGGAGGCAAAATCATCCCAGGAAAGGAGAGGTCGCTTACTGAATCCCGCCCTAGGGTAACCCAAGGGTTATTGCCCAGGTTAGATATTGTAAATAATAAGCTAATACTACTGGAGGGATGATAGCTAATAGGACTTTGGTGTTCCCTGCAGATATACTCTTTACTATTGTCTGTTTTACCACATTTTAGGTATCTCTTAAATTGCAATCACAGTAAAAAATAAGAAAAATTATTAACCTAAAAAGTAGAAATAAGAAGCAATAGCCAGCTAACTTTCACAAAATGTCTCTATTGTAAATATGTATTTTTGCACAACTGTTATGCAAGACTGTTCAAAAATGCTTTATTTTTCATTACATGCTGTACGCCTTCTAAAATAAAATAATTTAAATGCAAAAATTAGGTATTGTTGCAGCGACCAGAAAAATTGATGTTAGTTTGCCTGGCAAAAAGTGCCCTAAAACATTGCGTCTTGAACCCTAGTTGGTGGAGGATAAGTCATGCAAGTCATCCGGCGTTCAGGGATAAAATACAGTAGCGTGTGGACCATTATTAGCTCAAGGCAGCTCATCTATCAGGCCTTTTTTAACTGTCAGTCCCTTCGGGATCCATCCCTCATTCATCTTAATAAAGGTGAGGTAATCTAGACTTTTTTGACCTAGGCGACTTCTCTTATCAGTGACAAAACCTCCTGCTGCACTGAAGGTCCTTTCTGACAGGACACTTGAAGCGGGGCAGGACAGAAGTTCTATGGCAAATTGGGATAGCTCAGGCCACAGGGCAAGCGTGCACACCCAGTAGTCAAGGGGTTCATCGCTCCTCATAGTGTCGATATCTGTAGTTATGGCGAGGTAGTCTGTTACCTGACGGTCGAGTCGTTCTCTGAGGGTGGACCCCGAAGGGCTGTGGCGATGCATAGGACTTAAAAAGCTCTGCATGTCCTCCATCAACAACACGTCTGTAAAGCGTCCTCTCCTTGCCAGCGTGGTCGTGGGAGGAGGAGGATTATGTTCACCTCTTCCGCTGTTAGATTGCCTTTGTGCTGTGACATCACCCTTAAACGCTGTGTAAAGCATACTTTTTAATTTATTTTGGTAGTGCTGCATCCTTTCCGACTTGTGGTAATTCGTTAACATTTCAGGCACTTTCTGCTTATACCGGGGGTCTAGTAGCGTGGACACCCAGAACAGTTCGGTCTCCTTCATCCTTTTTATACGAGGGTTCCTCAACAGGCACAACAGCATGAAAGATCCCATTTGCACAAGGTTGGATGCCGAGCTAGTCATGTCCCGTTCCTCGTCCTCAGTGATCTCACTGAAGGTATGTTCTTCCCCCCAGCCACGTACAACACCACTGGTACCAGATAGGTGACAACGAGCACCCTGGGATGTTGTGGTTGGTCTTCCTCCTCCTCCTCAAAGCCACATTCCTCCTCTGACTCCTCTTCCTCACAATCCTCTTCCAGCATTGCCGCAGGTCCAGCAAGCGATGCTGATAAGGCTGTTTCTGGCGGTGATGGTGACCACAACTCTTCCTCTTCCTCTTCAAGCTCATCTACGGCCTGATCAAGCACTCTTCGCAGGGCACGCTCCAGGAAAAAAACAAATGGTATGATGTCGCTGATGGTGCCCTGGGTGCGACTGACCAGGTTTGTCACCTCCTCAAACGGACGCATAAGACTACAGGCATTGCGCATGAGCGTCCAGTAACGTGGCAAAAAAATCCCCAGCTCCGCAGAGGCTGTCCTAGCACCCCGGTCATACAAATACTCGTTAACGGCCCTTTCTTGTTGGAGCAGGCGGTCGAACATTAGGAGTGTTGAATTCCAACGTGTCGGGCTGTCTAAAATCAAGCTCCTCGCTGGCATGTTGTTTCGCCGCTGGATATCTGTAAAGTGCGCCATGGCCGTGTACAAATACCTGAAATGGGCACACACCTTCCTGGCCTGCTTCAGGACGTCCTGTAAGCCTGGGTGCTTATGCACAAAGCATTGTACAATAAGATTACACACATGTGCCATGCACTGCACATGTGTCGACTTGCCCATATTCAATGCCGCCAACAAATTTCTTCCGTTGTCACAAACCACTTTGCCGATCTCCAGTTGGTGCGGAGTCAGCCACTGATCCACCTGTGCGGACAGGAGTGCTGGTCCGGTGTGACTCTCTGCTTTCAGGGAAGTCAACCCCAAGACGGCGTGACACTGCCGTATCCGGGATGTGGAATAGTACCTGTGGAGCTGGGGGGGTGCCGTTGATGTGGAGCAAGACATAGCAGGTGTGGAGGTTAGGAGGTTATGGAACAGGATGAAGTAGGAGGAGTAGAGGAGGTGGCAGCAGGCCTGCCTGCAAGTCGTGGCGGTGTCACCAACTCCTCTGCAGAGCCACGTATTCCATGCTTGGCAGCCGTCACCAGGTTTACCCAATGCGCAGTGTAGGTGATATACCTGCCCTGACCATGCTTTGCAGACCAGGTATCCGTGGTCAGATGGACCCTTGCCCCAACACTGTGTGCCAGAGATGCCATTACTTCCTTTTGCACAATAGAGTACAGGTTGGGGATTGCCTTTTGTGCAAAGAAATTTTGGCCGGGTACCTTCCACTGCGGTTTCCCAATAGCTACAAATTTTTTGAACGCCTCAGACTCCACCAGCTTGTATGGTAAAAGCTGGCGGGCTAAGAGTTCAGACAAGCCAGCTGTCAGTTGCAGCGCAAGGGGGTGACTTTGTGACATTGGCTTCTTACGCTCAAACATGTCCTTGACAGACACCTGACTGTGGGCAGATGAGCAGGGACTGCTCAGGGCGAGACACGGAGTGGCGGATGGTTGAGAGGGGGCAAGCAGGGCAGCAGTGGTTGACATGGCTGAAGATGCTGGACCAGGAGGGGGATGGCGGCTTTGACTTTGTGTGCTGCTTGTACTGATGTGTTGATCCCATAGGCGTTTGTGATGTGACATAATGTGCCTTCGCAAAGAAGTTGTACCTAGGTGGGTGTTGGACTTCCCACGACTCAGTTTCTTTTCGCATAGGTTGCAAATGGCATAACTGTTGTCACAGGCAGACACACAAAAAAATTGCCACACTGCTGAGCTCTGCAATGACGGCATTCTGGTGGTGGCAAAAGCATGCGTTGACTGGCGTGCTGTCTGGCTGACCCCGGGTGCCGATGCATGCTGTCTGACTGTGCCACTAGCTACTTTCGACGACCTCCCGCTGCTTCCAACTCGTCTCCTCCTCCTCTCTGTCTCCCCATCTGAACTTTCCTCCTGTTCTTCTTCTCTTATAGCGGGCACCCACGTGACATCCATGGACGCATCGTCATCATCAACCGCTTCACTTGTATCTGACAACTCAACAAAGGAAGCAGCACCGGGTACAACATCATCATCATCATCAGACCGTACGTCCATGTGTGTAATGCTGCCTGACTGGGACATATCCCTGTTATCTACATCCTCTGGCACTAATGTTTGTGCATCACTCATTTCTTCCAACGGATCTGTAAATAACTCTGCTGACGGATCAAGTGAAGCGGGTGTGGTGCTAGTGTTGGTGGTGGCGGCAGGCGGGCGAGTGGTAACTGGAGAGGTGCCCGCAGCTAAGCTGGAGGAGGATGGTGCGTCTAGGTTCCGAGCGGAAGTTGTAGAAGATTGGGTGTCCTGTGTTAGCCAGTCAACCATGTCCTCAGAACTTTTCAAGTTCAGGGTACATTGCCTCTGAAAACTGTGCATTATTCTAGGGCCAAAGGGAATCACAGCACCACAACCACGATGGCCCCTGCGGGGTGGCTTGCCTCTGCCTGTCACTTTTTTTATGATTAGTGGTACTATGCGTGCAAGCTACTGTGACACCAGATATCACTGTGCACTGGCAAAAGTTGGCAGGGTAGATGCAATAGGCCTCACACACATGCCTTTAGGCAGGCTACTGATATTCAATCGATTACAGTAAAAAAAGGGTTGTTTTATTTCACTGCACACTGGCCTCACACACACGCTAGCAGGCTGGCATATGCAATTAGATTACACAGAAAAAAATAATAAATTCAAATAAAAAGGGCTTTTTGGGTTGCTGTCCTTGCAGCAGATATCAAAGGAGTCCTTCAGGTGTGTAGTTAAAGCTAAATACACAGCCTGGCTATCTATTTCCCTATTAAATCAACAGCAGGTAGAATATATCTCCTCTCTCAATGAATGCAGCTACAGAATGATTCTAAAATGGAGGCTGTCATACAGATGGAAGGCTCTGGAAGGGAGTGTATGCTGCTAATTGGCTGGAATGTGTCTGCTGACTGTAAGGTGCAGGGTCAAAGTTTCCTCAATGATAAAGAATAGGGGCGGACCGAAAAGTGCATATGTTCGCCGTTCGTTGCGAACATGCGAAAATCGCCGCAAATAGTTCTCCGGCGAACTGTTCGGGACATCACTAGTCCTCAACAAAGAGTCCAAGTGAAATAAAAGTTTGTCTTTGAAGTAAAACCAATGTTCTGTTTCTTGCAGTTCTAAAGACTGGTATATACAGTTGTCTATGTGAAATAGTGGCCCTCTAAAAAGAGCACAAGAGACTTCTAAGTTAGTCCTTGAGATATGATTACTATTATTAGTTTTTTTAATATGTTCTTGTGGTTTGTTGTTATCCTTTTTTACTTAGAATTTACAACACTGCATAGTAGATGATATTTTTAGTAAATACTCGTCCATCATCTAATAATTCACCCTGACTTTTTTTTAATGTAAACTTTAATTTCCTCTTGTTTTTTGTATCTTGAAAATGCCACATACAGTTGGCCATGGACAAATACAGTTTCTTCTAAAAAGAGGCCAACAGATTTAAATATTTGTCCTTTGGATTTATAAATTGTCATAGCAATTGCCATGATAATGGGAAATTGTCTCCTTTAAAGTATAAAAGGCAATCTTGTGTCACTTGGAGCCAAATCAATTCTTGGTATGAAAACGTCTTCACCTTTATGTGTCCCATATAGAATTTCTGCATGGATGTAATGGTGTCATAAATCCTGAACAATTAATCTGGTCCCATTACAACATGCTTTTTTGGGATTCATGTTTCTCGGTAACATGACAATGGCTCCTTTTTTGAGTTGGAAACATCTGGTGGCATACCAGAGGGAGTTAATGAATCGATAAATTTAGTAGTAAAATTAGATTGACTGTCTTTGTCATCAGTTAGCACTGAATCAGCACTGTGATAATTTTTTGTGGTGCATCAATGAATTTCAAAATTTCATTATTGAGATCCAAAGCATCTTTATTTTTTGAGGTTATGATTATTTTCTGTGCAAGCTCTGATGAGTGTTCTGGGGTAATTCTAATTAGGAATATTGCTGATATGAGTGAACCTCTGCAAATAATTTCTGCTGGTATCTCCACAGTATCGTCAGATAAATTGGTTATTATGTCTGTTTTGCCTTCGCCAGTTTTAATTAGCCAATCATTGAAATCATTTTGGCCTTTCGATCTCTATTTTTTTCTAATCTAAGATGTGTAAATTCTTTTGATAGGGGACTTGGCTTTATACATGTTTCCACAATGTTTGTGCGATTGCCACGCACAACGACAGGTAATGTTTTTCTGAAATCTCCTAGTAGCATGACTTTGCCACCAAAAGGCAAATCATTACTCATGACTTCACGTAGTAAACAATCAATACATTGCAGTGCATGGCAAGACATCATAGTGGCCTCATCTACGATAATTAATTTTGATTTGTTAAACTTAGTGGCTTGGGATGATTTCATTCTAATATCGGACACTGATGTTTCCAATATTGGAACTGGAAGCTTAAATTGACAGATGCACCAGGAACATTTAAAAGTAGCAAACGTAAACAGAAACATTCAATTTCTCTGGGACTTACTGTATACATTCTGGTAATAATTGTATTACCACCCATTTGTCTATGTTTCAATTTGCCATTCACAAAAACATAAAGATAGGGAATCTCATTGTATAAGTATTCCCTTGCCTCAATATCTTTTGAATTTAGGCTAAACCAAGCAGTATGTGTAGTTTGTCGATGTTCACTTTGTGCAAGTGCATTTTCTTAATTCCCAGTATGATGACAGTTGTGGCATCATATCCTTTACAAATATATTTGTACACATATTTAATTGATTTAATGGAAGTGCAAGCTCCCACATTAATGTGTGCATTATACTTTATTAAGAGATTATATGGCACAACATATGTGGTATCTACACCTTTTCCTCAAATGATGGCCTTTGGCCCTTGTCTGCGTCTATATAAAGGATACCCATCACAATTTGCAAAAGTTTGATCTCTGAAATCTTTTGGGAAATCTTTGGTGCTTTAGTTATTTTCCATACACAGTGATTGTGGATTTAGCTGTTCACGTGGCCCATGGATCATACAATGTGTTACAATTTCATATAGTGCGGCATGTTTTTGTGGATCTGGTAGTTCAGTAATTACTGAATCCACTTTACAGTATTCAATTTATGATTTTCGTTGAGTATTATGAGAATATGTGCATGTGGAAGTCCTCTTTTCTGGAATTCAATGGTATAAACATAAGCCAAACACTTCCCAAAAAGGTTACTGATGGTTATGTCATGTATTAAGGTTGATCATTTTATTTTCAATACTCGAGCCACTAAGTCTGGTCTGTCTGAAGCATTTTGACCCTCTTTAAAATGATCAACAATTTCTGGCCACTGAGGATTACATGTACAGTAAATGTAATAAATAAATCTGGTTTGCCATATTTTGTTACAATTGCCATAGCATCATTATATCTTTCTTGCATATTGTGAGGAGATCCTTGGAAGGAATATGGTAAAATGATGGCTTGCCCAGCGGCTACATTTTGGTTTGTAGCTACTTAAGCAACATAATCCATGAGGCCACAATACTATTCAACACAGAGTTTATGTTGTTGGTATTTTATGAAATTTAAATTATTGGCTTCGACTTGTTGGTAGGAATCAATAATCCATTGTTGTGTCAGTCTACCTGCGCTTAAAATGGGATTAAAATCATCCCTAATTGCAGTTAAATTCCAGCATGGAAATATTATTTTTAACACTTTGTTTATTGTTTGGATAGCTTGGAAGTATTAATTTTGGTTGCCAACCTACCTCCCCATTGGGATACAAAATTGCATACGTCATTGGATCTAAATTTGTACTTAATATATTGATGTTAATGAAAGGTTGCTCCTCATTTTTGGGATATATGCTAATATCCCTTTGAAAATGTGGCTCTCCCTCGTCATTTTAAAAGACCACTGCAACCTCATTAGATGTTAGTAAGTTATAACATCTTTTATCAGTATGCCGATCTCTTCTCAGAACCATATTGACTCTTGGTATTGGCAACTGATTTTGTTCTGCATGAATATATTCTTGTTGTTCAACCTCTGATAGTTTTTTATAAGCCTGAGTGTATGGATTTTTTTTTCCATAATCTTATCAAGCTCATGAAAAACAGTGACTAAGCATTTAGTATTTTCTGCAAGCTGCATTCATTGTTCCACAGCTTCATTTGTATCAAGCACATATAGTTGAGCACATTTTCTTTGCTCTCCTTCCTGAGGGTCTAAATGGGAAGTACGGTGGTAAATTTGTCCTTGAACTTTAAAGCAGTAAGGGCCATGTCCAGCAACATTTTCAGCTAATGTAGCACCCATAGATGCAATAGAAATTGCACTATTATAAGATTGTATAGTTTGCTTAAAAGTTCTGTAATTTCATCTAGAAAATTATAAGCCCCACAACTTGACAAAGCACATTCAACATTCCACCGTTGTGAGGTTGGACATGTATATGTGTGAATAATGGATTTTCATGTGAATGCAGATCAACATTGGAATCAAGTTCTACATTACTACCATTACCATAGACTTCACATGTTTGTGGTTTAATATGTTTTTGTTTCTTAAGTCGTTTCTTTGAAATTTGTTGTCTGTCGTATTCTTGTATTTTTTTCTTATTCTCCTCCAATTGTTTCTGTCTCCATTTTTTTTGTTGTTTGTTGGCCAGATGCAGTTGATACTGTTTGCTGGTTTCTGGCTTCTCATTCATAGAAAACTGTGTTGATCAATTTTTTTTTTTTTTTTGTAACGTAGCAATGTTTTAAATAATGCATTTTTATGTGAAAAAATTATTTAATGTAGCTTACCTCTTCAGCTTGGGTTTCCACTGCTGGCAATGCAGCTTTTTTTTCCGAGCAATTCTGTTACGCTCTTCGTCTTGCACTCTCTGCTTGGTGTCCTCGGATTGGTATTCTCTCCATCTTTGTTTTTTTCTCTGTCGATCCATTGTTTGGCTTCCTTCCTGGTTTCAATCTTTTCAACCATTTTAATCTGTAATGTAAAATGTAAAGGTTGATGTGTAATCTACACATGATTATATTAAACCAATTTAATGTTATTGAATCATTGGTGATTTTATATTTGTTCAATTTGAAATGGATAAACATATGAAATATGTAATGATTTTTAATGTATTGAATTGTTCTTGGAAACATGCACGGTGTAGTGGCGGCCAAGATGATTGTATGGGGTCTGTGGCGGCTGTGTGTGAAAGTGACCATGGGAGATAGAGGGGGATGCTAAAAGAGCCACATGGTAGGGAGAGAGGGTGTGTGAAAATATATAGGTGAGTGCAAGGGTTGAGGGAATAGGCACAGGGGAGATAGAGGGGGGGTCAGAGACACAGGGTAGGGAGGGGATTGTAAGAAACACAGGGCAGGGTACGGGTAGTGAGGAAGGGGAGGAGTAAAGGAGACGTGTAATGGGCATATTTTTGTAATCGCTGCTTTAAAAAATGCTCATATGTGCATTTATTATGTATGCACATGAAATATTGTGTACCTGGTAGTTAGGGAAATGTCTGTTGAGAAACCATCACTGCAGAAATCTTGGGTGTCCCAGTGAAATTGACAGAGATCTGCAAAGAATGTGAAAAGATTATCATTTATTTTTAGAATAAAGTAATGATTTCTAAGTATTTCTTCACCTCTTATTTTGTAGTTATTGATATAAAATACTAGTTATTGATATAAAATAGTAAAGACCTCACAACCACATTATGTAATAGATTAAAAATATGCAATAAATTAATGTAATGAAATGTACTGTACATTTTGTCCTTGTAAGTTGTATCTTTAGATCACTGCAGGGTAAATCTCTGTCACTTTGAAATTTACAGACACCTGGAAAGTGTGAAATCATATGTGTAAAATGAGTATATGTTGTATTCTGCACACACATACAGGTTCCAATGTCTTAAACGACATCATTGTAAAATACTATATATATAAAAAGTGTTTGATCCAACTCTGGTCACATTAGCAAGAATCCTTTAGTTGTTATCTTGCTATGAATTTTTTGAAAATTATAAATCGTTAACTCCACCTTAGTACAATGAGATAATCCAAAAATATTATATTTCCCATACTTATTTTTATTTGCAGCAAATTAATTAATTAATGAATTAATCTAATTATTTGACACAAATATAGGGCCCTATTAAATTCTCCCTCGTAGTTCTCTCGGTGCTCGCAAAAGGCAGTTTTCCTGCTGTTTGCGAGAACCGAATCTCTCGCAGCCTGCTTTACGATATGACTGCGAGAAAATGGCCGAGAATAGGCTCCGAGAGAGCTACGTAGCCTTAAATCTATGCACGAGTCTCGCATATCGTAAGAATCCCTACGTGGACAAAAAGTCCACGCAAGGGATCCGAAAGCCTCTACGTGCTGCCTCGGAACAGCCCGAGACAGCAGTGTGATGCTCCCCCCTGCACCCTATACACATCCCCATGCTGCAGGGGTCTCTATCAGGACCCCTGCAGCACCCCCACATTAACCCCTTGCAGCGGGGGTCCCCGATCTGCATAGATCAGGCCCCCCGCTGCATTTAAAACTTTTAAATTCCCCGCCGCGGCTCCTTAAAGGGACCGCGGCACACTATTACCCAATCCCGGCCGCGGCACTTAAAATTAACCCCCCTCTATGCTGGGGGTCCCCATCGGGACCCCCGAAGTGTCCCCACATAAACCCATTGCAGGGGGGGGCCCCGATCTGCATAGATCAGGCCCCCCGCTGCATTTAAAACTTTTAAATTCCCCGCCGCGGCTCCTTAAAGGGACCGCGGCACACTATTACCCAATCCCGGCCGCGGCACTTAAAATTAACCCCCCTCTATGCTGGGGGTCCCCATCGGGACCCCCGAAGTGTCCCCACATAAACCCATTGCAGGGGGGGGGGCCCCGATCTGCATAGATCAGGCCCCCCGCTGCATTTAAAACTCTTAAATTCCCCGCCGCGGCTCCTTAAAGGGACCGCGGCACACTATTACCCAATCTCGGCCGCGGCACTTAAAATTAACCCCCCTCTATGCTGGGGGTCCCATCGGGACCCCTGAAGTGTCCCCATATAAACCCCCTGCAGCGGGGGGCCCCGATCGGCACCGATCGTGACCCTGCTGCAATTCAATTTTAAATTTCCCGCCTCGCGGTTCCTCAAAGGACCGTAAAGGTCCTGAAAGGACTCGCACTAAAAATATTAACCCCAGGCAACTATAATTACCCCATTAACTCATGATGGTCAATCCAGACCACCATAAGGCCTAAATTAACCCATTAACTCATGATGGTCAATACAGACCACCATAAGGCTCTATTTAACCCATTAACTCATGGTGGTCAATACAGACCACCATAAGGCCTAAATTAACCTATTAACTCATGATGGTCAATCCAGACCACCATAAGGCCTAAATTAACCCATTAACTCATGATGGTCAATCCAGACCACCATAAGGCTCTATTTAACCCCATCAGTCCCATAAGGGTATATTATTACCATTATGTGCCTGTTACAACCCAACATTAACCACATAAGTGCCATGATGGTCCTCAAGGACCATCATGACACTAACTACAAACACTACACTATAACCCCCAATAAACCATTTAATCTAAACTAACCCCCCTCTACACTAATCTATTAACACTTACACTACCTACCTACACTACCTACCCCCTAATAAACCTCCCCAACACTCTAATTACAAAAAACAAAAAACCTACAGCACAGAAAACAAAAAACCTACAGTACAAAAAACAAAAAAACCTACAGTACAGAAAACAAAAAACAATTACAACCCCACCCCCCACTACAGAAAACAAAAAAATTACACACCTGAAAAGGAAAGACAGATAAACACAATACAATACATACATATAATACATTAAATACATTACATACAATACATGACATTACATATAATATATTACATATAATATATTACATATAATACATTACATACATTACATACAATACATGACATTACATATAATATATTAAATATAATATATTACATATAATATATTACATATAATACATTACATACATTACATACAATACATGACATTACATATAATATATTACATATAATATATTACATATAATACATTACATACATTACATACAATACATGACATTACATATAATATATTAAATATAATATATTACATATAATATATTACATATAATACATTACATACATTACATACAATACATGACATTACATATAATATATTACATATAATATATTACATATAATACATTACATACATTACATACAATACATGACATTACATATAATATATTAAATATAATATATTACATATAATATATTACATATAATATATTACATATAGTCCTAATCAAATACCCCCTATCTATCTAACATACAATCTATTTAATTTAAAATAAATCCTAACTATATCAAATACATCCCCCTATCTATCTAATATACAAAAAATCCTAACTACATACACAGACCCTTATTCTAAACTAAAATAAAATAATTACAGTCCTAACTACATACACAGACCCTAATTCTAAGCTAAAATCAATAAATTAAGACCACTTACCTTTAAGATGTTGCTTCAGATCACTAACGTATGGGTCAAACAAAAAATAAAAATTAGTACAAAACATTAACATCAAATAAATAAACATTCTATACATTCTAAATATTCAACTCACCTTTACAGCATGTCCAGTCACTGTTTAGCTCTTCCGGCGAGGCCCTGTTAAAAAAAAAAACACAATACATGAATACATGAATACAATATATAAACAATAAATAAAATACACAAATAAACATCTAAATATACATTTAACTTACCTCCCCGTGATGTCCCCGGCCTTCTCTCCTTCAGCCCCGGCTGGGCCGCGGAACCATCCGCGCTCTAAAAAAAAAAAAAAAAAAAAACTAACGGAGGTCTGCACTGGCAGACCTCCCCGACGCTACTGAACCTCCCGGAGTCGTTTCCGGGAGGAAATTGGCATTGGCGGCTTGTGATTGGCTGAAAAAGCTGTCTATCAATTTCAGCCAATCAAAAGTCGTCAATGTGTGAGCCAATCAGGATGGGATACACCCCAATATCCCACCCTGATTGGCTAAAACACTTGTCTATCTTTCTGGGAACCAATCACAACGCTCAGATGCCTTCAGCCAATCACTATGGGATACACCCCCACGGAGTGATTGGTAGAAGACATCTGCGCATCCTGATTGGCTCCTACATTGACGACTTTTGATTGGCTGACAGCTTTTTCAGCCAATCACAAGCCGACAATTAGCAGGGCTAATTTAATAGCATTGTAAGTTAGAGAAACTTTGCAGTACGTAGGGCTTAAGTAGAAGCCTCTTATTTACGAGGCTGGAATTTAATGAGGCCCATAGTGTATAGTCTCTTGCTAAACAGCCCCTGCAGCCAAAATATGTGTGTGACAGTGAAACTGACAGGCCCTGCATACAAAATGCGTGTGTGTGAAATTGTGTGCTGCAAACGTGATATTTCAGTAGTGACTATATGTTATGGATTCCAAAGACATACAGCATACAATGTGTTAAGTAAGGTCATTTAAAAAAAAAAAAAAATAATAGAATTTTGTTGTGCAAATTTTAGAACCCTATTTGAGTAATGACTATACCTTATACAATACAAAGGCACTTCATTGTAAATGTCAACTTTTTTTGTATATACATTTGCTAAAAAAATTTATGTCATAAATTTTAGAAAATAAATGATTTTCATAAATTAATAACTATTAATCCTTTTGGTGATGTTTGTATATATTTTTTATAAATCAGACAGTTACGATTTCATGTTTAAAATTATGTAATGTTAAAATGTCCTTTTTTTATTTTTTATTAATCAATTAACAAACTAATTAAACATAATACTTTACCTATTAGCTTTTAATGTATTTGTTGAAATTAATCAAGAGATAACAATCCCTTAATCAAATGTGTCCTCTGATAACGTACAGACAGTCAGTTCATCATCTGAGGAGAAAGTGAGAAAATTCTGGAAACCTTCCAGTATTTATAGAGTGTGAGCACGAGGACAATCTTACGCATGCGCAATTTACCGATTTTCCGCCATTTCAGGGTGTAAATGTGAAGATTTGCGACTTTTTTTCACTACAAAAACGAATTTACGTTCACAATGAGCTTGTTAATAAGTGATAGCGTTTGTCGTCTTTTGGAAGTATATTGTATTTTGGAAGTCCTACGTGCCTGGCGTTGTTCATGTAAGTGTTACTATCTTTGGCATTGTGTAAGTTCTGCATGCCTGGCGTTTTCATCATGTTTTAGGATTTTTTTGCGTTTTTCGTCTGCCATTTTTTTCCTCACTTATCTGATTTTGTATTGATGAAAACCCCTAAATATGGGTCAAAATTGCTTGTAACCTCACTCCCAAGCTTCCTGGCTCTCTCCCTGTGCTGTGTGTGAGTGTATTATATTTGTTAATTTTTTTTTTGCTTCGTAGGGTTTTTAGAGTTACGCCTACGTCCTGCGCCGTACATGGCTCGCCTCGCTTTACGAGGCACCGCAGATGAGCACCTTCGGCGCTCATCCAGCTTAAGTTCGGCACCGTCACATCACGTGGCTTGCGGTTGTGATGTCACAACTGCATGACCAACACCGCAAACATTACGGACAGCATTCTTGGTCCACAACTATATACAGTATGTGATTGCCTTTCATACCAGCTTTTTAACCTGATATGATAATGTCAAATACTATTTAGAAAGTTAATAATAAAGAAGTAGTTTTTAATTGCTAACAGGACACTGTCAAACTTTTCAGCTTGTATTACATACATTTGGCCCTGTTGTGCCAAGGATTTTAGTGATACAAGCTGACAAAGAATAGTTTTATAATGTAAATATATATATATATATATATATATATATATATATATATATATATATATATATATATATATATATATATATATATATATATATATTATATGATTGTATTCCAGGTTTTTTTTTTCCGATTAAATTCTACTCTAGGCTTTTTCTTAAAATAGATAAAATGAAAATGATCTGACATCTTGATTGATCAAATCATTTTTAGATACTGTTGAGGGTACCCACAGAAACTCCTTTACACTGGTGGGGCTTTATTCATTGATGATAAGAGGATGATCAGATCATTTTTTTTTTTAACAAAAATAGCAAACATTATAATATTAGATGAAAACAGCCATGGACGGCAATCCTATAATTTATATTTACATTATAAAACTTGTCTGTACCAGGTTGTATCACTAACATGCTTGACACAACAGCACCAAATCTATGTGATACAAATTGGTCAGCCAGAGGTTTCAAATAAAACCAAAAGGAGAGGGTTAATTTTATTAACTATACAGCTATTTGTCAAAAATAATTACTATATGCTTTAAATTTGACTTACTGATGAAAAGAATCATTCAGACATCATTTGCCATACAGATGGCATTTCTATAACTGATGGGTACCCTGTGAAAATGAGGTGTTATCTATTGTCCTAAGATCATTACTGAATTTTATGCAATCAACATGATATAACATCTACTTTTTACTAATCTATTATGATTTGAAAATGACCAGTGATTATAATATTAATCACAAATTATGTTAACAAGGCTGCATATGTGTCAATTTAATCCTGTATCTTTCATTTATTTAGATATTTGTCTAATATTATCAGTGCTCAGTGTTAGTGAATGTGAATAACTCTACTCTACTGAGAATGTCTATGAAAGGAATGCAATCGTAGAAAAATAAATTGTGGACCTTTAAATGCATTATGCATAATTAAAGCCTATTAGCTCAGTTACATAAAGTTACAAATTATTACTTTTTTAATTTCCCTACGCTAGACTCTGTGGAGCTACAATACTGTCTTCTCTATCTCCTTCCATGGTTCAAATCTTGTCACTGAGTGAGGTGGGATGAAATTACCTTCACATACAACACCTTAGATTAATTGAATGTGCTGACATGTTCTACTATTTTACAGGTTACAGAGAGCAATATTGTATTGTGATCCCTATAAGCATTTCCATTTATTATTCTGGCATGTGTTAAGACAAAGGTTAAAATGACTGCTAAAATGTGTTCCCTTAATCAGCAACATTTAGTTCTTCTAATCAGTTCTACTTAGTTATTCTAATCATCTACCTTGGTATTTAATAGTATGTAAGCAAACATTCATTCATGTACAGTCATGTCTTTAATCAGAGAGGATATTATGCAAGGCTTACTTTCACCTACATATTAAATATATAACCTATATCAAGGCTTATATACTCATCAACAACATAACTATTTTTGAAGATAAAATATGACACATTATGGCATATTGATAATGTCTTCCTAATTATTTATGAAAGCACACACATTTGTGCTGTAAGAAGTTTCATTTTTTCATAGCAGCGACAGCTGGAGACTAGATTTTTAATGTGACATATAACTCAGCAGCAAGAGCCATAGTTCTTAAGCTCATTAATTGAGTAGGAAATTAAAAGAACAGTTAAAGTCACTATATATGTTAATAAGTAGCTGACCTCCCTTATTGAGATCATTCAGACTAATGAAAGGATAATGCAGATTTGAGACAAAGCGTCTCAGTGGTAAAATATGAATCTAATTTATACTCAGAACTATGAATACAAAAGTTAAAATGGTTATAAAATAAACTTTCTGTTTAATAGAGTTTCCCTGACTAAAGTTTCTTTTGAAAATGAACAGATGAAGAGGCAGTAGCTTATCATACAGTCCTTAACTGAGAAGAAGCAAAATGTATTCATACCCATTACACAAAATTAAGAGAGACAGAAAGAAACAGAGCTAGAAAGCTGGAAAGAGAAAGAAAGTTATGATGTTCATGGGAGTAATAGAGGTACTGCGAGGAAGAGCTACATAGCCTTACTTCAAAGAAAGGTTTATGGAAAGAGTAGAAGGGTTTAGGATTGAGTCACAGAATAGGCAGCAAAGTGGAGACACTAGCAGAATCTCAACATAGAAATATTCAAGTATTATTATTATTATTAATATCATCACCCAGATTAAATATGTTTTGCAGGGGCAGAACATGTAAGTCTGCAATCTCTATTTCCTTTGTAGAAAGTTGCCATTGCAATCCTTCAGCAAGTATTGAATCGACCCTACTTACTCAATTGCAAAGAGAGCTGCACAGTCTTAAGAATAAACAACATGAACATCACAGATTCTGTGAATTTTGATCTTACAACAGTGACTTTTTTTGCGTGAAATTTGTATAATTATATATTTTGAAGGTCCAAAACTCAACTGACTACAACACCCAGCCATACCTGTCACATACAGCAGACCTATTTGACACCAGAACATGTCCCCACTCACACAATCGGTTAGATTAGTGACCCCAAACAACTGCATTACCTATATCAACACCGAGTTCCTCCTTCATTTTAAGATACCTATCACTGATCAAGCTAGAATAAAGACAACCTCTTGTTACAAACACCTATGAATTATGAAGTTGTTTTATACAATACAGTATCTAATCTTACAAAGCTTTATATTCTAAGTGTGGCAAGCTATAGGATCACATTTTCTTACTTTATATTTGTTAATTTAACTATGTGATATAAAAAAAAAAATTAAATATTAGTGTGACTTTTTTAGTATACACTTTATGTAGTATACTGTAGTATTATTATTTCCAGAAACATATTCTGTAACGATATACAGGGGTAAGTTGAAGTCAAAACAATATTAAAACAAAGAAAAAAGAATAGAGGTCCCTGTCATTGAGCTTAAAATCAAATGTGCACAAAGCTTTGCAAGATTGAATACTTACAGACAATCTAAAGGATATGGGAGAGGTATAGAAGGATAATAGATGCAATGTGCATATTAAGGCTGAAGGTGATAAGCTTCTTTAAGCAGGTGAGTTTTTAGTGAGTGTTTGTATGATTTGAGACAGGAGGATAGTCGTGTGGAGCAAGGCAAGTAGTTCCAAAGAATGGGGGCAGCACAACAAAAGGCCGGAGTAAGAGGAGGTGATAAGAGAGGAGGAAAGAAGAAGGTCGTTAGTAGAATGAAGAGAACGATTGGGGATGTACTTAGAGATAAGAGTGGAGATATAAGAGAGGGGATTTTTGCTGAGGGTGTTATAGGTTAAAGCCATGATCTTAAATTTTATTCTAGAGACAATAGGAAGCCAGTGAAGTGACTGAGAGAGAGATGCTACAGATACTGAGAGAAGAGGAGTTTGGTAGATGAGTCTAGCGGGTGCATTTATTATGTATTGGAGTGAAGAGAGATGGGTGATGGTGAGGCAAGCAAGGAGAGAGTTGCAATAGTCAAGGCGAGATGTGAAGAGTGTATTAGGATTTTAGTTTTGTCTTGTGCAAGATAGTGACGTATTTTGGCAATGATTTTTAGGTGAAAAAGACAAGATTGTGTTATGGATTGTATGTAAGGAGTGAAAGAGAGAGCAGTGTCTGGGAGGTGGGAGTTATGATGATATTGTCAACAGTGAGAAACATATGTGGAGTAGAAGCTGTGGTAGAGGGTGGTAAGATTAGAAGCTCAGTCTTTGACATGTTGAGTTTTAAATGATGGGTCGACATCCAAGAGGATAAACTAGAGAGGCAGCTGGACACTTGTGCTAGGAAAGAGGGGGATAGATCAGGTGCCGAGAGGTAACTTTGACTGTGTCATCTGCATATAGATGATATTGAAATCCAAATTATTTTATTAGGGTACCAGGGGAGGAAGTATAGATGGGGAAAAGAAGGGAGCCAAAGACTGAACCCTGGGGTATGCTAACAGTCAGAGGGCTAGGCAAAGAAGAGGTGCCAGAGAAGGAGAAACTAAAAGCTCGATTTCAAGGTGGGATGAGAACTATGAGAGAGCTGTGTCATGGATGACAAGAGAGTGGTGAATTTGGATAAGAAGAGGGTAGTCAACAGTGTCAAAGGCAGCAGAGAGATCAAGAAGAATTAGGATAGAGACGGGAACCTTAATGTGGCTGTGAGCAAGTAATAAGTGACTTTAGTGAGACCTGTTTTTGTTGGGGTCAGAAGCCAGATTGGAAGGGGTCAAGGAGGGAGTTGGAGAAAATACATTTGGTACGGTGATTGTAAACTTGTCACTCAAGCACTTTTTAAGCCAGGGGTAGTAGAGAGATAGGGAGATAGAGTCAGATGAACGTTTCTTAAGAATGTGTGTAATTTTGGCATGTTTTAAAGAAGACAGAATTATGCCAGTGTTAAGGGAAATGTTTGAAATATGTGTGAGGGCAGGGATAAGTGTGGTAGAGAGGAGAGGGATAGGTTGTGATTGAATGGGGACAAGTAGAGAAGTTGTAAGGCAGGAGGATGAAAGTAGACTAAAGACCTCATCCTCAGTTACAGCATCAAAGGAGTCCATGATGGATGCGGGATTTGGGAGGGGTAAAGGCTGGTAGTTATCAGTTTGTTGGGAGGAGGGTGTATTGGGGCCACATGGAGAGGAGAGTTCTATTCGGATGTTTTTGATTTTAGTTTTAAAGTAGGTGGCAAAGTCTTCAGCTGTGAGACAGGAAGGGGCAGGAGGTGGAGGAGGGTAGGGAAGAGTGTTGAAGGTGGCAAACAAACATTTGGGGTTGGAGGATAGATGTGATATTAAAAATGAGAAATAGTGTTGTTTGGCAAGATTAAGGGCAGAGAAGTAGGAGCGCAAAATAAAGTTGTAATGGAGGAAGATGGCCGAGGTGCAAGATTTCCTCCAAATGTCATTCAGCAGAGCAAGAACACCTCTGGATGTAGCGTGTTAGTGTAGTATGCCATGGTTGAGGATGAGAGTTCGGGCGTTTGCCAGTGGTTATGGGGGCCCGAGTGCCAAGTGTGGAAGGTAGAGTCAAGTTGCATTGTGAGGTGGCAGTGTTAGGGCAGTTGAGTTGAAAGGTGTTGAGGGTTGAGTGCTTGCAGGATTCTGTGAGTTTTGAGGGAGGGAGTGTGGAAGGGCAGTGGATAGGATGTGTGGTGAGGTTGCAGGTAAGGAGGTGGTGGTCAGATCAAGGGAGTCAGGTAATGACAATATATATGAATGTTATGCATTAGTATACAATTTATGAGATCCATCAATGGACTGTTAAGTGACCAAGATAAATGTTCTCTATGTAACAGTGTCTAGAAAACAGATATTGCCGTCCTAAAACGTTGCTGAATATTAGTCAGTGTTTGGAATTGTAACAACATATCTCACTCCATACTTTTGATTTCTATATAACTTTATTTATATATACAATACATTGAGAACTCAGTTTTTGGGTTGCTCATTTCTTGAAATGTAAGTTCAACTGGAGAAGTTAGGATAATCGATATTTGGATTCTCCTTCACTGTGATATCATTGGAGTAAGTGTAGCATCTGAAAATGCACTCAACACTTTGCTAAGCACATGTAAATACTACCTAGCATAGCTTTGCATCAGGTATACAGATCTTTTGAGCTTTGGATACACAGATTGTGCATAGTGCAATCGAGACAATGTTGGTACACATTTTTCTTACATCAACTCCATTAAGGTAGTTGCACAAATCCAGTACATTTATCCTTTGTCACTGGAACCTGGAAATGCGGCACGGTGTCTATATAAGGCTGCAAGTACTGGACAACAGGGCACAGTTGTTAGTTTCTGTAATATTGCTTTGTGGTCTGGTTGATCCTCTGACTGATATTTGACTTATGTTGTGTGTTTGGGCATTCTGTGATTTTTGGCTCCTATTGACCCGGCTTAGATATTTTATTTTTTCCCCTTTAACTTACACATCAACTTATTTAGTTCATTGTTATTCAACAACATACACAGCATTTTCTTCTTTTTATGTTTATGTATATTTAATAGCATAAGAGGATTAACACATTGAGTAGACTAATTCATATACATAAAATAATGATTTTTCACACTAATGAATTATACCCTCATGCCTCACCTCTATTAAAGTTTTTCTATTTATCTTTTTTTAATTGTAAAATATTAGCAACTTTATAAATACATTATGTGAGTCCAATTACATTATCATTCACAGGCTATTAAGTTATTACCAATGTTGCATTATTGCCCTGTTTACAGATCATCAATATAGTTACCACTCTACTGTAATTATTCATTAATTTTACATTGCGAACTTGAAAATGCAATAAAATGGACATATCTAGTCCCCAAGGATCATATCCTATGATTAAGCCACGTGGCAAAATGGAGGTCAGCGAACTTTCAGTCTCACGCTAGATGGTGTCAACATGGTATGCTAGACGTCGAGTCCTTAGTCCACACAACATTACAGCTTAGATAAGATGAGTAAAAAGGTAGAATAGAGTTAGAGTTATATTGGTTATTTATAAATCTCTATATATTCATATATTCATCTTTTGAAAACATTTTTAAAATACAAACAAATGATAAAAATAAAACATGGTGACATTCTTATATTCCACTTTAATTTTGTATTATTTAACTAGACTTTCAATAAATCTTTTATTTGTATATTGTATATACTTTTTTTCCCCCTTTTGCTGCATGATTCTAACTAACAATTGTAAATATGTGTACATAGATGGTAGAGTCTGTACAGTTAAATCTGTGAAATCAGAAAGACTAAGGGAATTGATAAAGATTTCATAATATGTATTGCCTAGAGGATAAGAATATGGAAAATAAATAAACTTTAAGAAAGCATTTAAAGAAACAGTAAGCATATTGGGCCATATTCAATTTGAAGCCTGCAACTCGATTGCAGTCAGCCGAATGTCTGCAAGTGATTTGCGGGCTCTCGTTGGCTCCCAATTGCGATGCTATTCAATTGCTGAAGGGCGTGAGTTACTGGCCTGAGCCTAAAGCCTGTAAAGCCTTTTTTCACCAGTATCTGATCCTATAAAGTGCGCCAAAATCAGTCAAAGCCATAAGTTGCAATCCCTACAGAGATAGAGAGTGAGGAGAAGAGGAGAGTGAGGAGAATGAGAGGAGAGAGAGGGGAACACCGGAGGAGGAGAGTGACGAGAAGAGGAGAGATAGAGGTATGGAGAGAGGGAGAGGAGGCAGCAGGCCAGGGGGAGGTAAAGGTGGAGGAGAGCAGGAGGGGGGAGGGATATGCCCCCAGATGTAGGCACACTAACTGTAGGAGCAGAGGATCAGGGGCCTGATCCTGGGGGGGAGGGGTAGTGGGGATGAGGGGCTGGCCCCAGGGAGAGAACAGGGAGGCAAGGACCTCAGGCACAGTTGGCAGGGCAACAGGTTGTGCAAAAGCAGAGGGCCCAGAATTATAGTGAAAAAGAAACAGAAACCCTCCTCAGGGAAGTCAAAGTCCACCGTAGCGTCCTCCATGGTGGTAGGGATGTGAGGCCTGGCAACAATTCAAGTGCCTGGAATAAAGTGACTACTGCTGTGGCTTCATTAGGGGTTGCAAACAGCGATGCCTGTCGGTTAATAACTGATATGATGACTGCTGGATGAAGGTGAAGAAGAAGATGTCAGCGGAGGCCAGAGCAGCCCATGTGACTGGTAGTGGACCAACATCACATATTATGGACGGGAGCGGACCATCACGGAGTCCATGGAGCCAGCAGCAGTAGTGGGCCTTCCAGGACAGTTGGACACTGGCTATCAGGAAACCCGGCAAATTGAGTATGTGATGGTGCATATGATACTCATATTCACACATATGAACCCCACACACGTAGATACCTGACATACAATAGCACTGTAAGATCTCTGGTTCTTAATACAGATATGTGGGACACCAATAAACATGTATATAATTTTATATATTTTTTTATTATCATATTATTATCATAATTGTTATCAATTAAATGACTGCCCAATACCTGCATTCAAAACCCATTCTGAATAGCAGTTGCCAATGCAGTTTGTGTTAGTGTTATGTTTGTTGTTTTATAGTTAATATAAAACAAAACAGTATAAATATCCCCCTATCCCTATCTTCCCCAAGTTACACTGCACTGTTTAAAGCTTTGTCACTTAACACTCAAACTGCTTGGAAGCTATCTCCACCATTAAACGAGGTGCAGCTGTATATGCACAATGATTTCACATCCACAAGAGAGTACATTTATGGGTGTGCACACTGCAGCATATGCTCTGAGGGACTGCATGTGCGTGTCATGTACTGGCCTAACCTGGACCATGTCTCATAAGCATTTTAACACCCATTGCTGAGCATTGGTCACAGATTGGTCAGTCTCACACACTGCCCAGAAGATTCAGATGAGCCCGTGTCCTAATGAACTACAAATGGCACACCGCATCAGCATTATATAGATTGATATGAGCCATGGGACCTTTCCTGTTATCTGACTGTGACTGCTGGTAGCAGCAGTCACAGTGAGCAGCCTCTAGATGTCGCTGCATTCTACTGGCAATTAGATTGGCCAGCAAATTTAGTGGGTTAGGGTAGGGGTTAAGGTAAGGGTTTAGGTTTAGGATGACGGCTAGGGCTTTTGGGTTAGTGTGTAAGGTGAAAATATTGTATAGCAGTCACGGTCACATAAGAGGAAAGATCAGAGCCAGGATCCGCATTGCTCATTATACAGGTCAATGTTCATCGGCATAAAACAATCACCACGGCCAATGACAAGTGACCATGATGTAAGGGATAAGTAAACACACAGCATACAATTGTTTAGAGAATTAATACTAAAATACTATTATCCTCTCATTTCAGTACCCAGGAGGCATACCCCGTCGCGGAGACACAGGCAGTGGCTCCACCAGAGCCACCACTATCACCGCCACAGGTGCTGGTGAAGGAAGTCGAGGGCCCAGGCCCATCCCATGAGGCTGGACCATCAGCAGCAGGGCCATTGTTGGAATCACCCCCTGGGCCCTCATACGCATCACGGGAATGTTACCAGCCCTTTCAAATTACTTTAGATTCAATGAGCCACCAACCACCTGCAGGGATGTTGAGCTCATGTGGACCACTCTCAACAGGCCCACTACTGCCGCCTATTGACATTCAGGCTATGCGTGTGCCAAATCCCAATCCTCTCCCATGACTGAGCGGGCCACAACCGATGTTGCCACAGCAGTTGATTTCCCAGCAGTGGTTGGCCCAGCAGATGTTGCAGCCATTGGTGCCACCACAGATGTCACAGCCATTGTTGCCTCAGCTGTTGTTGCAGCTGTAGATGTCCCAACAGACACACAATGGGCAACAGCATCTACATATCCGGTACCATCTCCAGTGCCTACAACACCATCTCCCATGCCTACAGCACCATCTCCAGTGCCTACAGCACCATCTCCAGTGCCAGTACCTTCGCCATTGACAACCGATTCCCTACTGGCAACACCATCCCTATCCCTACGGGGTACACCAACTGCATTTTACTGGCAATTAGATTGGCCAGCAAATTTAGTGGGTTAGGGTAGGGGTTAAGGTAAGGGTTTAGGTTTAGGATGACGGCTAAGGCTTTTGGGTTAGTGTGTAAGGTGAAAATATTGTATAGCAGTCACGGTCACATAAGAGGAAAGATCAGAGCCAGGATCCGCATTGCTCATTATACAGGTCAATGTTCATCGGCATAAAACAATCACCACGGCCAATGACAAGTGACCATGATGTAAGGGATAAGTAAACACACAGCATGCAATTGTTTAAAGAATCAATACTCAAATACTATTATCCTCTCATTTCAGTACCCAGGAGGCATACCCCGTCCGCGGAGACACAGGCAGTGGCTCCACCAGAGCCACCACTATCACCGCCACAGGTGCTGGTGGAGGAAGTAGAGGGCCCAGGCCCATCCCATGAGGCTGGACCATCAGCAGCAGGGCCATTGTTGGAATCAACCCCAGGGCCCTCATACGCATCACGGGAATGTTACCAGCCCTTTCAAATTACTTTAGATTCAATGAGCCACCGACCACCTGCAGGGATGTTGAGCTCATGCGGACCACTCTCAACAGGCCCACTACTGCCGCCTATTGACATTCAGGCTATGCGTGTGCCAGATCCCAATCCTCTCCCACGCCTGAGCGGGCCACAACCGATGTTGCCACAGCAGTTGATTTCCCAGCAGATGTTGCAGCCAATGGTGCCACCACAGATGTCACAGCCATTGTTGCCCCAGCTGTTGTTGCAGCTGTAGATGTGCCCACAGACACACAATGGGCAACAGCATCTACGTATCCGGTACCATCTCCAGTGCCTACAACACCATCTCCCATGCCTACAGCACCATCTCCCCCTTTTGCTGCATGATTGTAACTAACAATTGTAAATATGTGTACATAGATGGTAGAGTCTGTACAGTTAAATCTGTGAAATCAGAAAGACTAAGGGAATTGATAAAGATTTCATAATATGTATTGCCTAGAGGATAAGAATATGGAAAATAAATAAACTTTAAGAAAGCATTTAAAGAAACAGTAAGCATATTGGGCCATATTCAATTTGAAGCCTGCAACTCGATTGCAGTCAGCCGAATGTCTGCAAGTGATTTGCGGGCTCTCGTTGGCTCCCAATTGCGATGCTATTCAATTGCTGAAGGGCGTGAGTTACTGGCCTGAGCCTAAAGCCTGTAAAGCCTGTTTTCACCAGTATCTGATCCTATAAAGTGCGCCAAAATCAGTCAAAGCCATAAGTTGCAATCCCTACAGAGATAGAGAGTGAGGAGAAGAGGAGAGAGAGGGGAACACCGGAGGAGGAGAGTGACGAGAAGAGGAGAGATAGAGGTATGGAGAGAGGGAGAGGAGGCAGCAGGCCAGGGGGAGGTAAAGGTGGAGGAGAGCAGGAGGGGGGAGGGATATGCCCCCAGATGTAGGCACACTAACTGTAGGAGCAGAGGATCAGGGGCCTGATCCTGGGGGGGAGGGGTAGTGGGGATGAGGGGCTGGCCCCAGGGAGAGAACAGGGAGGCCAGGACCTCAGGCACAGTTGGCAGGGCAACAGGTTGTGCAAAAGCAGAGGGCCCAGAATTATAGTGAAAAAGAAACAGAAACCCTCCTCAGGGAAGTCAAAGTCCACCGTAGCGTCCTCCATGGTGGTAGGGATGTGAGGCCTGGCAACAATTCAAGTGCCTGGAATAAAGTGACTGCTGCTGTGGCTTCATTAGGGGTTGCAAACAGCGATGCCTGTCGGTTAATAACTGATATGATGACTGCTGGATGAAGGTGAAGAAGAAGATGTCAGCGGAGGCCAGAGCAGCCCATGTGACTGGTAGTGGACCAACATCACATATTATGGACGGGAGCGGACCATCACGGAGTCCATGGAGCCAGCAGCAGTAGTGGGCCTTCCAGGACAGTTGGACACTGGCTATCAGGAAACCCGGCAAATTGAGTATGTGATGGTGCATATGATACTCATATTCACACATATGAACCCCACACACGTAGATACCTGACATACAATAGCACTGTAAGATCTCTGGTTCTTAATACAGATATGTGGGACACCAATAAACATGTATATAATTTTATATATTTTTTTATTATCATATAATTATCATAATTGTTATCAATTAAATGACTGCCCAATACCTGCATTCAAAACCCATTCTGAATAGCAGTTGCCAATGCAGTTTGTGTTAGTGTTATGTTTGTTGTTTTATAGTTAATATAAAACAAAACAGTATAAATATCCCCCTATCCCTATCTTCCCCAAGTTACACTGCACTGTTTAAAGCTTTGTCACTTAACACTCAAACTGCTTGGAAGCTATCTCCACCATTAAACGAGGTGCAGCTGTATATGCACAATGATTTCACATCCACAAGAGAGTACATTTATGGGTGTGCACACTGCAGCATATGCTCTGAGGGACTGCATGTGCGTGTCATGTACTGGCCTAACCTGGACCATGTCTCATAAGCATTTTAACACCCATTGCTGAGCATTGGTCACAGATTGGTCAGTCTCACACACTGCCCAGAAGATTCAGATGAGCCCGTGTCCTAATGAACTACAAATGGCACACCGCATCAGCATTATATAGATTGATATGAGCCATGGGACCTTTCCTGTTATCTGACTGTGACTGCTGGTAGCAGCAGTCACAGTGAGCAGCCTCTAGATGTCGCTGCATTCTACTGGCAATTAGATTGGCCAGCAAATTTAGTGGGTTAGGGTAGGGGTTAAGGTAAGGGTTTAGGTTTAGGATGACGGCTAGGGCTTTTGGGTTAGTGTGTAAGGTGAAAATATTGTATAGCAGTCACGGTCACATAAGAGGAAAGATCAGAGCCAGGATCCGCATTGCTCATTATACAGGTCAATGTTCATCGGCATAAAACAATCACCACGGCCAATGACAAGTGACCATGATGTAAGGGATAAGTAAACACACAGCATACAATTGTTTAGAGAATTAATACTAAAATACTATTATCCTCTCATTTCAGTACCCAGGAGGCATACCCCGTCGCGGAGACACAGGCAGTGGCTCCACCAGAGCCACCACTATCACCGCCACAGGTGCTGGTGAAGGAAGTCGAGGGCCCAGGCCCATCCCATGAGGCTGGACCATCAGCAGCAGGGCCATTGTTGGAATCACCCCCTGGGCCCTCATACGCATCACGGGAATGTTACCAGCCCTTTCAAATTACTTTAGATTCAATGAGCCACCAACCACCTGCAGGGATGTTGAGCTCATGTGGACCACTCTAAACAGGCCCACTACTGCCGCCTATTGACATTCAGGCTATGCGTGTGCCAAATCCCAATCCTCTCCCATGACTGAGCGGGCCACAACCGATGTTGCCACAGCAGTTGATTTCCCAGCAGTGGTTGGCCCAGCAGATGTTGCAGCCATTGGTGCCACCACAGATGTCACAGCCATTGTTGCCTCAGCTGTTGTTGCAGCTGTAGATGTCCCAACAGACACACAATGGGCAACAGCATCTACATATCCGGTACCATCTCCAGTGCCTACAACACCATCTCCCATGCCTACAGCACCATCTCCAGTGCCTACAGCACCATCTCCAGTGCCAGTACCTTCGCCATTGACAACCGATTCCCTACTGGCAACACCATCCCTATCCCTACGGGGTACACCAACTGCATTTTACTGGCAATTAGATTGGCCAGCAAATTTTGTGGGTTAGGGTAGGGGTTAAGGTAAGGGTTTAGGTTTAGGATGACGGCTAAGGCTTTTGGGTTAGTGTGTAAGGTGAAAATATTGTATAGCAGTCACGGTCACATAAGAGGAAAGATCAGAGCCAGGATCCGCATTGCTCATTATACAGGTCAATGTTCATCGGCATAAAACAATCACCACGGCCAATGACAAGTGACCATGATGTAAGGGATAAGTAAACACACAGCATGCAATTGTTTAAAGAATCAATACTCAAATACTATTATCCTCTCATTTCAGTACCCAGGAGGCATACCCCGTCCGCGGAGACACAGGCAGTGGCTCCACCAGAGCCACCACTATCACCGCCACAGGTGCTGGTGGAGGAAGTAGAGGGCCCAGGCCCATCCCATGAGGCTGGACCATCAGCAGCAGGGCCATTGTTGGAATCAACCCCTGGGCCCTCATACGCATCACGGGAATGTTACCAGCCCTTTCAAATTACTTTAGATTCAATGAGCCACCGACCACCTGCAGGGATGTTGAGCTCATGGGGACCACTCTCAACAGGCCCACTACTGCCGCCTATTGACATTCAGGCTATGCGTGTGCCAGATCCCAATCCTCTCCCACGCCTGAGCGGGCCATAACCGATGTTGCCACAGCAGTTGATTTCCCAGCAGATGTTGCAGCCAATGGTGCCACCACAGATGTCACAGCCATTGTTGCCCCAGCTGTTGTTGCAGCTGTAGATGTCCCAACAGACACACACAATGGGCAACAGCATCTACATATCCGGTACCATCTCCAGTGCCTACAACACCATCTCCCATGCCTACAGCACCATCTCCAATTCCTACAGCACCATCTCCAGTGCCTACATCATCATCTCCAGCGCCAGTACCTTCGCCATTGACAACCGATTTCCTACTGGCAACACCATCCCTATCCCTACGGGGTACACCAACACAACAGACAACACCTCTGGCCTCACCACAGCACATCCACAGCTCAGCTGGCACGTGAAAACGAAATTGCCACCAGCCAAGCAGAAAGCATCCGATCCATATATGGGAAGGTGAGGAGGCATAATCTTCGAGTGGAGAGGTACATGCAAATGGCTCATAGGGACAGACAAGCCCAGACACCTTACTTGGCACGGCTGGTGCAGTTGGCTGAAGCCCACGTGCCGACACCCCAGCCTTCAGTTCCACCGGCTCCACCACCAGCATCGCAGCCAGAGCCTACAGCATCCACTCACCCCTTACCGCCAACGACAGCTGCTACACAGCCACCACCACAACAAGAGCCTACCGCATCCATTCACCCCATTAGCGCCAAGGACAGCTGCTACACAGCCACCACAGTTGGATGCACCCCCCAATCCAATACCTCTTGTCTGTGGTAGAGGGAGGAAGTGCGTGGTTTCAGAAGGTCTTGGCCCAGTGCTCAGAAAGAGGAAGTAGGTTTGAACGTCCCAAAGGTTGGCGGTTGTCAAATCTCTCCCCAGGACCCACCACACAGACCATGATTTGTGTGAATACACATGTGAAGCAATTTGAGGTTCCGCCACCAGCCATGACGTCTGGAGTGAGGTTTCATGTGAATGTAAGTCGAAATTGATAAAAAAACGGCTAAACGAGAAAAAAATGGTGGGCGAAAAAAATTAAAAAGAGTCTACATGACCCCGAACCACACAAAACACAGCCAGATGCGTACCACTTCCACAGGAACGTACAAGGTACAAAATACACAATTAGAAAGGACGGAATCTGCTCGCGAGCCGCGTAACACATAGACAATTGCTGCCATTTTACAACACTAACTTGCAACTAATAACATTACAAATCTAAAATGGTGCTTTATACGACTAAACCAATGTTTTGGCCTTGCGCACGCAGCCTATTTATACTGCACAATTGGCACATTGCTGACACTTTCTCATCAGGGCAGCAACAGTCCAAATGTACATTGTATGCTGCAGGAAAATCAAAAGAGATGGTTAGCTTTTTAGGATATTGATTGCTGGATATATTAATTACAAATATGTAAAGTATATTAATTTATTAAGCAATTAATTAATTAATTATAAAAAAAATATATATATAAAAAAAGATATGCTAAATAGCATATTTTACACTGCCGTTACTTACCGATACTGAATACATTGATCCTTCTCTCTTTCTAACACATTTGTTCATTCACAATTAATTATTAACCTACATTAATTTAATAAGTATTATTATTATTATTATTTTTTATTATCTTTTATTTGTATCGCGCCAACATATTCCGTAGCGCTGTACAGGGGATAAGAACAAGGGAAATACACGTTTAACAAAATTCAAAAGTTGAAGAGCCCTGTTTTGAGCTTAGAATCTTAGCAGAAAGTGCTTTATCCCAAAGCACCCTACAAGACTGGAAACTCGCTACTTACAATCTAAAGGGAATTAAAGGGCAGAGATCTGGGGAAGAGTAACAAATAAGGAATAGCAAGGGCCAGGAAGCAAGTGAAAGATAGAAAGAGTTTTATTTTAGAGGGAGAGGGGAGGGATCTGAGGTGAAAGACTAGTATGTTGGCTGACCCCTAGTGTTGAGATGATATATCTGCAAGTAGGAAGTCAGGTGTTTTCTATGGCTCTATAAATTTAATCTGAGTTGGGGTGGGTGAAGGGGAGGGAGGGCAATTCTGAGTGTGTCACAGATGAAGTAGGCCTTAAACCAGAGTGAGTTTGCACTGAAAGAAAGAGAGAATGGATCGGGGTCAGACTGTTCAGGATGATAGGAGAGTAAGAAAGAAATGGGAGAGAGACATTAGAATGAAGGTATGTGAGGAGGGGGGAGGAGATTTGAGGTAATTATGCCAGCCATAAATGGGGAAGGGATGGGGGAAGATGGGGATGGCAAAACAGGATATAGGAAACAGTTAAAAATTGAAAACAAAACATCAGAATTATTTCTATCTGCCAAGATATAATAACATGCATACAGTAGTGATATTAATAAACATATTGGCTCCAGGGATGGCACAGTTTCCATAGTCTTCTCCATACCTGCTGAGGTGTTGTTGTGAATGCAATTCTGAGTGTGTCACAGATGAAGTAGGCCTTAAACCAGAGTGAGTTTGCACTGCTGAGGTGTTGTTGTGAATGCAATTCTGAGTGTGTCACAGATGAAGTAGGCCTTAAACCAGAGTGAGTTTGCACTGCTGAGGTGTTGTTGTAAATGCAATTCTGAGTGTGTCACAGATGAAGTAGGCCTTAAAACAGAGTGAGTTTGCACTGAAAGAAAGAGAGAATGGATCGGGGTCAGACTGTTCAGGAATATAGGAGAGTAAGAAAGAAATGTATTAATTAGTAATGGAAAATTAAAATGTATACTTTGCACTGCACTAAAACAAATTTACATTTTTACACTGCAGTTATATATATTGTGCAGAAGATGCTCAGAGGAGCAAAAGTACATGAGAGGAGAGGCTCGCAATGAGCTCCGAAGGTCCTCAGAGTAGCAAAAGCTTTACATTGTGTGGCAGACAGCATTGCCAGGCTACAAATTGTATTGCCGTCATTTTTGATGGGCAAGTCTGTAGTATATAATAACAAAAACATTTAATGTCGTTTCTGAAGGATTGCATATATCAGTACTGTGGCAGAGCGCCCCCTTCTGGCGGGATCAACGCTCTGTTTATCCAACTTTTTATGCTCTTTATGGAGGACTCTGGAGCCTTTGTATGCTTTCACAGGCTTTAATAAGTGGTTGGCATAATATAAATAAACATAGCTTATGGTCAGCATGAAATAAACATCTACTCAAACAGGCTTACTTACTTGCAGGAACGCCACTGACTATCCCTGGGACCGCTAATCGGCCTGCAGGTAAAAACAGTACCTTTTGTATCACAGGGGGGTGGTACCTTTAAGTCCAGTCACTTAGCTGCAATGGATCCTCTTCTGCTTGCAGCGAATGTTCTCCTTTAAATCAGGTGTAGTCACACAGCCTGATCCCACAATGGCAGCTTCACTTGCTGCTCTGGCACACTTGCTTCTCAGTCTCTGGTGCTCTGTCTCTCTCCGGAGCAGTCTCTGGTGCTCTGTCTCTCTCCGGAGCAGTCTCTGGTGCTCTGTCTCTCTCCGGAGCAGTCTCTGGTGCTCTGTCTCTCTCCGGAGCAGTCTCTGGTGCTCTGTCTCTCTCCGGAGCAGTCTCTGGTGCTCTGTCTCTCTCCGGAGCAGTCTCTGGTGCTCTGTCTCTCTCCGGAGCAGTCTCTGGTGCTCTGTTTCTCTCTGGAGCAGTCTCTGGTGCTCTGTCTCTCGCTGGAGCAGTCTCTGGTGCTCTGTCTCTCTCTGGAGCACTGTGGGTCCACACCCAGCCTGAAACCCCCTTGCTGGTTGCTTCAGGAGGCCTTTTAAAGAAACTTCCAGCTGGGCCTGATTACACCTCAAGCTTAACTCCGTAGCTCCTGGTGTAAATAATAATGTCTCAGGGATTAGTCCTCTTCCTAGCGCTGCGTCCACACTGGCCTCTGGGGGCAAACCATCACATCTCCTCCACCTCAGCTCGACACCATAGGGTTGAGCGACAACGCCGAGAGGCCTTGTATGCCACCATCCTACCTTCCGACCATTCTTGCGCCAGTAAGACCTTCCCAAAAGTGCTGAAGCGTCTGCTTTATCAGCTTTCTCATCTTGAAGCGCTCTCTTGTTTGCACCACCAGGGACATTGCCCACACATCGTGGGTAGGACACCGGCCCGCTCATCACTCCGAGTGCCCTCCTCCAGGGACCCTTCAAAAGTACTCGTCGTACTACTGTATGAGAACTCACTTCTCCATAACGTCTCTTCCCTGGGGTATCAAGCAGATCACTCAGTCGCTCCCTCCTTACAACCTGATGGGGTTTAGTGTAGGGCTCAAATATCAGAGAGTCAGCTGCCCTCGCCGAGTACAATTCTTGGCCAAATTTTGTGACCTCTTGAGATTGTCGTGCTTCCTTTCTCAGTCCATTCTGTAGGGTTTCCAATTCTCCCCCTGTAGGCTCATCCGTAGCATCCCTTTCAACTTCATTAAACAACAGCAACTTCCTGTGCTGTCTTTCTTCCCTCTGTTCCTGGCTCCCTCTATTCCAGGTGCTCCTATTGTCTGGCTGACAATTCTCACCAGAACGTATGAGCTTCATACAAGCACCTTGCTTCTGTTCTGGTCCAGGATCCGCTATAGACTCCAAAGCTAGGCCCCCTCTCACGGCTGCGTCTTGCTCTTGGGTCTGTACTTTATCTTTCTCTCTGTGCAGAGTAGGCATATTCTCTGTCTTTGCTAGAAAGAAGCTCTCAGACTCTTGTTTTTCCTGGAATATCTCCAGCTGTTTAGCAACGTCCAGCTGACGACCAACAGATAGGCTAGTATAACTCTTAGTAGCCTCTTGTATGCTGAATTCCTGTACAACATTTTTATTTTCTGCATCCTCGGCCTTCACCCATTTTATTTCTTCTTTTAGTGACTTCTCTAATAGCTTTGCCTCCAAGGCGTCCAGCTTTTCATGACCATTTTCTAAATTTTCTTCTTTAATAGAGTGGTCATTATGGATTACTTGTTGGTCATTGGTTTGTGGCTCAGAGGACTCATTTTCTAATTCTTCACCCGCGGTTTCATGGTTTGGCACTTGTTCTTCAGAAATGCTTTGGGCAGATGGGTCATGCACTTCTTTTGTTGCCGAGTCACTATTCACAACCTCAGGGTTAGAAGAAGATTCATTTTCTTTCTGGAATGTCTCTACCCCCTGACCATCTTGTCCTGATTCATGTTTATCTGCATCCTGATGGATTTGCTGTTTATCTCCTGTGCATACAGTCTCAGATAACTGTTCTGATGATACAGTTTCAGCTGATATGGTCTGTGAATCATGAGTGTCCATAACCTGTTCCCCACTATCAGAAGACTTTATTTATGGGATGCTCATTAACATGAGCAGACATCTCAGGCACTTGGGTTGATTTTGGTGGTTCTGCGATTGACTCATGTATTGCGGACTCTTCTGGCTCGGAAGTCGGTATAGATTCTCCTACCGGTTCATGAGCTTCCTGCGAACATCGTTCTGCATTTAATGTAGCGTCTTGAGTACACAGGTTCTGGAGGTCAGTGTTAGTCTCTTTTGGAGATGCATCACACTGAACCAACTGTCTCTTCATATCAGATGAATTGGCCATTCTCTGTATTTATGGAGCATGAAATAGCAGCTCCCTCTGTATTACAGTTGCTTTCCTCTGTTTACGGGATTCCTCTATCTCTTGTGGCTGAGAGCTGGAAATGGTGATTTCTCCTTCTCTCTGAGATGCATAATTAGGGAGGAGATCTGGCCTCTCCTGTTTATCCTTGTGCTGCAGCTCCCACACAACGGATTCTTTCAGCTTATACCTGGGAGGACTCCTCCTCTGGTTCCATCTAGGCATCTGTAACTTACTCCTGTAGGAAACTCTGTAGTCTTCCAATGAAGTCTTCCTTCTCCATTCAGGAATATCATTAGGCATCTTCCGGATACCCTTCCTTTTAGTAGTAACTTGCCCATCTGTCTTCTCTTTAGAAAGGCTTCCAGTTACTTCTTCTTTTGTAAAAACACTGGCTTTATTCATTTGTTTGATCTCTTCTTTCTCTGAATCAGAGATCTTTATCAGGCACTTTCTTTGTCTAGACACCTCAGGAGTATTCACCCCGGGCAGGTGACTGTGTCTGTCCCTTTTTCCTTGTTCTTGGCTCACAACTTTAGTTGCTTTTAAATCATCATTAGCTTGCTTCAGGGACAAAAGTTCTTTTTCAGACTCCTCTGTCTCTTTTGCCGTCTCTTTTCCAGCAGTTTCTGTTATTTTCCCAGCAATCGTGTACGCCGTTTCATCGGTCTCTTTCACCGTGTCAGCTGTTCCTGCAGTCTTTTTCACTTTCTCTGCAGTCTCATCAGCGGCTCCTGCCGTCTCTGCGCCGGCTCCTGCCGTCTCTGCGCCGGCTCCTGCCGTCTCTGCGCCGGCTCCTGCCGTCTCTGCGCCGGCTCCTGCCGTCTCTGCGCCGGCTCCTGCCGTCTCTGCGCCGGCTCCTGCCGTCTCTGCGCCGGCTCCTGCCGTCTCTGTGGCGGCTCCTCTGTCAGCCCGCCAGTTCCTTGCTTGTCTATCTTTGACAATATCATAAAATGACTTCTCAACGCCAAGCTCCAATGGGGTGTCCATAATATTTGGATGGACATCTCTCCTTGTCATGCCAGTCACACCTTTCTCGTGTGCTTGAAGTATAGGAGCACTTCTCCGGCTAGCTTGTTGCACCCCCAGCGCCTTTATGCTGGCTGTAAAGTACGCCTTCTGTTCATTCTGGGAGTCGTTCCTCATCCTCTCATCAGGGAATCCGTTCCCTGGCCTGTGGTAGAGATGGGCATGCTCTTCTTCGGTATTCCATCTTCTATTATCAGATTTTTCCCACAGACAGGTAGGGGCCTGTCCAAATTGTGAGACTTCCCCTCTGTACTGTAACTTCTCCTTATTACAACTCAGGTTCTCTTTGTTCTTATATTTCTGGGTACTGATTCTCTGTGCTCTGACATCCCGGGTAACTCCAACTCTGGCAAGGATCTCAGCTTTGAGGTCATCATAATTTTCTATCTTTTCTTCATTCAAGCTCAGATAAGCTTTCTGAGCTTCGCCAGTCAAATACGGGGCAATGAGGCTGACCCAGTACCGTTTGTGCCATGCCTCCCTAATGGCTGTTCTCTCAAAAATGGTGAGGTATATGATCACATCATCATCCTCTGTCAGCTCCAAAAGAAGTTCATTGGCTCTAACTCTGGCCGCATCTTTTCTATATTTTTCCAGTATAGCTTCATTCTGGGCTAACTGGATGGCCCACTTTCTATTGTACTCTTGCTGAGCAGCTGTGGCCTCTCTCATGCCGATTATTCTCTCCTCTGCTTGTCGTTGCCACTTCTCTGTGGCCTCTCTCATGCAGATTATTCCCTCCTCTGCTTGTCGCCGCCACTTCTCTGTGACCTCTCCCAAACATGCAGCAGCACCTCTTAGTTTACCCTCTTTTGCAGCATGGGCTCCGTCCGCTGCAATTACTTTTTGCCATTCCTGCTGACAAGCTCCGCCCACTTTCTGGCGTGTAGTGGCATCTACCAGGGCTTTCACTAGTTCCTCCATGGACATCTTGTAAGGTGGGCTGTCTTCTTAATACAGACAATTTAGCACCCCACTTCTGGTACCAACTGTGGCAGAGCGCCCCCTTCTGGCGGGATCAACGCTCTGTTTATCCAACTTTTTATGCTCTTTATGGAGGACTCTGGAGCCTTTGTATGCTTTCACAGGCTTTAATAAGTGGTTGGCATAATATAAATAAACATAGCTTATGGTCAGCATGAAATAAACATCTACTCAAACAGGCTTACTTACTTGCAGGAACGCCACTGACTAGCCCTGGGACCGCTAATCGGCCTGCAGGTAAAAACAGTACCTTTTGTATCACAGGGGGGTGGTACCTTTAAGTCCAGTCACTTAGCTGCAATGGATCCTCTTCTGCTTGCAGCGAATGTTCTCCTTTAAATCAGGTGTAGTCACACAGCCTGATCCCACAATGGCAGCTTCACTTGCTGCTCTGGCACACTTGCTTCTCAGTCTCTGGTGCTCTGTCTCTCTCTGGAGCAGTCTCTGGTGCTCTGTCTCTCTCTGGAGCAGTCACTGGTGCTCTGTCTCTCTCTGGAGCAGTCTCTGGTGCTCTGTCTCTCTCCGGAGCAGTCTCTGGTGCTCTGTCTCTCTCTGGAGCAGTCTCTGGTGCTCTGTCTCTCTCTGGAGCAGTCTCTGGTGCTCTGTCTCTCTCTGGAGCAGTCTCTGGTGCTCTGTCTCTCTCTGGAGCAGTCTCTGGTGCTCTGTCTCTCTCTGGAGCACTGTGGGTCCACACCCAGCCTGAAACCCCCTTGCTGGTTGCTTCAGGAGGCCTTTTAAAGAAACTTCCAGCTGGGCCTGATTACACCTCAAGCTTAACTCCGTAGCTCCTGGTGTAAATAATAATGTCTCAGGGATTAGTCCTCTTCCTAGCGCTGCGTCCACACTGGCCTCTGGGGGCAAACCATCACAGTACATATGATGTGTATGGCATTAAAGGATAACATAGCAGATTGTAGTTGATCCAGTATTAATCAATAATGCATCATGAGACATACATCATATCAGACACTTCCTCCTGAGGGAACTGAGCCTCATCAATGTCCCCCAGACAGCTGGCCTGTATTGCTATATTGTGCAGACAACGGCAGGCCATGATGATCTGACAAACCTTATCGGGGGTATACTGTAGAGCCCCTCCGGTGGAATGCAAACATCTGAAGTGCATCTTAAGCACACCAAAGGTGCGCTCTATTATTTCCATTGTACCTCTCCTCAGCCTGTGTTTGTGGATTGTTCACAGCGGTCAACAACCAAGGCAAACACCCATATCCTGCAACACCTGAAGTAAACAAAATGGGAGATGTAGATATTAATGTGATGTTTGTTAAAGTGTTTAGAACGATACATAATGATTCATGTGATGTTAGTTTATTGATATGGGGGGGTGAACTTGATACTCCTATGACCAGATCCCACAGGGTTATGCACAGCAACAAGCAATGATGTAATGGTTCAGGCAGTGTTACTCCCTTAGTCACATGTGAACGTCAGAGCAATACAGTGGATATACGTTAGGGTATTCTCTATTGGCTACATATGCTTGGCTGGGATTGCTTATGGGTACTCACCCAGTAGCCACCCAGATGAATATTGACCAGACTGGAAGTAGTCATAAGTCGATGATTGAAGCAGGATATGGGCATCATAGGCACTTCCAGGGAAGCCTGCAAACACACTTTGTATGCGCATGTTTGCATCACAAACAACATGTACATTTATTAAATTATAATGTTTGCAATTTCTGAACAGCGCTTCCTTATCTTTAGGAGGTATCAATGCTACATGTGTGCAATCAATAGCACCTAGCACATTAGGGACACCACCTATTCAATGAAAATCTGCTTTCACCTTCAAGATTTCTTCCACAGTGTTGGGGATACTGATGTATCTGGTAGCTTTCAGAACAATAGCATGGAGGAATGTGCTCAGACACCTTGAAAAGTTTGGCTGAGACATTCCTCCAGCTATGCTCAGGGTGTTCTGGAAGCTACCAGAGGCAAGGAAGTGTATTGCGGCTAACATCCGTGTCATCTCTGGGATGGCTCTATTGGAACATGAGGAAGGCTCAAGGTCCTCCCTCAGGAACGCATAGAGCTCCTCAAGACTGGCTTGGGTTAGCCTAAAACGCTAATAAACTTCCCCATGAGTTAACCCCTCTAATGTGATTCTCTCCCTGTATATTTTGGGTGCCTAGACTCCTTGCAGGCTCCTGGGCCTGCTCACCTCCCTGAGGCTGTTGTTGTGCCAGGGTGGTGGTTCAGCAGCCTCTCCCAGAACATCATCTGCCTGGATCTGTGGTTCTGGACCCCACTGCAGCTGTTCACCCACATCAAGGTCATCCTCACTGTCTGCAGGTTCCCCTATATCCCCCTGTCCCTGTGCCACTAGAGCACTCTCCCCTATCTGCCCCCCCCCCCCCACACACACACACACCATGATCCTAGGCATATCCTGTGATAATTCCTGTGCCGGGCTTGGTTCTGGACCACCATGGATCAGATTAGCACACTCACCCTCATTCACTTCCTCCCATGTGTCTCTTCACTCCTCTGCCACTTCTCAATCTCACGCCTTACATCAGGGTCTCCACTCTGCAACAATTGGTACAATAACTCATATCTCCTCCTGCGCCTACTCCTCACATACATATACACAACAATCACATTGTGGGAATCCATGATGGGTCAGACTTGCAGATTCCTTGTTGGTGCTGTGGTTATATAGCTTGTTGATTACAGCACCTGTTAATTTCCAGGTGGATGTCAGATTAGGAATAGCTCACTTGTGTATTTGAGACTTATCTGGCATTACAGCTGATTTAAGTTCTGGCTATGGGAATCTGGATCATGTTGATCTAATGAAGTACCCTGCTTTTGTATAGTTTTTGCAAGTCCCATTTGTAACCCCATTACTTTTTGTTCCCCTGGTACTTGATATATGCCACGTGGCAGTGTAATTTGGCCACCATTTGTTTTCCCAATGTAGATGTGATGAGTGTTATTTGTATAAGATGATCTTTGTATTTTTAGGGCCGACGTTATAGTCTCTGTGAGTTTGAAAGGGTAAATATGTCAGCCATTTGCTTGTATTTGTATTGCAATTTAATGAGGTAGTGTGTCTTTAATAGCTTTCAGCATGTTACAGCATGACTTTTCATATTGGCATATGCATGACCATTATAACCATGTGAAATGTTTTATTTTATTTTCTGCAATATTTGATATTTGGGAGTTGTTGTGCATGTAATTGTAATGTATTCCATTGCTTTCCCTATATTTTAAAGTGCATTGTTGTCATTATATTGACATTTACAGTGTTATCAACTAGTCTGTAAACCCTTTGCGGGTCCTATTTGGAATCCACAAGCTTTTTGCCGCCATTTGTCGTTTGTGAGCTTGATTGCGGCTGTGGTGTTAAGCGATTTTATGGAATTGAATAGCTATGTGTGATTTTAGTGATCGAAAGTCTTGTGGCCTTGAGAGATCAAAGGATTCTGGAGCCATTCTGAGCCATCACAAAGACGCCAATTGAATAGCAAAATAGCTTGCAACCTCACTATGGGTCCCCGGGTCTCCAGAAGGCTCAATTGAATGGGGGCCATAATGTGTATTTAAGCCACAGAGCTTTTTGGGGAAGAATATTGTAGAGATAATTTCCACTTTAGGAATATATTCTATTGTCAAAAAGAAGAAAATAAAGAAATAATGACTCTTGTGGTTTATGAATAAACATTAATTACAGTGGGGGGGGGGGGGGAGTATTTGATCCACTGCTGATTTTGAAGGTTTGTCCACTGACAAAGAAATTATCAGTCTATAATTTTAATGGTCGGTGTATTTTAACAAGAGACAGAATAACAAAAAACAAACAAGAAAAATGCATGTCAAAAAAGTTATAAATTGATTTGCAGGTCAATGAGGGAAATAAGTATTTGACCCCTTTGACTTGGTAATTGGTGGCAAAACCCTTGTTGGCAATCACAGAGGTCAGATGTTCCCTGAAGTTGGACACCAGGTTTGCACACATCTCAGGAGGAATTTTGTCCCACTCCTCTTTGTAGATCCTCTCCAGCTCATTAAGGGTTCGAGGCTGATGTTTGGCAACTTGAATCTTCAGCTCCCTCCACAGATTTACTATGTGATTAAGGTTTGGAGACTGGCTAGGCCACTCCAGGACCTTAATGTGTTTCTTCTTGAGCCACTCCTTTGTTGCCTTAGCTGTGTGTTTTGGGTCATTGTCATGCTGAAATACCCATCCACGACCCATTTTCAATGCCCTGGCTGAGGGAAGGAGGTTCTCACCCATGATTTGACGGCACATGGCCCAGTCTATCGTCCCTTTGATGCAGTGCAGTTGTCCTGTCCGCTTAACAGAAAAACACCCCCAAAGCATATTGTTTAAACCTACATGTTTGACGATGCGGATGGTGTTCTTGGGGTTATAGGCAGCATTCCTGCTCCTCCAAACACGGTGAGTTGATGCCAAAGAGCACGATTTTGGTCTCATCTGACCACTACACTTCCACCCAGTTTTCCTATGAATCATTCAGATGTTCATTGGCATACTTCAGACGGGCCTGTACATGTGCTTTTTTGGAATCTGATTGATTGATTACTTCTGTTGACAGGTATCTTTTATACAGGTAAAAAGCTGAGATTAGGAGCAGTCCCTCCTAATCTCAGCTCATTACCTGTATAAAAGACACATGGGAGCCAGAAATCTTGCTGATTTATAGGGGATCAAATACTTATTTCCCTCACTGACCTGCAAATCAATTTATAACTTTTTTGACATGCATTGTTCTTGTTCTTTTTTTTGTTATGCCCCTACCATTAAAATTATAGACTGATCATTTCTTTGTCAGTGGACAAACGTTCAAAATCAGCAGGGGATCAAATACTTTTTCCCCCCACTGTATATCTTTCAACATAAAAGAAAATCATATTACAACAGTAATACCAATATGTCAGTGTTCATCTGGAATAAAAATATATATAAAACAAATGAAAGAGATACAAACTAGCTGCATCAAAATGCAAAAAAAATACTTTTTATTTTTTAATTTGCTTGTATTTTAAAAATGGTTTTAAAAGGTGAATAATAAAGGGTAATTTTTATACATAATCAATATAATTCGAATATCATAAAAGAGGTAAACGTTTTGACTTTTCCGTTTCAGTCAATTTTGGAAAAAGTTTAAATACATTATACCTTGTGATTCATTAAAATAATTAGATTAGATGAGTCAGATGATTGATGCACCATTACAAGCAAGTAATATAATCTTTCATGGCTGTACCTTCTTTTTTGCCTTTTACTGGCATCATTTTTCTTTAGC